>JABJVR010000031.1:1650516-1668210 GCA_025773905.1 Chitala chitala
GGAGGCAAATTCATGCATGCCAAAAGCTTACAATTTTGTACAGGTTTCAAATCACATATTTTACCAGAAACCCCCCCGCCCCCCGGGGGGGGGGGCGGGGGGGGGGGGGGCAGGCAGCTTGCCTTTGATTTAAACATGTAAGCAATGCATTGACTTTCTCTGAAGTCTCTTGGGCTGTTTTAAATGAGCAGGGCTGTATGAGGAAAAGCAGGGAGTTTTGTGGGCGCGGCAGGAGTGGATGGCTGAGGGTGCTTCTGCTAATGGAGAAATGGGTTTGTTGGTCAAACAAAACAATTAAGACAATTTTAGACTTCAGAAGGGAAACATACAAACAGTGTAACAACGAAATCCAACTGGAGAAGTGGGCCCACAGACGTTGACATGTGTTGCCCTGTACATCTATGTACGGTCTGTGTGCCAGTATAAAGTCTGTTTTCCCTTCTGTTGCAGCTACCATGAAGAAGAACACAGCAGGTTGGATGCTGGACCACACCACCCTAGGCGGCCCCAACGGCTCCACCGCATCCTCCATTGATGGCGTCAACTTCTCCGAGGGAGACCTGCTGCTACAGGTGGGTGCCACATACTCTTTATGCTGTTCCTCATCCACACACTCCTCCTCCAAAAAAGAGGCACCTCACCCTCTCTTCCTCTACCTGGTTTTACCTGCAGATATAGGCAGGTGGGCAGGTGTCGGCTCGTTCCTGCTGAAACCATACATGCCAAGGGGCTCGTTCATGCGAATCGTGACACCCCCATTCGTTAAAACTGGTGCAGGCAAAGCATGGGCCCCACTCTTGGTTTAATTGGTGTAATTATCTATTTTACTTGCATTTTCCCCCACAATGGTCTTAAAATTCCCTTTTGAAAAATTAACAAAGCAGTGCCCTATTATTGCTCAGGTAAACGCATGCATAACTTTACATGCATCTGTAAGGCAGAAAAAATGTGAGTGGATGTTATTCTGACCACATGTACTTTGTTGAAACTGAGATCCTACCCCTCCAGATAAAACAGTGCAAACGTCCTAGTCTTGACTGTAATGATCTCTAAGTCCAGGAAGTTAGAAGACGTCTCCATTGAGGTGTCATCAGGTCGTTACACAACACGCATTTTCATTTTACTTCTTCTCTCTCTAATGGAAGGTGCGCTGGTTTCAGTAATGCCAAGTGTTTTCCCAAGGTAATTTTGTCATGGAACATAACCCATGCTGCTCAGACACCTGGGTGTACAGCCTTTCCCGGACTTTGCATTTCCAGGTGGCTGCAGTGAGGCGCTGCTATTGTAACATCAGATATAATCTCCGTGGGGAAGAAAGCAAGAAGACAGAAAACCTTTTGCAGAAACAGTTTCAGAGCTCTGATAAGTCTAGATATGATAAGAACCTTACATATTTTTTTTTAATCACTGAAGACTTTGAGGCTAATGTAATATTGGGTCCAGATGCTAGCTCTTGTAGTGCTTCCTTTTATTCTTACACCCTTTCTTTTGTACTTTGAACAAGCACATATCTCTGTAGTGTTGTTATTCATCCTAAAGAAAAATGATTTGCCTAACAAAAAACAGAACATGAATATTCAGGTTCTTTACATTACGAGCAAAGTTCTAGGTTCTTCTCTGCTTCTTTACTCACTCTACTTTCAGCCCCTCACTTTCAGGCTGTAGTTCTCCCTTTTTTTAACCTTTACCCTTTCCTTCTATTGGACATGTCCTGGCAATGTTGGCTGAGCCGACTCAGTTGCTCTTGAATGCCACAAACTCCAGCCACACTGAGACCAGTTTGCTGTCAGAATGAAGGCAAAAAGGCACAGCTGGGGGAAAAAAAAACCCTTGACCAAATCCCCGTCCCCACCTACCCTGGGAAATGGTGTTTGGGAACTCTGGGGTTTATGGTGGTACATGTCATTCCGTATACCACCCACCCCACCCAGATTTAGTTGCATTCTTTGGCAGCACTGACAGAAATGTCCAATGTTCCCTTCTTGTTGGAAAAGACAGACTCCAATAAAACCTACTTTAACAACACAGTGTCCATGCCAAGAGTTTAACTGTGCTGAGCATTAGCCAGCTGTTAGATCCAGATATAAAGAAGTGTGCACTTTCTCAAGTGCGCCAACTGCTGGCTCCTGTCTGTAGGGCAAATAAATGCAGTGGGTTTCATTTAGCATGTCAGCTGTGGCTCAAGGTTTAACTAAGACACTGACAGCCAAAATATTTGGGCCTTGTGGCCAGTCTGCCGCTGTTGGTTAAAATGTGGGCTGTATTAATTTGCTGCTCAAGCAGAATTTACATTACGTGCTTTTATTTGGCAGTATTGTCCAGTGTAGATGTGTCCTTCATGTAATATATGTTAAAGATAGCAACAGACATTACATTAATCATGTACACTAAGGATGCAAATGTTAGAATTTTTTTTTCACCAATAGCCAAATATCATTGGTTGACAATTAACTGGTTACCAGATAAGCCTACAGTCATAGATATGACTGTTTTTCAAAATCAAAAATGCTTTATTTTATAACATAACTTTGTATTATAACACTTTTATTCAGCTCCTGCAACAAGCAACAACTACGATGATGCTACTTTAAACACTTCCAGCTTGAAGAAAAAAATCTTTTTTGTTCTTCGTCCTGAAAGTCTGTGTACTGTCACACCAGCAGTGGAGAATACCTGCCTCTGAAGGCACTGATGTGTCGGATGTGCACAAATATTGTCTTGCTAAATTTGCATTTCATGCTCCATATTTATTTATATATTTCCAAGTTCCTGGTCATCGACTGTCTCATGTCTGCTCAGTGACCGTGGCAGCAACGGTCTCCTCCTTCCTTGTTAACATCTAAAGTACTGTGCAGTAATTAAACTTGTTAAGGATGAAAGTAACAAAGGAAGAGATTGAATATTTACCAAAATTTAAGTAAAATTTTGCACTGATTACCTTGGGTATGAGAAACAAGCTAATGAATTTAAGGAATGGGGGTATAGGGCAAGTGAGGGTGGGGGGGACATCATGACTAGCAGGCACAAAAGGGCTTAGGTGTTAGTGTTTCATGTATTTTGAATTCTGTCACTCTTCTTTCATGCACTCTCTCGTCATATTCCCAACTTTTATCACGCCCACTGGTGGCAGGAGTAGTGTTAGTGGAAGGGATATTGTTTATAAGGAACAAGAACCTTTGCGTGACTGGAAGCCATGTTCCCCCCATCTGTTGACGTGCTTAACATCTGAACAAAGGCCCCAGCGAGTGTGTATGATGTTTATCCAGAGGCACTATGTGGTGACGTCTTTACCCCCCCCCCATCTACCGTCTACCCACTTCTATATGGTCAACACTTTCCCTCTTTCACTTTCCCTTTTCTGCTCCTTATTCTGTCTTTGCCATTTTAAAATGTCTACTGCAGCTCATACTGGTCTATTAAAGCAGTGCCACCTGCCATGTCAAGTTAGTATTCACTGCTGTATCTCATCGTTCATAGAATGCAAATACTGAGCTTCTGGCATCTGCCATTTGGAGCTTATCTGAGGGCATTTGGACTGTCAAAGATACGTCAGTGATGCTGTTGTTACTGTTCATGACTTTGTAGAGAAGGGGCTGGATCAACGCATACCAAAGTCAACACAGCGTTACTAATGAGCAATTAGCAGGGCATTGTGATTGGTAAGCCAAGACCCGCAGCAGGATGGAAAAGTGGGCTTGTTTAACCATGCAAAAAGGCAATAGTCAGGATGAGGAACATCTGCTGGATGATGAGCACCACTGTTGTCCATTGTACGATTTTGTATGTGTGTGTTTTGGGCGAGCATATGGCTCTGCACACTTTTCTAGGTGTGTCTCCTGCATGCCTGGATACATGCCATTTGTGTCCGTCTGCATGCGTATGCTCCTGACACGCCCTCTCTCTGTCTTGACAGGCCCTGAATGGCTTCGTCCTGGTGGTCACAGCCGAGGGGAACGTCTTCTACTCCTCCCCCACCATACAGGACTACCTGGGCTTCCATCAGGTGGGTTTAAATGTTCTTCCTGCAGCCAGCCTCAGTTGGCTTTTTTAGCCATATAATGTAAGACACCTTGTCTGCCAGCAAAGAACATGGCTTGTCATCAAAGCAACTTCACCTACCCAATAGGCTGGCAGTGTATGAAATAGGGCTGACTGACATGCCCTCCAGGCAATTTACAACTTGTCAGACGTTTCCTTTTCTGCCTTAGCAAGTTGCATAGGCAGAAAACGTTATGAAATCTACTTTTTTTTAAGTTATAAAGTACACGTAGGTAACACTTCCAGGGCACTCTGCATTATAGCATATGTGTATTTTCAGTTTGTTATGGTACATTTCTGTCTCACCTTACTGCTCATGCATTGCTCTGGACAACCCAGAAGAAAGGGCGCTGAAGTAAGGTTTAAATCATCTTAACTTCTACAGCTCCCTGTGCTGCTAAGTCACAAGTACTGCCAATGCTAGAACAAAAGCTCAATTGCCTCCAGCTCCCATGACATCCTGCATATCAAAGAAGACATCTACCACTCTTTTGAGTGGGATAATTAACACTTTAATTCAGCACAGCACTGAACTAGAAAAACCAGTTTTGCACAGCACTTTGAATGCAAGCACCATGGAGACATATAAATAAGGAAGTACCAGAGAGAACAGCACGTTTCAGCCAGAAGGGGCCTGCAGAAGTTGGGCCTGCAGACGCTGGAGTTTTGTCATGGCCTTCATCTGGAGGAGTAAGAACGGCATGGCAACACGGGCTGTTTGTCACGTGTGCAGAGAGCAGGACACCGGGCTGTCACCAGTACATTGCAGTGACAGTGATGAGCCTGTGTCTTTCTCCCAACCCCCATCCCCTTTAGTGTGAGTTTCTTACAAGCCCCGTTGATGTGCACATTATGAAATATTTCACTTTTTTGCTTCTCAGCAGGCTAAAAACTAACGGAAAACATGCCCTGACCGCAACTTTATTTGGCTTCTCTGTGTTGTAGGTGCATGAACCACACGCGCGCGCGCACACACACACACACACACACACACACACACACACTCACTCACTTCAAGACAGGTTGAAACAATATAATGACCCTTGGTGTCTAGTAGTTCATGATCTTGTTCACATTTATTATATTTGTATTGGTTTCGGGTGAGGGTTTGTGTTTCAGAGATGAGGCACCTTTGAGAGAAGTCAACAATTTGAAGCCTGATTTGGGACAGTGTGAGGACAAGGTGTCAGCATGACTAGAATGAACACTGTACTAACAATAGCGCACTGAGGTTGTTTTCTCAGGACTTCTGCTGAACCTTCAAACATGGCCTGGACTTGCTGGGGCAGCATCCCTAATTACATCGGAGTAGATGTACAAATGCAGCGTTTCAATGCAGACAGATAGGCACTTTTAAATATTTGGTATTTGTTGCCTAAACCCCCAGAGCATGTCTGTGATTCTTATTGTAAAGGTAGAAAGTATAAGGGGTTGGGAGTTTGGGGTTGCACAGGGTTTTTCACCTTACTAAGGAGTTTGTGTTTCCTTTCTGTTATATTATGGCTCTTTTGTTCTCTAAATTGCATTGGGGCAGCCATTTTGTGAAAGGTACCATAAGGGTGTGTGAAAGTGAATTTAGTTGTATTTCACTTAGCACCAGAAACAGAACTTAACAAGATGTGATAAAGTTTTGAGGCATAACGAATGTGATTCTAATATAATAAAAAGAACAGTTTAAACTTGTCAAATGACAGTAATGTTATAGCATATTCTTTATCTCACGTGGTACTCGAGGTACTTGCATTGTGGGTCATAATTTGGTGATAAATTTAAGTCAGGGTCTGTAACAGACAAGTCTGCAGTTTTGCCAGTTTTTATGGTCATGCAGGATTTCTGTTGAGTAAATCTTTCAAGACATATAAAGTCATTGAGCCCACCTGCCCTGGAACACACTGGGGGAGTGTGGGGGGGCACACAGTATTTCACACACTCACTCACACCGAGCATGTTCAGGTGCAGCCTGCAAAGCCAGGGCCTCCAGGTGATTGATGGAGATTCCAAATCAGCATGGTGTGTCTGCTGCCCTGCCACGCCCCCCTCCCCATTCCTCCGTTACCCCAAGCAGTCCTTTCACCCCGGGCACAGTGCATTCTGAGGTCACCAGACAGATGGGCTGTTACCGCTGTGGGGAGCAGCGTGCTTGTCTTGCCTCGCCCTCATTTTGAGGCGTCCGGAGCTCATTTGTGCGTCCTGTGGGTTTTTGCTTTTTTGCCCACTCTGCGCTTAATCAAGAACATTCCAGGTAGAGCACCGCTCCCAAGATTAGCCGCGGCCATAAAAGGACACCCAGCGCACTGAGCGGCCATGTAGCTCCGCCTGAGGGACACTGATCACCTGAGGACAATGTACCACTAAACATAAGCTGCTGGCTTGGATAACAGTGGTGCAGCCTTAACTGCAGAGCAGCGCGGCCCGTTAACAGCGTAACAGCAGTGTTGTGTTACAGTCAGCGTAAAGTCCCTCCCCAGTTTAGTCTGGAACTCATTGATTCCTCTTCCTAACAATTTACAGGCCAAAGGACAGTTAAGAAGCAGGCAGATTTTTTTTATGCAGTATTTGTTTCTGGGGCGCCTGCACACAGACACAGCAGAGACAGAACGACACACGTGGAGGTTGAGAACACACAGGTCCAAACTGGGATTCTTGATTTGATTTGGCTGCAAAATAACTGAAGTGAAACTTTGGGTCATCAGCTCGGTCAGTAAGGACAGTGTGAGAGGCAGTACCAGCAAGCGGTACTGGGCGGCGGTCAGAGTTGTCGGGAAAACGCTGATACCATTAGTCATGCCTGACCTTAAAATAAGCCTTGTTTACTGCTTATGGCTGCAAACGCAGAGCCATAACAATTGATTTGTGGTTGCTGTTACCATAGAAATATAGAGCAAATAACAGAACCTTGTCACACGTTCATTTTAGTAAAGCAATTACAGAGAACTGTGTAAAGGATAAATATGTTGAATTTACTGGTGATACATCACACCTCACACATAGGTAAAGTATTTTTAAACACCAGCCTTCATGTGGCTGTTAGCTCTCTTTGGTTGAGTAAGAGGACTAACAAACAAAGGCCTTCTAGATTGTTCTTTGAAAGGCTGCATTATCTCCTGTTCAGTTCCTCACCCTCAGTCGGTCTGTGACCACAAAGCCATTCCTGTGTGTGTTTTCCATCACATGGTGCGCACGCATAAACAAACGTGGCATCCATTCTGTTGCGGCTTGCTAGCAAAACGCTGTGAGAGAGTAGCAGCAAATCATGGTAACCACTTGTCTACCTCGACCCCCGCAGAGCTGCCATTAAAACCACCTGTTCTCTTTCCTCCCCTCCACAGTCCGACGTGGTGCACCAGAGCGTGTTCGAACTGATCCACACAGACGACCGCGCCATGTTCAGACGACAGCTGCACTTTGCGCTCGACCCCAGCCTGCCTGACTCAGAGCAGGGCAGCGATGGTGCGTTGCCGTGATGGACCTCTTCAGCTGATACACAATTTTATCAGCAGCATCCTTGGATGTTATGAAATGCTAAAAGTGCCCTCTAAGTCCAGGCTGTCAGTTTGGGATCGAGCACTATCCTCCCAAGCAAACCACACTGCCTTCCACATATTTTTAGTCCAAATCACATTTTCTAAGTTGCATGTTTTTGTGTAGCAAATGTCTGGAAATGTCAGGAAAAAGTCTTACTTCACACCGCTCTCTGTACAAAACAACACGGTCCACGACACAGAGAAATGTCAGATTTCCATTTCCAGATATAAATTGGACAGCCACAGTAGAAAAGGTTTCTGTGTCTGTAACTAATAATAATAATAACTGTTACAGTGGCACATTCTTTTATCTTGTGCTTGCTTTTTTAAACCTTGGAGGCCAAACTACTGTATTCACCACTAAGTTTATTAAAATAATTTCTCTTGCTGTGTTATAACACATTTGCCACCAGTTTCTGAAAACCATATTGAAAACCTGCATTGTGGCTGGTAGATCATCAAAACAAGGCTGCGTAAAGACTCAGTCCTAACACAGATTAGGATTGTCTGTATGCCTAGGTTCATGTAATCCTTATGGTGCTCTCTGTTTTCTGAAGGCATGCAAAGCAGCGATGTCACCAGCAGCGCCATGACCTACAACCCCCAGCACATCCCGCCTGAGAACTCGTCATTCCTGGAGCGGAACTTCTGCTGCAGATTCCGCTGTCTCCTCGACAACTCGTCTGGTTTTCTGGTAAACACACAGAAGAGCCACTGCCCCCCCAACCCCCATAGGACAGGCCGATCTCAGCCTTCTACCACTTTCCGTCACCACGCGTCTGCGGTTCTTGTAGCCAAAGGTGCTAATGCATTACACTAGAGATGGAAACAGGGCTAGGCTTTTTTCAGAGGCAGTATTGGTTACTGTGGAGGAGAGCTGTTGTGGTCGGGTCCTTCAACGTCTAGGCTAGGACAGAGGCTGCTGAGACATTATGGCAATCACCTAGGTTAACTGTGCAGCAGAGTCACCCATGCTGCTAAAGTTGTATTAATGTATCTCCTTTCGGTCACGGTAGGCCCTCAGCTTCCAGGGGCGTCTGAAGTACCTACACGGGCAAAACAAGATGAGCGAGGATGGCACAATGCCACACCCCCAGCTGGCCCTGTTCATCATCGGCACACCCGTGCAGCCCCCCTCCATCACCATGATCCGGTCTAAGACCCTAATCTTCCAGACAAAACACAAACTGGACTTTACGCCCATGGGCATCGACCCCAGGTGACCCCCTCCCCCCAGCTCCCCCTGCATGTAAAATGAAAGCTCTTGAGAGTAAACAGCCAATGATTCACAGCGCACGCTCACTGTTGTGGATATTTCACAATTAAGCGTGAACGTCAACATATCCAACATATCATAGCCATACTAATGTTTATGTACTGTTGCTTGTCTCTCCCCAGAGGGAAGGTGGTGCTTGGGTACAGTGAAATAGAGCTCTGTATGAAAGGCTCTGGATACCAGTTCATTCACGCTGCTGACATGATGTACTGTGCTGACAACCACATTAGAAGTGAGTTTTCTCGTACATTACTAACAGCTTTTACGTTCCCTATACAATTATTGACATTGAGTCAACTGATGTCGATGAAGATTCTCAGTCATCCAGGTGGAGCTGTCTGGAAGTTGAACCATGTCAACTGGACTTCTTACTTGACAGGACGTTTTCTTAGCTTCTTCAGCCGAATCTACTTGGATGAGTAGTGAAACGTTCCTGTCAAGAAGAAAGAAGTCTAGTTGACATGATTCAACATGAGTCAGCTGACGTAGCAACATTCAAGAAAAAATATATATTTTGCCCACTCAAGAAATGAAATGTGATTGTTGTTTCCATTTGTCTTGATTAACAAAAGCTAAGCTTGAGACACTTCTAAAAGAATGCTCTTTTTTTTCTTAGTGATAAAGACTGGTGAAAGTGGTCTCACGGTCTTCAGACTTCTGACCAAACTCTCGGGTTGGATCTGGGTCCAAGCGAACGCTAGGCTAGTGTACAAAGGGGGAAGACCTGACTTCATCATCGCCCGTCAAAGAGCCTTAACGTAAGTGTAACCTACTGAGAGTCTGTCTCTGCCTCGGTAAGTCATGCTACCCATGGCTCGGCGAGCATTACCGTTCTCTTTTTGCTTCTGCAGAAACGAGGAAGGTGAAGAGAACCTGCGTCAGAGGAAACTGCAACTTCCCTTTCATTTTGCTACAGGAGAGGCAGTTCTTTACGACACAGCTCCATCTCTGAACATCCCGGGCAGCGTCAAAGCCTCCAAAGTGAGCCAGCTGTCCAATGAGAAGCTCCTGGATCCCAGCTCCATTCTTGCGTGCATGCTGAAGCAAGATCAGTCCGCCTACTTGCAGCCTCCCGACTCACAGGCCACTGTAGACAAGGCCTTCATGGACAGCCACGCTCTATTGAATGTTCCCAGTGAGGCGTGGCAACAGCCAGCTGACAAGACCACTGGTAACGTCAAGGAAGAGACCGTGATCAACGAGATGATCGAGACGTTGGAGCAGATCCTGGGTGACAGCTACATTTGCGGCACGCTTCAGGAAATGGATGTGGATGCTATGGAGATGAAGGACTGGGAGAACACCCTGCTCAGAATGAACATGAGCAAGAGCGAGGTGTCTGTCGAGCTGAATGACTTCCTCACCAACGACATCTTCAACTACGTGGAGGAGGAGCTGTTCAAGGAGAAAGGAATTAAGTCGTGCATGGCTGGCTCTGAGCAGTTTAACGGGGATGTCAGCAGCCTGCTAAGCAATGAGAGTGCTTTCATTCGCACGCCGGAGGTTGACATCCCAGCCGCCGTGCTGCCTGGAAACCAGGCTCTCAATCCGCAGAGCTCATTGTTTGGCAGCACACGGAGCCAAGTGGCAGCAGCTCCTCAGACCGGCTTCATAGACCTGCCAGGGCAAAACCTGGTGGATGCCACAGAGAAGCTTGTGCATATGGCCCCTCCAGTCCCCAGAGGGCTTGGTAGACCTACATCAATAGAGCCTCCACTACAACAGCCACAGCCAGATAACATTTTTGCTTCAGGTTTGCCGTATCCTGAAGTCGGTGCCCACAGGAATTTAGGCCTTAACAATATGATGCCTTTTAACAGCTCTCAAACAGAGTCTTGTTCTCAGCCTAAGAGTCAAGTTAGGTGCAACCTAGCGAGCCCACAGGCCTTGTTTAACTCCACCAATGTGAACAGCCTGAGAACTTGCCCACAGAATCAGCCGGCACTCTCTGCTAAGGGCTTTCCCAGCCCAATGACCCAGCACCTCCAAGAGCATCTGCACAAAGGGATGCCCACCCAGCAAACACCCTTCCGGCAGCAGAGCACCACCATGGCCCTGAGTGAGTGGAATCCCACCATCCCCAACGCTGACTTTGCAGAACAGCTGGAGGAGGCGTGTCCCACAAACATTCCAGCTCAGGGGGATCTCACCAGTCCCTCACCAGGTGTTTCCCTCCATGGTCATTTTTCGCTGCAGACCAACGAAGCCCAGATCCCGAGGCTTCAGTCATGGCTGCAGGACCAGATCCCCACAGCAAAGCAGAATGGACTACATCTTTCCCCTGGCTGCATCAGTCAGAATGGATATGTCAAAAGGCCATCCTCCGCGAGCCTACAGAACTGCTCACCTGGCTTTGGACAGCAAAAGACGCCGGTGGGGATCTATGGACCTTTGGGAGGGGGGATTTCAACAGACGGCCCACTGCTGCCAGACAACAGCTGCATGTTCCAGGCCAGAGCGCCCACCCCTATCAATGGGGTTCAATTTAACCATGTGGCGACAATGGCCTCCGTCCCCTCCTGCCAGAAGATGAAGTCAGTCCACGACCAGGGTCCTCAGCATGGTTCCCACTACTTCCAGACCAATGCCAGCGAGCCCATTGTGGCCACATCAGTCGTCTCCCAGGAGGACATGAATATTGGTCCCCTGTCCTGCCCCCTCAACTCTGGATTTACCCCAGAAGGCATATTGAATCAACAGCACTATCTCCCCTGCAATGGGCAGATTCAGGTAAATCAGACTGTCTTCTCTTTATGAGTGCAGTTTATCAACAGCCTCAGTGTCAGATCAAGTAAAGATTGTCGCTTTATCTGCTATGAATTTCTGTGCCATTAAGCCGTTATAATATGACATAACCTTGAATAACATACTGCTACTAGCAACACTACCTGTAACTTTTTGTTTCAGTATCATTTTAAAATGTAAGTGGAACCAAATATAGCATAGTATCATGACATTCTTCAACTGGTATATATCAGTAATGTAGCTGACTTCCTGAGTAAACATGTAGAACTTTTGCAAAAACACTATCATACATATGGCCCAGCATGAATATACCAGACCGTGATATTGTCATTTACACCACTGGCTACTACCCCTCTGTAAACAAATCTCATGGCAGTGAGGGAAGACACAGCATTCTAAACAATGAGCTGCAGAGTAACCTTAGCCTCTCAATTTGCTTTCTGGCTAAAGTTTCTTTCCCTTTGTACTCAGCAGATCCCCAGCCATCCCGGGGAAGAAAATGGATCCTTTCCTTTCCCGCCCATGATTAACGGAGCCCCGTACTTCTCGGAGAACAGTCAAGCCAGCTTTTAGAGGCGTGGCCTTCCTCTGAGCCACAGAGAGGCAAAAAGGACAGTGGCACTTGTTCTGCAACTCTAACCCCAGTCTGTCTCACATGCCCCTCAGAGCTCTCATCTGCTCACAGGCACCTGGTCTGGCTCAGGCCCCACCCTGTAAAATGCAGTGTGACTCAGTGGGTGGGGCAGCCCAGTGGGCGGGGAGGCACAGTGGGTGGGGCGGCACAGTAGGCGGGGTCACGAGGGTGTCTTTCACGGAGGAAAAAAACGATGTCCACATGTCACCCAGGCTGCTTTACGCTTTTTTCTTGTTTGGAGCAGAACAAGTTGAAATTGACTTTATTTATTTTTTTATTTTTTTTGTCTGTTTTGTCTTTTTGCTTTTCGTAGTTTTTTGCTTGTATTTGCCTTTGATTTTGTTTTTATAAAGACATATGTGAGTGGCGAAAGCTTTCAGAGTTAGACAGTATGCTGTTTGGTGAATTTATCACCAATGGACATTATAATGAAGTAAAAAAAAAAAGACCAGTGCACAATGAAAAGATGTTTGGACTTAAAAGTCTATAAATCGAGTAGACCAGGAGGAAATTATTGTTCATTGAAACACCCTGGCGCTGATAAAGGGAGATTCAGTATCAGACAATATGGATGTAATCCATTTAAATTTCCCATTAATTTGTGCACTTATGGCTGGAAATATTTCACACAATTACCTTGCAAGCAATAACAAAACACATCTAAAATTCTTAAAATAAGAAAAAAGTGCGTGTTAATATAGTTAAGCTTGTTTAGGCCGTTGTGCTGGTAATGTTTTTGCTTTCTGAATCGTGTTGCTATTAATATGTAAACAAAGTCATATTATAGCAAGTTGTGTTTATCAGAATATTATGAGAAAGGATCATGTAGTCATTGAGCTTTGTTTCGTTAAAATGAGCGTCTTTTTGTTTTCATAAGCATTTATTCATAACTAACACGCTATTGAGCCATTCCTCGTTTGTGTGTTTCCTTAACCGTTTTCAAAGTTTATTTCATGTACACACACATACATACACACACAGTGATCTTGAATTTGTCTTTGCATTTGCATGTTGTCAGTAGACACTCACAGACAAAGGGGTCTTGGTTTAGGTCCTGTTTAAAGCCTAGACCTCCTTTTGATTCATCATTTGCTCCATGTTAAAGTGTGTTGAATGTTTCATAGAGGTAAAAGTATGTAATCAGTCTGCCATAGTGCGTTACCATGTGATGTGTGCCCATTCGTCAGGTGGACGTTGTCACCACTGAACATGCACAGCCCACCTCAGGTTGCAGTTACCACAATGTTCAAACTGGCCTTTGTGATTCATCGGACAGCTACTATGGCATAATTGTGGTTCGGCGATGGATTAGGAATTGTTATATATTTTTTGCTCCTCTGTTTGCCTATAGGCCTGTAAATTAGGCAGTTACGTTAATTAGATAGGCAGCGGCAGGATTCTGCACAATGTCATCAGGTTGCTAGGGGAACAATGTTCAGCTGAACATTAGCGCAGGGATCTGACATTCAGGCTGTCTTTGTCCACTTCAATAATTTACATGTATGTATGTTTATTGTAAAAATAGTGATTCTAGGATTTCCACAGAAATGCCCCATGGGATGGGGCACATTCTTAAGCGCACAATTTTTTACCCTTCCCCCTCTCATTCAGTGTACATTGTGTAAATACAGACAAATATTGTATTTTTTTTTTAGTAATCATTAGCGACTTTTAATTTGAAGTGTAACAGCACTGCTTCGTTGTGGTTGCTTTCCCTGATAATCAGCCTCAGAACAGCCTGTAGGTCTGGGCTTTATAAAGAGGTTTCTCTTAACTCTTCTGAGAACTCCATAAACTCTTGAGACATCTCCGTCCACTGGAGCTTCGCTATGGCAACAGTGGACAGTGACATCACCAGAGCTGCAATTTCAACCTTGAAGGAGGTAAAAAATGCCTATCGTCTTCATCTCAAAGTCTAAATCTTTACGTGAACCTATTATTTTTGCAAAGGTATATCGTACCTTTCAGAGAAGACAACAAGGTAACAAGGCAGCTATATTACTGTATATGAGACCAGCCCATTATATTATACCGCCTAGTTGGATTCAGGAGGGACAGAGTTAGAAGGATGTACCTCAAAAGCCTTAAACGATTAAATACAATTTCAGAAGTCTGAAAACTGCAAACGTTGATGGTGGGAAAAAATAACTACATATATCAAAGTAATTCAGAAGTGCCTTGAATTGCTAATTTGTGTGCTTTAAAATAACTCAATTAGGAATGTAAAATGGAGTTCTGCATGTTTTAGGAAGGGAATGTGGCTCAGATGTGACGGTTTTGCTGTTAAGAAGTTGGAAGATTACTAACCACGCCACCTGAGATAGCTAACTATTCATAAACTCAGTAAGAGTATGCAGACAGTGCAGCTTTTTGGGATGGATGCCAGAATTTATCACGAAAACAGCTTCTGCCTCTGCCTTTTTTTGTAATAACACTGGCATTTGTCACGTGAAAACTTAAATACTTACATTGTTGTCCACCATGAGCTTCTACAGCTTTCTCTTAAGTTTGCTTTTTAGGTAGCTGAGAAAAGTAAAGCTCCTGATAACATCATCATTTGTGATGTTTTTGTGTTTTGCAATGATCAAAGGTGAATGGTGGTGCGTATACAGAGGAATCATCATGTACTTTTAATGGTCGCTGTTAAGCAGTGTTGAGATCTTTTGGAGGTTTTGGGTAGGCACACAATTGACGAAGCCGATAAGTGACTTGAAATTTCATAACACAATTAAGAGAATTAATTTGATTAAGAGTGGAGGACCTTTGGGGAAAAACAGCACCCTGAGTTGTTTGTTCTGCTTTTTTTCACAAGTTGTTATTGTGATGTATTGATTTTGCTGTAAGCTTCATATTTTTTGTGGAGGAAGAATCCCTGTGTTTGTGACATACTGTACAACTTTGTGGTAGCCATCAGTTTTTGCATCATTTTTTTTTGCATGTCTTACAGCAATGGAAGCCCTTGCTGTCCTCGGTATTTATTTTTAACCGTCTTTCTAAATGGTTTCTTTTTGAAAGCCAGTGTATTCTTCAACATGCAGTATCTGTGTATTGTGTATAGTTTCATTTGTATCATTTGCTTGTTTATTCACAAGTCGCATGGTCTTGTAAAGGCCCTTGCATATCATATACAATTTTGTACATTACTGAGACATTTTATGATGTAAACCTTTACTGATATTTTTACAATGCAGTACGTATATTGTAGCTTCATTTTGCTTTAAAAAATGTATGAATGATCAATCCTATGTATTTCCTTTGCTTCACGATGATAATCCATCTTTATATTATTAAAGAGGTTTTAAATTTCACGTGTTGTATAATTTCACTTTGTATCTGAAGGCTTCTGAACAAGTTAGTGTGAAAAGATACACAGACTTGTAAGTCATTTTATTGTTGACGGAACTTGTTGTTGTTTATTTTCAACAAAAGAGGAAATTAAAAAGTGAAGACACAGTCCAAACCTGGGACCAGTAAACCAGGCAAAGAAGTCAATAGCCAAACCTCAGTTTTTACCGAAGCGCCAGGAAACCTTCTTTAAAGAAATGTGATGCATTTTGTAATTGTTTCTATAATCATATGCTACAGATGTACAGGAGATGCATTAATTGCAGCTACTAAACTGCAAACTCTAGATGTTTTCAAAGCCCTTTCCTTTACAAGAGCAGCACATTTATTTACAAAATGTATCACTACTTGGTGGTGTCTTTTCTAAATGTGAAGTAGAATCCAGCCCCCCATCCCAAGTAAGTACCCCAAGAAATATCAACATCAATATGCCAACTTTTAAAATGTTTTCACATCCATTGTGACCATGCCACAAGTGCAGAAATCTCAAATACACATGGGAGGCTTATTGTTGTTAATAAAGTTTTTATTATATATGGTAATTTTTTTCCATATACATTTAAAGCCAATATTTGTAATTTTGTTTTATAGTTCTTCATAGGCTCCAGGTCACCTGTGACCCTGTATCTGAAAACCAGTAAGGTAGCGGATGGATGGATGGTTTTCCACAAGTGTCTGAAGATCTGAATCTCGTAAAGGTGTTAGATGTTTAGGCAGGTGTTAGTCAGGTGAAAGCCGCTAGTATATTTAAGCAAAATCCCCCTCTGTCCAGCCAAGTTCCTTGTGATTCACATTGAGAGCATGTCCCTTCCCATAACACAGAAGTCTGCTAATGACTGAGGATGATGGCAGCTCACTTTTTCCTGGCAGACATTACAGCTCACCTTTTTGGAGTGCACTTTTACCCTGGTGATCTCAGCACCCGTCAGCCTTGTTTCACCACCCAGCACCTATAGTTCATTTCCAAGTCATTTTAGGAGAAGAACTACATTATGGAACAGACTGTGAAAAGCGCTTAAGACCTAAAATTGCTGTTGTAAATCTCTAGTTTGGAATTCATGAAAAATCCACTTTCCGCAATCACTGAATTAGTCATCTTTCTTGTTATAAAGTGGTTCCACAGAGATTACAGAGATTCAGAGATTAGGATTTCCGCTTCCAATCTGTGGAATCTGGCTCTTGTCTACAATGTTGTTTTTCATTACGTACAAAAGGATGTATTGCTGACAACTGTCTTCCATTTTAACTGATTAAAGTCAAGCACTTTGTGGACCAGCCATTAGAAGTAGTGTTTGTTACTAAATTTTACACTAATGTGGTTTCCTTTCACCAAATTAAATTTGTTCTTGTTATGTTTATATTGTACAATCAGCAGCCCTTAAATATAATTGAAAGTTATGAAAACAAAGGTATGTGAACACGTTTACAATGTACATGTTAGCCAGGAACAATCATTTTTTGAATGGAATTTAGCTTTTTTCCTAATGTTTTTATTTAGACGTTTGCTGCTTTCTTCAGATTCTTTCACTCTTGGTGGTTATTTTCTTTTGATTCTGTCTGAGTGAAGTACAGGATCTCAGGCAGTAAAACATACTGAAATACAGGACCGTTGTCAATTACATACTGGCGTACAGAACCCCAGGCAGTAAAATGCACTGCAGTTCAGGACCCCAGTTAGTAGGGCGCACTGAAACACATGACCTTGGTCAGTAAGACACAATGAAGTACAGGATCCATGTCAGTTAGGCTCACTGAAACACATGACCTTGGTCAGTAAGACACAATGAAGTACAGGATCCATGTCAGTTAGGCTCACTGAAACACATGACCTTGGTCAGTAAGACACAATGAAGTACAGGATCCATGTCAGTTAGGCGCACTGAAACACATGACCTTGGTCAGTAAGACACAATGAAGTACAGGATCCATGTCAGTTAGGCTCACTGAAACACATGACCTTGGTCAGTAAGACACAATGAAGTACAGGATCCATGTCAGTTAGGCTCACTGAAACACATGACCTTGGTCAGTAAGACACAATGAAGTACAGGATCCATGTCAGTTAGGCTCACTGAAACACATGACCTTGGTCAGTAAGACACAATGAAGTACAGGATCCATGTCAGTTAGGC
>JABJVR010000031.1:1668310-1775088 GCA_025773905.1 Chitala chitala
GGGTCGCGGGGAAACCTGGAGCCCATCCCAGAGCACATAGGGCGCAGGGCAGGGGACACCCAGGGCAGGGCGCCAACTTCTAAACTTCAAAATGCATGAAAGAAATACATAAAATTATCTTTCACAATTATTGTCTCCGCACTTACCATAGTATAAAGCAAATACCATTATTGCCATGCATAATTTATCGTCAGTATCGTAAACGTCTTGAGAACACTGACTAATTGGCAATTCAGTGGTTTGGATATGTTGTGTTTAGCCTATTAATGAAGTTCCTGCTGTTATATTTACTCCTCTGGACACATAAGGTTTATTAGACTTCGTTTCACCTCGGGGGGCACATGGACATAGTGTCTGTGTCCACACATATATCCTGCATGGTGCTAATAAGCCTAACTAATTACAGTGGTCTTATTCCCCCTTAGGGAGGAAGAAGGTGGCGAGCACCTGCGTAAGCGCTCCTTGCACCTTCCCTTCACCTTCACGACAGGTGAGGCCCTGCTTTACCAGACTAGCTTCCCCATGCCCGGCTGTCCCGGTGCCTTCCAGGGCAAGATCAGGAGCAACAAAGCCAAGAAGGGCAAGTTGGACAAGGGCTCTCAGGACAGCTTGGACCCCAGTTCCCTGCTGGGTGCCATGATGAAGCAAGACGAGTCTGTCTATGTGTGCCAGCCAGCTGTGGAGCATAGACCGTCCTTCAGTAGTGGCTTGTTCAATGAGCTGGGCTTCCGGAGCTCAGGCTGTCCCAGAACTGAACCCTGCGGCACTTGGAGACCGACTCCCGAAGATGGACCTGAGCCTCAGACCGTGGAGTCAAATTCTGACCCACTGCTGTCTACGCTGGACTCTCTAACTCTAGAGGGAAATGAGGATTGCTCCAACGCCGAGCTCTTTGATGCCCTGGAGAACCTGGGCCTGAACGCGGAGGACCTGGAGCTACTGCTGCTGGATGAAAGGATGATCCGCGTGAACACAGACCCAGACTACGTGCCATCCCTTGACGACCTGTTGACCAACAATGAAATCCTCTCCTACATCCATGACTCCCTCGAGGGTAGAACTGGAGAGGGCAGTGCTGATAACAGTAGCCTCCCAGTAGCCCCTCAGCCTTTGTCTCCAGTGGAAAGCCCAGCTTCCTCCCTGCAGCCCAGAGAAACGGCGTACCCATACGAGAGGCTTCTGAATCAGACCCCTGTTGTGCACCTTTCACAACAGATGCAGCAGTACCTGAACACTCAGCCAGTCCACAGCAAAGCAGACGCCTGGGACTCACAGGTGACATCACAGGTACTCGTCACGCCAGGGCTGCAAAACGACCCCAGTGCCATTCCTGCAGAGAAGGAGCTGCCAGACTGGCACCAGCCACACGCCAGAGATGGCTTTGTCGCCCCTCAGATCCAAATTAGCCACAAATTAGAGCATGCTCACTTCCACTGTGGGGGCATGCGTTCCAGCAGCCGGGATGCATATGGGGGCCAGGCACACGAGCACCAGACGCTGCAGTGGCAGCAGAGCCAAGTATTGGACCAGCTGCAGTCCCAGTGGCATTTCAGTCAGAATTTCACAGAGAGTACTCTTAGCCAACAGCCTGCAGACCACAACCAATGGCAAGCCTACAGGCACAGTAGCCCTTTTTCATTACTTAGTCAACCTGCGTCAGGGTTAGTGGAGCCCTGTTACCAAAATGGCCAGGACGCACCAATCCCGGGTTCTTGTTCTAGCATGCGGTCCCCCAGGCCCCCCTGTGTGGATTACAGCACAGCAGCCACCACCACCTCAGAGTTTACCGCAGATGGGCAGACCCACGGGACAACACCAACGACCTCCTCCTATACCGCAGTCTTCTCCAAGCAACAGGAGCAGGCGGCGGCCAATCAGGTCCAAATTATGCCTGTATGTTTTTGTCAGCGCATGCCAGGAGACACCACGCTGGAGCAGATCCTGGGCGCGCAACCTGAGCAGGTCAACTCGGAGGAGTCCAATAGCATGTTCACCACCCTGCTTTCGCCAGACGCTGGCCGCAGTGAGGTAAGTTCAGAACGTGGAGAAGGGAGTGCTGACAGGCCAGCTTTGCCTGACATGCGTGTCAACACACTGCAGGGTTTAGACGGGCCTGTGTGTGTGTGTGTGTGTGTGTGTGTCTTTGTGTTTGGCAGCCATTCTTCTTAAGATGAAGAGGGCACTGGGGAATGGGCGTGCTGTGTGTTTTAAGTTTTTTTCACCAGTACTGTTACAAGAGCAGGGCAAAGAACACCCTGAAATGAAACCAGCTGTGTCACTTAATATACCACACTTTGTTTGTGACAGATTCCTTTGCATATAGTATATCTCAGTTGATAAATATTAATCAGTAATGGACAGGATCACTTACTTTGAGTAAAAATTCAGTGAACATCTTGCGTTACACTGTCAGCATCACTAAGAATGGTGTGATTGTGCAGGAAAGAATAATTCCATCATCTTTCAACAGTTGATGCCGCTGAAAGGATAGGTTGAGGCAATTTGGGTTTGGGTTTCCTGGGGATGGACATGGATAACTAATAGCCCAATTTGGGTCAGATTGCAGGATCCTAATCCAGCACACAAACACTCAATGTGCAGGTACGCAACTATGACGTGAATTCAATGTGGTGCATTCAGGAAACGTGGAACTCTTAAGAAATTCCTAAATCGTGTTACCATGCTTACATCATTTGGTACTACCAACAAAAAACAAAATAGCGTGGCCTCACAGCACCGGTACACCCCTGCAGCTTTCTCAAAAGACATCAGTAGAAAGAAGGAAAAGCAATAAAGGAGTGGACGAGGGTTTTTTAAATCTCTCTTTTAGTCTGTTCTTTAAACTGTTATTGATGTATGTTCCCCATCTTACTCGCTGCTTGCTGCTATTTAGGAATACATTAACTGCATGTCCTCCTTCTAAGGTTCTTAACCTGCGTTGCATGTTGTTCTCCAAGTCTGGAACCATCTAATGAGTCGAGCTGAGGTACAAGTTGTGGGTGCAGCCAGGCTTCGCCCACAAACACGAGCAGAACACGAGCTGAGGCCAGCCTGACAGACACACAGAGACACACAGTGCCCGACCCTCTAATCCACACGGCCCGTTGGTGGATCCTCTTATTCCTCTAAGGAGCCAGAGTGACTTAATGACAGATCGCACACTGAGTTTCATGTAAATATATGAGATTTTGCTGTTAGCTTTCCATAAATGGACTCTTTGTGCAGAGCCAGCCCTAATACAGGGATGTGGGGTATTTGAGGTGATTAACTAGTATATTAAAGCAGAGCCGTAGTTTCTACTGAAAACAGGTGGCTTCGGTGTGACCTACGCCCTCTTGCCGTAATAATTATCTATGCTGTGATGGTTAGAAAGCATAAACAATGAAAAAGCAAGTTACTTGAAGCGGTCCCATTAAACATGAAACAGCTGTCAGCTAGACTGGTTAAGAAAAGCTGCTCTCAGCTTCAGAACACGTCACAGCATGGCTTTAAACGGGGCTTTTATTTCACTCCCTGATGTTTGGTGTGTATTCCTGCTGAGTTTTTGCACAGTATGCAGTAATCCTTCTGCTGGCCTGTATTACACTTATAGAGCAGATTTCAGTCACTTTGTAGTAAGTCACACACTGGGCACCTTTTTTGTTTGCCATTGCTCATTAAACATGTAGACACACACACACACTCCTACAGAATCGTTTAGGCCCAGTTGAAGATGTGTCATTGTGTGAGAATCGATTCTTTGTTTGACTCAAAATATAAATGTTAGAAGAAGCAGGTTTTATTGTCATTGTGTACATATGTGTCCCACAGAGCTAGGACTGTGTGACTTACTCAAGGACACACCTGGCAGCCAGGATTTGAACTGGGACACTTTCACAGCCTAGCCTGATGTTCAACCCATTGAGCCACCAGTCCACTAATGTTATGGCAGCACTGAAAGATTCCATTAGTAATAGTGTCTTAATTTGGTTTTCTTTCATTAATATTTTTGCCTAGGTTAGCATCGTCACAAGCAATTAATTCAGATTACTCTATTACAGCAACAATGCCAAGCTCTTATAATATGAAATATTGACTCAGTATGCTGTATATAATAATATTATTATTATATAATAATAATAATAGTTTCTTAGTACTGAGGAGATGAGTACCAGATCTGTAAAACAGTCTTCCGTGTGGAACAAGGTTTTGATTTCAGTAAATCAAAAGTTCTGAATGAAAAACACTCTCCCCGGTCACGGTCCATGCGCACAACATTATACACATGTCGTCCAGCGCAGACCGCCGTGTGACTCCTAAAGGACGCGATCCATGTTGCGGCTAAGGCTCGGTAAGCATGCCACGATGGAAATGCTGGCCTGGGGGTCACGGCCAATCTGCTTTACCTGCTAATGCTCCAAATCCTACGCACAGGGAGCAGACCGTGTGTCACACACTGGGGATTTAGTACAGACACAGGGGGTTTGCCTTTCTAACACAAGGTCAAGCTCTAGCACCCGGCTGTGATCCACTGGGCTAAAGCTTCAGGGGCCAAGCCACTATAATAACTGGCCTAAAAGGCCTATAAACTAAAAGCCTAAACATGGACCTGTGCAGGCAGCATTGGCACATGCCTGCTCATTAGGACAGCAGGTGTAAGATTGTCAGTGCTTGATCCCTTTATACTGTTTGTGTTCAGTGTTTACCACAGGTCTGATGTTAGGGGGCGGATCTCATCGACCTAGAGAAAGGGAGGGAGGGCGAGAGGAGAGGGCATCAGGGGGACGGAGGACAACATGGGCACGCCTAGCCCGAGTCCCCCGGGGTCCATCCCGTAGCCATGAGGTCTTTCTCATTAGCAGTGCACTGCAATCTTTCTCTCACAAATAGACAGCCGAGACTGGGAGAGGAATGGCAGCTGGTTTAGGGCCAAATGACTGTATGAACAAGATGCGACTAGTACAAGGAGGACGAGCGGTAATGCGAGGAAGGCCTGGACTGGCTTTGACCTGCTCATACTTATACATATTTATAGGGATGATGCCTCACTAATCCTTTCACAAACACTGAGAAGGTTTACACCATCGAGGCCAGGCTAAATCTGCAGGGTCAAGCTTGACCAAAGGATTCTAAGCATAGTGTGTTGTGAGCACACATAATGAACTGGGCTTTCTTTATTTAGATTAGGCTAGAAGCCTTATACAGGAGTATTACTGTGCTTTGGGTGGCTTGCAGTGTTTACCGTGCGTGTTATCAGTGTGTCTGCCATTAATCATTAAAGCAGGATCTTGAACTGCAAAGCTGTACATGGTTTCTGAATGTTTACATTTGGTAATAAATTTAATAAATGCAGTGCATGATGTTTAGATGGAAAAAGATGCAAAATATGTGAAATATACATAGATAATAGATGGATTTCTAAACAGAAAAAGCTGAAGTACAGCTCTGACCTACGTTGTGTCTTTTGTGGTGTGTGAGGATTTTGCACCATAGGGGACACAGAATATTATGATTATACCACGCTCAAAAGGAAAGTGCCCTTACTCCCAATAACAGGGCCCCTTTCTCCAGTGATGTGTCGTACAACCCAGCCCCTACCCAGAAAGCACCTGCTGATTGGCTGTCTATACTTAACCTGGCTGTTGGGCTCTGTGGCCACTTCCTGAGCTATTCCTCACCAGCACAGCTCAGGGTTTTGCATATTTTTCCAAAACTTTTGTCCTTTGATGCCACTTACTGTTAAGTATGCTTTAAAACATAAAATAAGCAGACTATTAGCTATTAGGTATTATATATTTTAGTACACTCAAGGATAAGCTTTAACAAAAGAATAGGAGGTCACACATCCAGCCAGCCAGATGGACAGTTATTATAATTCAACACGCAGCCCTACATTCAGCTTGTGAAATCACATCTTCTTCTTCCTTTTCAGAAGGAGAACAGGAGCCTAATCAGCGGTGCTAGGGTGTCCTGTCCAGGGAGCAGCATCTTAACTGATGCAGAGGCTGTAGCGTCTGCTGACAGCATCCAATCCTGTCCCAACGGTCCAACCAATATCCCAGACCAACAGAGCACAGAGTTTTACCTCTGAAGCCCCACCCACTTAATCAGCAGCGAATTGGAAGGCAAGGAATATGGGTCCTGGAGTCCTCAGAGGGTTGGCTTTTAAAGTGATTAAGAAGAAATAATACAATACAGTGTTTGTTTTTGTGTGTTTATAAAGCCTTGCATTTGTTGTATAATGTACTTGGAAGGTGTCAAGGAAGGAGTTTAGTGTCACACTAAACCCAGCACAGGTTCATAACACTGCGATGAAACTGAAATTAGTGTAATTGAAGGCCTGCTTCAGTATGATCGCTTTTTAATGAAGCAGAGTGGACAACGGTAACTGTGTGTTGGAAAGCTGTCAGTCGTTGTAAAATTGCTTTGTTGGTTATTGCACTTGTGAAGATGTTTAGAATGGTTGAAGTTATTTGTTTGGTGAAGTCTGGTGCAAGTTTGAAATGAAACAGGATGTTGGTATTTTTGCACTATCACTTTTCACACAGGCGTCATTGGAATAAGGAAAACTAAGATGTCCTGTGTCATATTACAGGGAGGCACATAACTACACGCAAGTTGTACTTGGGTTTTCAGTACACAACCCTTCAACATTACATAGAAAAGCAGGTAGCAGAGTACTATGAATTCATAATAATAACTGTTATTTCAACATGTGTTTATTTGTTATTGTGAATTATACTGTGAGCCCAGAAAAATTTTCCATGAACTGTGAAGGTGTGAACAGCCTGACTCCGTTAAGTGTTACATTTTTCTATGTATCTCAGAATTCACTGTTTCCAGGCCGACGTCTGGTCTTGGCAAGGCTGTGCGGTTCGAGATCTGTGCCCAGACCAGAGAACACGCAGCCACAGCAGGCGTGTGTCAGGTGACACCTGATGCCTCCTCTGTCATGGTACTGACTGATGAACCAAATTAACAGGCTTCTCCAGTATTAACCGGCCAGGTGCTCCATTTGAATGTTTTGCGTACTTTGTGTAAAGGCCAATTAATTTCTTTTTCTTAAAGGTGGTGCTGAACAGTGGTTTTGTTACTGTTCCTAATACATTTAGGTTTATGTTTTTTGCAAAATATAACCAATCAGCACAACCAAAGTCATATTTACTTGAGTATATGCAATTTTTTTGTATTTTGCTTTTTATAAATATGAAGATGTTTTTTATAGAAAGCAAAATTAAGTGATTAATTACAAATTTATACAAATGGACCATTTTTATATATGTTAAACACAAACTGACAGTCAAATGGAGTACACTTATGTAAATAGGAAAATGAATAATTTTTTTATAATGCTGTTGCAAACACTATTTGAAAAAGAATATGAAGCACTTATATATAATACAACACTTTGTTCTCAAGCACAAAAAGTAGGCATGTTGGGCGAAAGCTTTTTGTTTGACGTTCCTTAAATGTTGCAAATCTTTACTGAAAATGTTTTGAGCAAGCAGAAAAGAAAACAATTCCATACTGGTGAAACTAACCTCAAGAAGATTAAGGATTAAAGGTTTGTCAATGATAAAATTTAAATCACATTAATTTTAATGTGCTAACACTCTGAAGGTCTGAGTATTAAAATGTTATAGTCTGTCTGAATGTTTGATGAAATGTACTCTCTCTCTGATACTCAATAATAAACTTTTTGTGCTGTCATGGTGAAGCTTCAGTACTTCTGAAAGAATTTTAAGAGTACAAGGTACAGTACAAGGTGTGGTACAAGGTACAGTACAAGGTGTGGTACTAGGTACAGTACAAGGTGTGGTACAAGGTACAGTACAAGGTGTGGTACTAGGCACAGTACAAGGTGTGGTACAAGGTACAGTACAAGGCGAGGTACTAGGCACAGTACAAGGTGTGGTACTAGGTACAGTATAAGGCGAGGTACTAGGTACAGTACAAGATATGGTACAAGGTACAGTACAAGCTATGGTACCAGGTACAGTACAAGGTTTCCTACAAGTCTCCTTGTCTGGAAGTTGAATCATGTCAGCTGGACTTCTTTATTCTTAATAGGAACATTTCACTACTGAAGCTCTTTGGATTAGTGAAATGTTCCTATCAAGAATAAAGAAGTCCAGTTGACATGATTCAACCTCCACACAGTTCTACCTGGATGACTGAAAATCTTCATTGACATACAAGTCTCATTATTTGCACACATTAATGGCATGCGTGTGCTTCACACATAAAGGATAATACATGAGATGGTATCCTTATGTACATTATATAGATGTTTTCACGTTCTATATGCTCAGTACAAGCATACACAGCTAAAATTGTACTGCTTTCCTACTTCAATTTTTTGTGAGTAAATTGCATTTTATAATTCTTGATATATTTTGTAGTAGAAATGTAAAACAAGTTACTTTGTTGTTACCTGCACCTTTATTACAAATGTTTTTATTTTAGTTTTGTTTTTGTTATTGAGTATTTTTCTTTTTTTTTGAGTTTTGTTGTGTCGAGTTTTTAAACATCATTTTCCTTATGGCGTGAAGTTGGTTTTCTTTCTAAACAGCAAAACTATTTGACTTGGTATGATTTCACTGTACATGTTTTTAACTAATAAACCTTGTCATTTTTCATGATAATGGTTGGGGTATGTGAGAGTAGTTTTAAGAAGAAAATCTTAAATGTATTTTATAAACATCACACCCAGATGATCCAAGTGCAAGGGATTTTCTTCATAATTATATATTAGATATAAAGTGATTTGTTATGGGAAACACCCTAGACTCCTTTTTGTATTGGCAAACATTTTCAGCATATATAAAGATTAAATGTTGACATGTGGCAGTGCATTATGACTGATATTGCAAATAGGTACAATATTCTTTTGTTCTTCTATTACTTTATTACTTTGTGCAAAGTATAAAGCATACAATGAAAAACTTAGCATCCACCACTTTCATACCCTATATAACTATGTCGAAATACTTCCTGTGTCTGTGTAAACATTAAAAACATTGACTATAATTTTTTGACAGGTACTGCAGGGTGAAGCTTTAAGCGGCTGCTCACGCTTCAGATTCACTGCTCTTTTGCAGTGTCGCACGTAGAACTGAAACATACAGCATCACTCTGCAAGAATGCATCCTGTCTGAAAAATCTAAATGGGCTTGCCTAGTTGTCGCTTAAGGGCTGCATCCCACACTTGGGTGCGTATCTTCAAAGTGTCTGTCTCCATAGCAACACTTTCAACCATTCTCCCATCAACACCCCCCCCCCCAAAAAAAAAACAGGGCTGTTTTTTCATGCCACCAAATGTGTAATGGCCATACCAAGCCAGGAAGAGAATGAGTGCTGCTATGAGGGTCTCCCTTCAGGAGGCTAAAATAGGAAGCAGCCCCCAGGCATCAGCACACATTCAGGCACATTTCCAAACTCATGGAATTGTCTATTTCTTATTCTCTCTATCATTCCCTACTGCCTACTTAATTCTCTCCATATGTCAGGTTTACAATCTATCCTCTAAAGAGGAACTGCTTACATCTTCCTGATAGATGATGAGCAAGATGAATCAGAAGTTTTTATTTGCTT
The DNA here is from genome assembly GCA_025773905.1 of Chitala chitala. NCBI lineage: Eukaryota > Metazoa > Chordata > Actinopteri > Osteoglossiformes > Notopteridae > Chitala > Chitala chitala. The sequence continues at coordinate 1,677,884 of JABJVR010000031.1, forward strand.
TTTTTATATGTTGATATAAACTGTGTTATTTAACAATGTATTAGCTAACATAGCGGATCTTCAGTGTGCCAATGTTATTCATGCTCTTACACAAACCCTGCAAACCTTGGGATCAAAGACAGGATGTCAGATGGAGCTGAGATTCTCATTTGGTCCTTAGACCATTTCACTCTGTTTAGGTTAATGTGTTCTTTTACTTCCTTTGGAGTTCTCTTTAATAATTGTTTGTAATTTAGAGCTCCCGAGCAATGCTCGAGGTAGGGACGGGAGGGGTAGTGTAAAAGGGGCACGAGAATAACGGGAAAGTCTGTTGCCTTCACATCCATGAAAGAGCAGCACTCAGCCTTTTCTGTGTATTTAGAGAGAAACATAAGAGACCCTGTGTATTAAAGGAGGGGTTTGTTCATTGGTGGAAGTGCCTCCTTCTGGCATGCTCCCCCCCACCCTTAGAGCTCACATCCAGCCGCTTGGCGCAGTCCTCTCGTGGGGACCCAGGCACAGGGAATTAGAAACAGCTTGCCCAAACGGCTGCCATCCTGTCAAGCTGGATGCCAGTCTTGCAGAAGGTAGATACAAAACTCTCGAGGCTCTCTCTGGCCTTTATTGGGGTCTCCAAGATGTTTTTCAGAAAGTCTGTTTCAAAAGTGTAAATTCACTGGAGTTGGCATTCCTGCCTGGCTTCCCCTGTTCTCTTTCCCCACCCGTGTGCGTGATGTGGAGCGAGATGTCTCTGCCAATTCACCAAGGAATTCACGAGCAGACATTCACAGCTTTATCTTTTCCTGTCTCTCTCTCTCACTCTCTCTGTCAACACCTCAGCAGTAAATCAATACTCTGAAAAAAGGCACTTAATCCAGACTTCCTCACCACCCTGAGGGCTCAGGTCTACAAAACCTGAGTTTTGTGAATAGGTCTGTTTTTGTGAACACAATTCCTTGATGCTGTCTGTCACGTTTCTTAAACAACTCTGAAGAAAGTCCTGCTGAAGACTAGTTTGAAAGCAGAGGCTGTATAGCAGTTCTCTGTGTTCAGATGTATCTCCTGTGTGTCCTTCACTTTCTGTCCCACGGTGTAAAGGTAACAGAGGTCCTGTGGAACCCATAAGGACTATGGGGCCTCATGATTGGTTCATACACTTACAGGGGTTTGATAATGTATTCCAGGTGGAATTTAACTGCAGATAAGTAACTTTGTACGCTCAAGTTTGAGCTCCTGCTCTCAATTAGAAGTTGTCATCAAGCAGGTCTTCAGGCTTGGGTCTGAGCCAGCATATTTCAGGAAATATTTTTTACACCCTTGTGACAAGGCTGATTGCATAAGAAGATCCTGTTTCCCATCAAAATTACCTTTGCATGCAAAGTTGACTCATTGTTCCAATGGAGATCTCCAAAGAGGTGGCTCACTTGATAAATGCAGATTGGGACACTCCTGTAAGATTATGACATAAAAATTATGTAAATCACCACATATTTCCATTAGAACAGGGACACACTTACAGTATATAGTTCCACGTTGTAACATGTGAATCCATTTCAATCCCAAATTGATTTAGGTTCAGTTTCACAAGGATTGTTGGACACTTTTCAATTTTGAGGTATAGCTGACATTGGACAGTGTTCAAAAGGGCTTTTCTCTTACGTTACGAAAATAACGTTGTCAGAGAACATGTCTGCACCTTGTGAAAGGCATTTCCCTGGCGGCGTGCATGAGGCACATCAGATGAGGGTTTGGTGACTGAACTTGGAAGGCTGGGAGGCCTTGTTTGCAAGAATCCTGCCTGTTGGCACTCAAGCCATATGAAAGTTGGAGGTCCTTCAGATCCCCAAAGACAGACACATACAGTACAATTCTGTGTCAGGGTGTGTCTGTGGGATTTATTGCCTTTGATGGAGGAAAAAAAAATTGACACAATGTCAGAATAAAGCTTTTTGTTTTTGAAAATAAACTATTGGTTCAAAAGGCTTTCTTCTGTAATCCCTTTTCTTTTTACATTTTGGTTGGGTGGAGTTGTAAATCATTAACCACATTAAAGTGAGCATCAGTGGAAACTACGTAAAGTTACCATGCTTGAGTGTCCATCTCTTGAAACATTTGAGATTTTTTTTTCTGTATTCACTGAAGCATATTTTCCTGTGTCTTCCAAAATAAACTGGTGATACTATCACAGCCATTTGTTTCTTTTAAAAGTTTATTTGGTTTATTGGGAAGACTGAATCAGGAAGTGTGTTATGCAAAAATAATTTCAACTGAGGACCTCATAAGGATGGGAAAATGATTGTGTCAGCCCATGAGTATGTATTTGCATCAACAGAAAAGTCTTCATTCTTTAATTAAATTAAACGCTGATCAGCTATGCTGAGAAACTCACCAACAGGATGAGTTTGCATCCCAACCATTCACCTATAGTATGTGTTATGGTCTAGATAAACTACCTGAAATCCTCTTTGTGTCTTTTAACCGCAGAATACATATTGTCATTGGAAACAATGCAAGAGAATGAATGTGGCTTTTAGAACACTGAATAATCGGAACCTGTGCTTAGGACCAGTTTAATAAAGACCAAATGAGTTGGAAGTTTACTTCAGCCAGCTACAAAGTAAAAAAAAAGAGATCATGCTCTAAATGAAATATATATATTACTCCTTTAAATGTTTAATTGAGCTCATGTAGGCAATTGGCTGAAATAATACTTGACACTTTTAAGAGGTTTGGCAATAATTTTCAGTTTTTCCAGTACTTGCTCCTGTTACATTTTTCAGTTTAATCTTTAACAATTTGTATGAAGCACTTCATGAGACTACACTTGCATAAACATGCTCTTCTGAATTAACTTGATCGATATTCATTGCGCACATAGTAAGAAAAGACAAAAAATACATTACTCACCATATTTAATTTTGGATGCTGTTTTTCTTTTCCACAGTGTCATTTCATTGCTTTAGTGTTTGAGACAGATTTTGGTGAACAGCTGTTGTTTCAATTATTTGTATTTGTGTGAAATGCTTTCCAAAAGGAAATATGAACTTCACTTTTGGACTCAAACGTTCTGATGGACATTTCAGACTCACAAAATTCTTATATGGATCAAAGCTTCACTTACCAGCTTAATCTCCTATTCAGAACTGGAAATATCTACAAATTAATAAAGTATGAAATACGTCTTGGAGAATTTAACCTTCTAAAACTAATCATTAAGGGGCTGCTTAGCATTCAATAGTGTTGGTGTCTTTAAGAGAGCTTCAGAAAAGGAAAACGTGGCTGTTTTTCCACTCAAAAAACCAGAGTAGGTTATTGATCTGTTACTGTTTATTTCCCATATTTTCCTTTTTTTCACACATGATTGACATCCAGCAGACCATCTTAGGAGGTCAGCTGGTACCTGAGGAATCAGCCACCCACTTCACACACTGTCAGTGTGTATTGCACCTGCTCCAGTGCCTCCACAGTACGCCAGTTCACCTTGGCCCTCAGACCATTGCCCAACAGGGCTGGGGCTGAGAACTGGTCGATACCTGTTACTCTTAAGTGAAAAAAGAAACCCATAAAAGACAAAGGTAGAGCAAGACACTGTACTTTTCTCGTAATGCCTGTTGTCAAGAGGAGAGCAACTGCAAGTGTAGCCATACTTAATACACATGGAGCGTTTAAGTGTGGGAGAGTGTGGGAGAGTGTGGGAGAGTGTAAAAATGAATATAGATGCAGCATACATTGTGTTCAGCCAGCTGTCTGCAGATTACACTTAAATTTTCATTAATTTCACTTAACCCAGGTCTAACTGCCATTTTACACAGATCTGAAGACATGAGAAGAGCTCTTTGTGGAAAAACGTGACCTTTGGCAAGGTCTTTAAGGGTCCCCTGGAGTCTATGGTGAAAGAAAAATATGAAGCCATGCCAGCCAGCCACCTGCCCTTTAACCTTTCTCACTGTTCACCTGAAGAATTAGCAGAGAGGCTGTGAAGTGTCCCTTCCATAAGAGCCACCACCCAGTCCTCTGTCTTAACCCATGGCTTTTCCTGAAGCACAGGCAGGTGAGGTCATGAGGCAGTGTTGTAAGGACCCCTTTAGGACCCCTTTAGGAATCTGATGAAAAGCAATAGACCCCCTCCCCAGAAATACTCACCTAAGCACAACTTTGCATGCAATGAATATATGTTCTTTATTTTAATCTGACCCTCATGGACCCCCTAAAATCTATCCATGGATCATTTAAGGGTCTATGGACCCCAGGTTAAGAACCCCTGCTTTACATATTTTAGCATAAAAACATAAAGAGAAACAACTTTCATTTTATTATAATTCAAGATACATCCAAAGTGATTTATGTTGCTTACATTTACACACTGACCAGTTGGCAATTTTAATTTATTTCTTTACTTACATATCATTAAATGATTTGTCTAAACTGGTTTTTTACTTTTTTGCATTTGTACACTGTAATCAAGAGTGTTTTACAATATTCCATCTACAGCTGTTATATAAAGGCCGCTATGGGCCCTAAATAAATGGCAAAATGTCTAATTAAATCCAATTGTGTTAATTATATGAATAGAACGTTTCAAAATCATTTTAAACAACCCCCAAACTTTGCTTTGCTAAAATGCGAAACAAACTCGTTTAAATACATCCCAGCATTTTCTGTTTTTATTTACTGCTTATTTATGCGTGCACGCTCAAAAAAATTTTGCCCTTAAAATTGATTCGATTCTTATTATTAGATTCACTGCCATCTACTTTGTATTTCATGCACTGAGAAAGTACTCTGTTGCATCATTGTACTGACACAGACAGCTGGGGTGCATCACATGCTCTTAGGGTTACAGTTGCCATCCTCTACAGCGCAGATTAAACATCCAGTCCCGACAGCTCAAAGCTCTCGCATAATATCCATCGGCCATTCAGCCCTGGGAGAGGTGTGTTATCACATGCAATGTTGGGTCTGTCAGCGGGAGGTTACTGGCACCCAGACAGTAGGGTTACAGACCCAAAGGCACGTCTTGGTCCTGCCAATCAGTACCGCAAGCCCCTTGCTTCTTTAAACTGCCTCTCCTATATAATTTCTAAGGCTAAATGCTTTCTTTCTTCAGACCATTGGGGTTAAACTATTTTTTTTGCATTTTCTGTTGCTTGGGAATTGTTCTAAATGTATCCAGTTGTGTTCTATTTTATCCAAGGTGCAAGAGGACCTCTTCCTTTCTCATAAAGCCTTCATAATCTAAGGCTTCCAGCCCCGAATGTGTTTTCTTTATGCTAGTCTGCAGCGACACTAATAGAGAGTCACATAAAATGTGGATCTTAGTCTGGATTCATAAAATGGTGGTCTCTTTTTATGTTCAGCTTTATTAGTAAAAGGCTTTTAAATCTCCCAGCCGGAGTGTGTCCAGCCTATACCTGCCTCCTCCAACGGTCTGTATCTTTCACTCTTCTCCCAGCTGAATGTTTATGTGGGAAAAACATTCATTATAACAAAGCCCAGTAAGCCAGCTTTCAACAGGAACAATCTACAGCCATCAAGTCAGGGCACTGCCAAGAAGGAATCAGACACTATAAATATCTGTGTATAGTTTAGGCTCTAGCAACAAACACACAAGATCTGAAACAAGAATTTCCCTTTTTTTAATGTGCCCTTTCTTACTGTTAATAAAGGGGTGCCTGTTTTTACACTTCACTGCACTTAAATAATTAAATATTGAATTTCACAAGTTTTACTTAAGACTTTAATAAATTATTGCTTTTCATGTAAATGTTACTGCTTGGTGATTTTTGACTCTTAGGTCTCTAAGAGGGTTTCTGAGCAGTGCCTTTCAGACAGAAATTCTCTTCTTGTGTTGCTGTGCAGCAGAGCAGCTCAGACTCATATGACGGTGTGGTGACAAATGGTTTGATCTTGGTTGTACATCGGCAAGGCAACCAGCATGAGCAGGCAGGCAGGAGAACTCATGGTGTTTTGACAGCTCTCCTCAGCCTTAACACCTCACTGGGTCGACTCTTCGGCCTGGCCCCCGCTGCCCCAACTAAATAGAGTGGCATGACACGTTACGTGAAGTCCAAAATCACAAGCTCACACGCAGCCAATGGGAGCACACACAGATATGACAGCACTGCACTTGCTTTGTGGAGAACCTGTTCGTAATGTGCACGCTTAAAATATTATAAATCATCGTTTCTGGGAGCGGAAGATCATTTCCATGCAGGGAACTTCAGGTTTCAGTGAATTAATTTGGTCTTGCAGAAATTACCTCCAGCATCTGTCATCAGTGTCATTGCTGTTTTCAACACGTCACATTTTCTTTCATCGCTCTGCCAGTGGGGGGTGGAGGTGTTTGGCCCGTGGACTGCTGTGATTGGATGAATTTCCCTTTAGAGATTTCTCACCAAGGTTACAGGCACTGGAAGGTAAATGGCAAAATGTCAAACACAATGTGACCAGGGGATTTAAAAATCCCAAAAGGGAAAACAGACACAATTAAGGATAAATATATCAAGCAGCTCTACAGAACAGTACAAATATTTTTAATCTGACAATCAGTTTTTAAGAAGATTATTTTTCTAGTATAATTATAGTCTACATAGAATGAACCAAAAGTATATCTTGTCAGTATGGTAATTGACAGAATTATACCAGCTATTGTATCCATTTTTTCCCATACAAAGTGCTACGGAGTCATAGATCAATATAGTGTGACTCACCATCATAGCTGGATTATTAGTGTTTTCACCAAAACAGCCCCTTGGGATCTGGGAAGTCCCATGAGATCTGCCAAAAAAGGGTGACTGAGACCTTTCTTGTTTTGATGCATCAGTGATGGTTTCTGTGCTGACTAGGACACAAAGCTGCAATTCTGCCTCTGATCATATCAACTTTCGCAGCGTCTCCACTGCATCCATCTGAATTTTTAGTTAAAGGGAGAAGCCAAAGCCAGAGGGTAGGGGGGAGTCAGTGGAGTACACACCCAGCTGCCCAGCATTGGGGTGGTCTAACAGGAGGAGGAATCTGGTCTCTACTGAGACTCTTATCATAAATGTCCATATTCTAACAGGATCTTAATAAGCTTCTAAATGAGAGAGTGGTGTTAGAGAGAAAGGCATGAGATACACTCAAAAATTTCCCCTTGTCCATGTTTCCAATAAACCTGCACATGTAAAGCATTAAACTATTCCTGCATACAGCTTTTCATTCTGTATGAAGCAGAAAATCTACGTGCATAAACAGCTCTGGGGGCCTAATGCTGAATGTAATTACTAGTTTATTTATTTCTCATAAAAAGCATTATGTCAACTAAACATTAAACACAGGGAAAGGAAACATTGCAAAACATTTGTTTTGTCATTTTGTAACAATAAAATAAACTTATGAGACATTGATGTTCTGTCATCCAAAAAATAATTCCCAAAGTCCTACTACGGCGTACAGGCTCGAATATGTTGCCGACTGTATTGAAGATTTATAAACTGCAAAGCAAACTGTTAAATCAATTCAGAGAAATCCTCTCTATGTTAAATCTGTCCTGTCAGTTTTGCTGCTCTATTCAAATAAATGGAAAGAGAAAATGTAAATGATGTATAATTCCAATTTGACAAATGTGACAGACAGCATGATGATGGACTCCCCGTTGCTCCATACTTCAGCAAAGCATTCAGCTTCTGTGGTGGCAGTTAAACATCCAGATGTAAGACTGTTAATATTAACTTTAAACATTAACACAAAAAAGAAAAAGTACTTGCCTAAAAATTTTCATCAGTGAAGAACAGGAGGAAAGTGGTAAGGTTTTTAATTGATTATCACATTTTTGTCAATAAGGTAACTTCATATACCATAATGTTTGGAATTACCTAATAGTATTGAGTATGCATTCATTTTCAAGCGTCTTTTGTCATTTGTGGCATAATTTATAGTGTATAGAATAGAGCAATTTCTCAGATTATTTTTCACCGTGCTTTTAATTTTTTCTGCTGTTCAGCAGCCTTATGAGTGTTTGTCTAAAACCATCCTTCAGTATTTCATTTATGATAACTTATTTTGGTGTGACAATAGTATGTGCATTTAGGGCCATGAGTACAAATGAGACCCATTGCATGTGTTGAGTTTTGGAGTTTCTTCTTGTGTGTGTGTGTGTGTGTGTGTCGTAAATCTTGCTACTCTAATTCCCTCCCACAATCCATAGAGATACAGTTCATGTGGGTTACAGACCCTTCGGTACTTGCTGCATGTGTGTAAGCACACTGACTGGGTAGCTGATGCATGCAAAACACCCCATCTTGCACATTGTGTCACGTGGAAGTAGCTTCAGGTCCCCCATGAACAAGGCGGGAAATGAATGAATGAATGAATTCATTCATTCATTCATTCATTCATTCATTCATTTTTTTATGTACACCTACACATTGAGTTTATATCTTCAAATTTTATAAATGTGTTTATGAAAACAACAGTAACTTTGTGATTTACAAACTCCCTGAGACAATAGACTTTGAAATTCAGTTGGCCTGTTTTGTGGGAAATGGAACAGGCAGAAAAGGCCACAATGTTTAACAGAATAACGGTTACCCTGTGAGTGTTAACATTTGTATATCTGTACAAAGATGGGTCTGAAATGTGCCAAGCCCCCCAAGCCTTGCTTGGACCACAGCTGCTAAAAATATTCCGTATCAGCAGGTTTCAAGACCTCTGAATACTCAGCAAGGACAGCAACTTCAGAGCTGTGGCAGACAAGAGTCTACTGAGATAGATCTTACAGAAATCTATTGTTGCGTTTTCACCATATAAAACATCAGTCAGCAAGGTGCCTCTGTGGTAGAGATAGGGTACATGGGAAGGGTGGTGAGGAAGAAGTGGCCCAGAGGAAACTGTAAATATTCTCAGGTTTTCCTTAAATCCTGAATACACATATGTCTGTCTGTTGTCCAATAGACATTGACACAGAGATAATAAAACTCGTCCCAATTTTCGCAATGTGTAGCAATCTTAGACCACATCCCACTGATACTGTTTCACATCCCTTTCACACACTGCTCCACATCCCATTCACATCATGCTCCACATCCCATTCACACACTGCTCCACATCCCATTCACACTGTGCAGTACATCCCATTCACACTGTGCAGTACATCCCATTCACACACTGCTCCACATCCCATTCACACTGTGCTGTACATCCCATTCACATCATGCTCCACATCCCATTCACACTGTGCTGTACATCCCATTCACATCATGCTCCACATCCCATTCACACTGTGCTGTACATCCCATTCACACACTGCTCCACATCCCATTCACACACTGCTCCACATCCCATTCGCACTGTGCTGTACATCCCATTCACGTCATGCTCCACATCCCATTCACATTGTGCTATACATCCCATTCACACTTTGCTCTAGGGGAAATAGCAGGGGGTTTCCCTTGAAAAAAAGAGTTTTAAAAGAATGCAATTATACAGACACAAAATGTTACAACTTTACCACTACAACTGGAAACCATCCAAATTCCTAATCCTACTGACAATTAACCACAATATTCTTTACCGTGTCACTACGGTTTGTGCTGTCCAGTGTCTCACCCTCTCTTAATAACTTGACGCTCCAACTTCATAAACAATGAACAGCATCAGTTGCAGATGTAGCCATTATCGCTAGGCAGTTAGTAGACGCCTTTTTGTTCATTTTATTGGTTTTGGTTCTAGTCCTGCAGCATTCGGTAACCACAAAGCAATAAACATCTAACAGTTATCAGATGCTCTTTCTAGTTAGCGAATCTCAGCTTCTTTCTATCACCTTCGCAGGCAGCCTTTGGAAATGTCTAAAAATGTCTTTTCTTCATTTCAAAATTGTTTAAATTGTTGTGCTGTTATTGCTGTTGTTGTTGATGATGATGATGATGATGATGACTACAGTATATATTTTTTTGCTGCTTTGAGGCATTTCCAGTCCCCTCACTGAGATCAGCAGGTCCTGATGTAAGTTCCACCCACAATGGTCCTCTGTGCTATTTTTTCAGATGGCAGTTATGCACAGTGGACACAGCAGCCTGGACCAGCTTCTCATTGGCAGCTAATTGGAGCCACATGACTTCACAATGCTGCTGGCATTGCCATGTTTCTTGTGGCTCAGTGGGTGTGTGTGTCTGTGTGTGTGTGTGTGTGTGTGTGTGTGTGTGTGTGTGTGGGCAGGGGAGGGAAGGGGGGGTTCCTTGCGGCTAAGACAAATAGGCCTTTTGTGTCTTATGAAGAGGGTGGTCCTTGACTGGGGATAGGTGGAAATTTACTGTAAGGCACTACCTTGTTTTACACACAAACACACACACACACACACACACACACACACACACACACACTGACATGGAGACTCTTATGCATATAATAGGACTATAAAACTCAAAAGAAACATCACTGGGAGGCTAGATGAAGAAAACTCTTGCCATGGTGTTGTATATGAGCTTCAGGTCTGCAAGGTATCCACAGACTCCATGAGAAGGTAAAGAAAATCATGTTTGCTTTGGAGTACTTTAGCACTGTTCACCATTAAAGCTCCCTGTTGGCAGCCTGGCCTCTGTGCTCTCATACACTTTTCAGTGATTGGATCTTTGTGTTTTGTGTTGCCACACAGGGTTACATTGGGGCTACTGCTGTAAGAAAAGAAGGTCAAGCTCAGTTTTGTACTGTTATTTGTAGTCCAAATTAAGTGCAGTTCTTATGTTATTTACTATTAATTACCTGAAAAATGTAAGCTCTGTGAGTTTTGTGTTTCACCAGCAATTCTGATCTGGGACTTTAAAAACGATGACTGTCTTGACCAAGTGAGGACTCCATGATCACGCACAGACACAGGCTAACTCACCTCCAACATGGTCCAACACACCAGTTCCTGATTTACCACTGTCATGTCTTGGCCTGTCATGTCCCATGTATCCAGTAGGTGTCACCGTCTCCTTTCCGTTTCCCTTGTGTTCCTTGAGTTACTGTAATCAGTGTTCTCCAGCCATTTCTCATTTCCCCATGCCTTTATAAGCCTACCTACTCTATTAGGTCCTTGTCGGTTTTTGTGTAGTGTGTAGAGTTGTGAAGGTAGTAGTGGATTGGTACTTGTTAATATGTTTTATTAGCACAAAGCCTTGTTTATGCCCTTTTGTTCCCCAGTACTTTGTTTTTGCCCTGAATAAAGCTCCCTTTTTGCACTTGGAGCTCGTCTCACCTTGCAAATCGTCACACCACCATCTCCTGGTCTACGTCACTGTCACCTGAACACTTGGTACATCTGTTCTTCATTACTCAGCATATATGATGGAGTCCCTTTGTTTCTCAGTATGGTACCAACACTGTTCTATTGTATTGTAGGTTGTTTTATGTACATTGTTGAAAACAAAAGAAAACTGATGTTCTTGTTTTATGATGGTAATATTAAGAGTGTAGGTTTAAAATATATATATGATCTTCTTCGTAGCTTTGGTATCTTTTACTACACTCTTAGCTCACTTTTTCTATCAGTAAATCTTGAGTAATACCAAAGAGAGGCTGCCCTTATAAAAATCCCATCTCTACCACCTGTGAAATTAAGCCAGAGGTTACTTTTTTTTACTGAAGGATAATGGATAGCTTTTAAAAACTAACAGCACTGGGGATACTCTTCACTCCGCTACATCTCACTCTGCCCCCAAACACCTCCTCCCCCCTGCCACCCCTTCCCACATTACTATGAATGTTCTGATGTGTTGACGGCCAACATTTCAGGCCTGTAGCTTGTTCAAATGTTACATCATCAGGCCCATGCAGCAAAGTAAGAACATTGTGATTAATGCAGCTTCACTGCATGAGGTGAAATGACACAACATTCATGGCAGTGAGAAAGGCAATTAGCAATGCAGCAATTTGTCCCCTTTAATTTAGCATGATATGAGATCTGAAATGTTTTAATCAAACAAGTTAGGAGGCAGAGGGCATGAGTCAAATACATGCATAATTTCTGTAGAGCTTAACAGAATCTGAGAGCAAAGACAAATATAAGCACAAAGGACATTTCTGTTTCAGGGGTTAGACCGATTGTGATTTTATTAAACGCACGGATGGCAAATAAAAGCAGTGCACACACCACTCATAAACATAAATATTTAGGCATGAATAAGTCTTAGCACTGATCTACTGGAGCTGAATCCACTTTGGCACGCTTCTTGATTTCATCTGGCACAATTATTTTACATTTCTTCACCAAAGTTGCCAGGTTGAGTGCCCATTCTAGCTGGCCACTTTGCATCATTTTAAGATTAAACCAAGCCCGCACAAGCCTCTATGGGTTATCACATAGTTTGTTTTTCCCCAGTCACAGCTGTCTCATCACACCCCCCAATAAATACAACCCTTTCTGAAATTCTACTCAATGCCTTTTGTTTTCCGAAAATCACAGAGCGGAACCTAAAACGCGACGTCAAACGTGCTGCTAAACAATAGAGGGAGAGAATCATGTTACTTTCCCATTCTGCCACTCAATTTACAGCAAGCTCTTGAAACGCGATATCGCGCATGGTAAACCGCCCTCTCATGAGCAGTTGCACGCTGCCCGTGAACGCCTGCATACAGGCACGGGGGAGCTGACACATGCAAACGGTGTTGCGGCAAGCTCAGGCGTGCGGTGACTTCGGTGCTGTGGTTCTGCTGCCTTACTGTGTAGCGTATGGTGTCTATGCAGAACTGCACTCAAACATGGGTTGGGGAAGCATAGACTCACTGTTCTACTGCCCATGTGACATCCTCAGTAGGCATACCCATCATCCGTAGAAAGAATACATTAGCCCAACCGTAGTTTATTTTTCAAGTGCTGCAAGTGTTCTTAGAGAAACTGGTTAAAAAGGGATGATGGACACATGGATTACATGGATTGATGATAATCACTGCTGACCTGTAAATGACAGGCACTTATTAAAAAATCTTTTTGTCATGGAAATGTAAGAGCTTTTGCTATTGGCTGGCTGTGATTAGTGAAAAAAGTGCTGACATTGCTGAAGATTCCAGGCTGCTTTTCTTTACCACAAAACATTTATTAATACTAAAAACATTGTTTTCTCAATCTACTGTTTGATACTCATCTACCTTTAACAGCCCCAAGAACATGTAATAGCTATTGGTTTGCGCTGACAGATGTCACTGTTGCCTACTGTAGGTTGCCAGCTTTAGTGCATGTTACAACACTGAGGCATTTGTTGTCAGCAGCAATGAAGAGTATGGAATGACACAAATATGAGTGAGAAAACACTGGCAACCCTCACTTGGTTTAATAGAAATCGATTAATACAATATCCAGCCAGTAGGAATAGGTTAGAGCAACTGGCGATGAATGGTACGTGGTAATCCCGTCCATATCTGAATTGGCAATACGAAAAGTGTTTACACTCTCCAGCTATTACATTGTTTTCCATACAAACCCATTGGTCTGATATCAGATTGCCCCAGATGACTCCTAAACCACCATATCCTAGAGGATTGTCCAATTCAACAAACGTTTGTGCAGAATTTCTTTTGAATTACCTTTTTTAATTATTACAAATACCTTTATGCAAATACAGTATTTGTCATACTACTACCAGGGGAAATTCTAGGATTTTTGAAAATGGGGGGCCAAAAAGGGGCCACGTTTAAAATAGAGAGGCCGACCGTGTTTTATATTGATATATAATAATTTTCTAAAGGGACTATAGACAAACAGGAGGGAGGGCATTAAAGGGGCCAATCAGATTTCAGCAGGGACCAAGTGCTCCTGTGGTTCCGCTCCAGATCCGCACATGACTAATGCACAAAAATTTTAAAAAGTAATTTTGTTTACCTCATTGCCTACCACTGGAGGATGAATGAATGAATCACTGCCTCCCTAAAATATGTTTGCAATCTCCCAGAGTCCAAGGCCAAACTATAGCTTTTGTCCAGCTAAGAACAGTACAGACATGTGAACCTCCTGTTTCTTTCAAATCCGCATCAAAAACAACAATAGTGCTCAGATATTAGTGCATAAAGCTGGGGTCACCAAAAAAGGACCCGCTAGGAAAATCGTAGGAATCGCGGCTCCACTTATATCCACTTACATCTGATAAAGACTGTGTTTTGGTTAAAGAACAAACCCAAGGCTTAAACTGGCTGAAAAGGCTTGCGTGATGCTAGCGTTACTCCCAGTTTCTTAAACTCATTTAATTACAGAAAATTCTGAAGACTCGTGTCCTCATCTTTGTGTTCTCTTCAGTGGAAGCATTGTGTTTCACGTTTTTATTGTTGCCTCTTTTAAGCGGCAGCATGGAACCCATTAGCCGCGGGGGGACATATTCCCACGTTGTGAGCACTCCGAATGTTTGATTGATCGTGCATGTGGGTCGTCTCCACTCGCTGGCTTGGTGGGCACCACTCCCCCAGTGCATCCCGAGACTCCTGTTCAAGTCTTCCTGAGACAGCTTGAGCGGGTGGAGGTCGACTCTCTTTTTCCTTGTCAGGTCAGGGCATTTTCACTTCGTTGACGAACGCCATTGCCTCAGGGAACCACTGGCCCACTTTTTTTCCTGAAAGGCTTGCAATAAAAGACAGGCATGAGATTGAACTTGGGCTTGTGTGTTTACCCTGTAAGTGCCAATGTCCATTGTTTACATGTTCCACTGACAGGAGCTAGGGACCAAAATAAGCGATCAGGTTCTCCTGTGCTGTGTATGTGATCAAACATTAATACGGACCTCACACATTGTTCTTTTGAATCTTACTCTGGGATACACCAAACTAGCAGAACATTCCCATCAAGCAGTGGTATTCTGCACATCAGAGCCCTTTATTCCATTGTACCATCAGATTCTTACGGCACAACAGACTGAGGATGGTTTCCCACGTTGTGTGTGAGAAGCCCCCCATCTACTGGCCAGTAGTGGACATACACAAGGGGAAGCAAAAAGTTGTATGTGTACAAATGGAACTGTGTAGAAAAAAATGTTTTTGATTGAAAGATCTATTTTTTTTTTATAGAGAGAGAGTCTTTTGAAAACGCATCCTAAACATCACAAGATGGTCTACAGTAGGGGTGTCAAAGCACGGTGCTGGAGGGACACAGCGGGTGCAAGTTTGTGTTTCAGCCAACTTCTGCTGTTAATTGATTCTTAATAGCAAATAAACATTATTGAAATATTTGTTTATATTTTATATTATATATTTGTTTATATAATTACTGTGTCAATCCAGAAATTCTAACAATCATAATTAATTTTTAATAAGAGTTTTAGAGGCATGACAAAAACTTACTGATGTTGCTTCTCATATTTTTTTAACAATTATGGTATATCTTTAATTTTTAAACCCATTTCTTGTTCATGGCCCCTTAAGACTTTGCTCCTGATTAAGTATTCTTTCTCATTGGGACCTGCTTCTGCAATTCATTAATTATTACAATTTGAATACAATTAGTGACTACTGGTTTGAACTAAACACAACGATAAATTACTCAGACATTTTCTGCATAGATTCTGCATTTTGAGCAACGTTGTAATGCTTGATTTATGTTTTCATTGCAGATCTTAAAGCATAAAGATCTTCTTTATAACTCATTATTTCTCTCAATTAATTAAGACAACTAAGTGCAGACAGAAAAGAATGAAGAGATGCAAGGATGTACCAGTAATTGATAATTGAGGTAATGGTTAAATTAAATTGAAATAGTTGGTTGGAAGATAAACCTGCACCCACTGTGGCCCTCCAGGACCCCCCAGGCTACAGGTTGTCCACTGCCTGCTTGGTCTGTGAGCTGTGGGTTTCGATCAGGCCCTTTGCACTGTGTGTGTAACTGTACATGTGCAGTGCAAAGGGCCTGATCCAAACCCACAACTCTGGAGGTGTGAGGTTACAACACTAATGTTATACTGCATGGCGCTTTTTAAATTAATTTATTTATTTATGTATTTGTTATTATTATTATTTATTTATTTATTTTTTGTTTTTGTTTGAAAGGCGCTCGATAAAGAGAGAATGACGCAACAATCTCGAATGTGTAAAAGTTACTGTATATGTATGCGTTAAAAAAACACTAGATGGCGCCTGGAACCAATGGAGCTCCGATATTTGTTTTTGTAATTTTTAATATTTTTATGAAAGATTTTTTGCTTTTCGCACAGGGGGCCAAAACTCAAAGCACACTTTAGGTCGCGGGCCGAACAGATACAACATTTATTAAACAGACTGAAACTAAACGTTTTTTAAATATAAATATGAATTGAAACAGACAGGATACAATGTTATTTCAAAATTAATAAACTTAAACCTAAAATAACTTAAAATATTTTGCTCTCCATAAAAATATCTCTTGTCAAAATTATAGAAATTCAAAACATGAACATGCTGCAAAAATATAAATTAAAATTGTGCTTTTAAGTAAAAGTTAAAATAATAACGAATCAAAACAAAAAGGCTCTTTTTTCAGAGTCAGCTTTTCTCTTGGTCATTGTTGGGGGCTAGTTTTGACTTGAAATTAAAGTTGTACACATCAACAGACGCTTGATTGATAAGACGTAATTAACGCGGGAATGATCGTAAGTAGCCTATCCTTCGGTAAGGCAGCTGTTGCGCTGCATTATGGGATTTGTAGTTTATGTGTTATCGGAACTTAATATCACCGGGCCATTAAAACAAGATATATAAAATGATCTCGCGGGCGGGATATATATTTGTACGCCGGGCTGGATGTGGCCCGCAGGCCTTGAGTTTGACACATGTGGTCTAAGAAATCTCTGATTACAAAATAAAAGACCAATGAGTCTCAGAAGCGATTCTTGTGAGAGTAGTTGAAGGTGATTGGTTGATAGATGTTTGCTTTTTTTTCTGCGTGTAAATGAGATTTTTTCTTCCCAGAAATTTTACGGTGTCATACAGCTTGTCATGTGTATCACGTCATACAGGTATTTCCAACAAAAGACACTAACTAACATTCCTGTCCTGCGGGTAACGTTTTCAGGTATGTAGTTGTGACACTGCAAAACTGTGTATGACTCAGTGCTGTAGAGAGTTCTCTTACGGCACACTTACCCACACACCAAAGATTGGGTTGGTATTGCTGTTTACACTAACCTGGGTTTGTAAAGCAATGAGAGAAGCTATGTCTGGACTGATGAAAGTATCTGGAGAAGCTGAGAATTGCTTTTTTCTAACAGATTATTTTCATCTGAACATGAGTGCCAAACTGAAGTATTAGATAAGCACTAAATTGTCAGTCTTGTTTTTAACCTTTTACAGAGCTGCAAACTAAAGGAGTATGCAGGTTTGTATTCATAACTTTGTCCTGTGTTTTAACAGTAGAAAGAACTGGACCCCCATGTGTTTGATGTTTTTCCACACGGGGCTGCGCTGTCATTTCTGTTCAGGTGATATGACTGGACCCTAAAATAGCAACACTTAGCCTGTGTTGTCTGCTGACAGGAAATCAGCGAGGGAAGTCGACGCTCAGTGGCGCTTCCCTGACAGCAGAGGTTTGAAGATTGTCTGTGTCCTGGGGAAAGCGAATTTCGCCTCAAAGAGTTGATGCAAGGAGGGAGAAGTGGGCGGAAAGACAAATGTTGATCAACTGCCACTGCACTCACAACCTGAAAGGGGGCTATCCACGTCACTCCTGAAGTACCAGGCTAAATAACGTGAGAGTGGCAACGTGTAACAGGTGTTGTGTGACAGGCGGGGCTGTTTGTACAGTTTAGCACCATAGCCAGAGGTAGTCAGAAACAATGTGAAGACTAATTTTCAGAGTAGAGGCTGGGGTCAATGGTGCTTTCTATCATTTTTAATAATTTACCTTCATATATACTGTCTTCCTCAATACATTACATTCAGCATATACAACTCTGAATAACATTTCGCAGAAATCTGTCAGGTTTAATTGTGCTTCCTGTCAGGCTTTATTTCCCTGGTTTTGCTCTGAAAGTGAACAATGCATATCATCTGGCCAGGGGCGCCCAAAATTTTGCATACAGCTATTAATTTTTCATATCTTTGGTTTATTAACACATATTCATCATTTTAATATAACAATTTTGAATCTGTTTCATGATACATCACATTAATTCCAATGTTACTGCCACTACTTCAAATTAACACATTATTTGAGAACTGTATGTAAATGTATTATTTGATCTTTTTGTGTTGCTTTTGTTGAAGCTTTTCATTTTTGTTTGTTTGTTTGTTAAAACATGTGGGCATCTTAACATTCATTGAAATAAGTTAGCATTCATGGTAGGAGTATTTATTAGTATTCATCATTATCCCAACAATATTTCTACACTTTCAAAATCCTCATTACCACAATGCTTTTAACCATATCTTCAATACTGCTTATATTTTTAGTAATTTATAGTTAGAATTATTAAAACTAATAATGAAAAGAAAGCCACTATATTTTGTAAATTTATGAACAATGTTGTTTCAGTGATGAGAGTCATCAGTCAGTGCAGGATGTAGTCATCGTTCTGTAATCCAGGGATTATGGGAAATTTTTTCTCTCTCTTTATTCAGCCTGCTCTGGCTGGCTTCCCTTGATCTTGTCTTGCACTGTAGGTCACATGAAATCAGAATGTAACGTGCTCTAACGCTGTCAATGAAGGTAGTGTGGATGCAGTGGTACAGGAACAGCCTGGTGTTTTCAGACTCGAGATGATCCTTCATGTTTGGTGCATATGGGCCCAAGAAAATGTTCCTTATGCTTTGTTTATTCGCCTCAGTAAGGGTACAGGATTGACTACTGTCTCTGGTTTGAGTGTTGAAACAGCCAGTAAGAGACAGAGAAGCTTACGGTTCTTCCCTGTAGAGAAAGCACAATGGCAATTGCTGAATGAGCGGCCCTCCCATCGCACGTAGTATGATACCAAAGCTAAATGACATGAACTGAAATGGGTGGGGGTGTTCTCTGATTAATGGTTGTCTGGAAGCATGTGCCTAAGGACCATCTGCATGAGAAGCAGAGACCTTCCATGATCTGCATGGTCTGAGGTGTGAGTAACACCTGGGTTGGAGGTGTCAGGTTATGTAGGGAACTGCCCCTTTTGCAGCGTTGTTGTGAAATCTGCCCCTGGTGATTCGGAGGGGTTTGTGCGCTCATACACAAAAGACTGGAACTAAAATTGGAGGCTTCAATCACAACTGCAGATCTAAATAAGTGGCAGGTGGAGAAGGTTATGGTGCAACTTTGCAATGTGTGTCCATGAGATTCCAGCAGAAAGTAGCACAGCCTGGGTAAGGTGAAGAAATGGACAGATTGAGATTGCTGCATGTGTATTATTACTATTACTTCACTGGGGTTTTATGTGGAATTTCATGTAAAAGCGTTCACTCTTCTAAAGTAATCCTACAAAGGCGATAATGGAAAAGAGATTGATGCTAAAAATTCCCAGGCAATCCTGTGATACACAAAGACATTACATACACCTGCTAGAACAAGTCAGCTGGAACAACTTTGCAATGATTCTTAACAATTACAGTATCCATCCATTAGCAAACCATTTGTCCTCCAGTTACAGCAATATACATAGTATTATAAACTGTGCAATGTACCTTTAATTATGGTAAATGATACCAAAAATTGCTGGTGATATACTAAAAATAATTTAAAAGTCATTGTTTAACGGTATTATTTGGTTTCCCTTTTCAAATCACTGCAAGTATCAATGCTTTTTTCACTTTTTTCACTTTTTTCACTGCAAATATTCAAGACAGTAAATGTCTCTCAGGCATCTGTTTGGAGTTTCATTTCAGACAGACCCCTTTACAAAGCCCTGTTCCATCACATCCAGTGTCACATTGTAAATTATTGACCGTTCTCTTCTTATAGTATCCCTCTTAATCTGTCTTGAAGACTGCTCTAAACCCCGACCATAAACACCTCTCGTTCATACGTCTTAAAGAAATTAATATAGTACTTTATAATAATAACAGGTTTACTTTAACAACATAAATGTCATATAACTGAATTGCAAAAACTATGTAGAACTGTTGATAAATATTAGTCAATACAAACATGCTATTTATATGCATATATCATATTGATCGGTATTGATCAATTGTTCTACATGATTTAGGCATGTCATTGTATTCCTATCAGATTTAGCTAAAGCTACAGAATGTTTTCGTTTTTGTCTCTGGTGTTTTGAGCAGTTTTAATAATTTGTCCAATACCTCTGCACACAATAGTAATTTACAAGTATAAACATACAAAATGTAAATATTATAGGAAGGTACAATTTTATGCTATATAAGAACAAGAGGTTTTATCGTCACTGAGCACACGTACATGTTAAAACACATACACGTTGCAATGAAATTTGTTCTCTGCATTTAACCCATCCCCCTGGGGGGGGCAATAGGCAGCCATTATTCAACACTCGGGGGGCTAGCACTGAGGAACACCCCTGGTGGCTTGGTACAGGTTTCAAACTGGAAGATTTCCGCATCCCGGCCTGTTGTTCTACCCATTGTCCTACTCACCACCTATGTCTATGTACCATGTAGCAGAGTGTAAAGTGTGTGATACCTAGAAAATGCATACACTTCTGTTTATTCTGCAAAATATCTGTCATTCTTGTGTTTCATATAAAGTTGCCACTAAATCAAAAGAGCACAGCATCATCTGTCAAAATTCAAGACATTTAGCTGGTGTGGTCATGTTTCATCTTACATACTGGGACAAACAAAGGCATTGCATTATAAGACACCCACAGTCCTTGTGTTTTATTACTAAAGAATTTACACCAAACACTAGGGGGTAGTGTTGGATGGAAATTTCAAACGCAGTCAGAGTCGAGAGAAGCCTGGAGCCCATCCCAGGAAGCACAGGGCGCAGGACAGGGGACACCCGGAGCGGGGTGCCAATCTACCACAGATCTCAGATCTTTGAGACATTAATTCTAGTGTATAATGACAAACATGAAACATTGACATCTGTTTAAACATGCCATTTTTACTTGTTTGTAAAACATGAATAATTTTACAAATTTAAACGGCTTGAAACAAAAAGAATAACCTCAGCACAGGCCTTGAATGTTAATAGTTTTTATTAGTCCTAAGAAAACGGGAATCCACCCTGTCTTAGAAATCCTTGTAGCTTTTATCCAAGGGGACATTTGGTTATGGTTATAAAATCCCTTGAAGGTATAAAAATATTACACAGATCTCATGATTTGTTCTGGTATTTTGTAGAAGGCAAGAACAGTAGCTGTGGTTTCCTGTTAGCAGAGCAGAAAATGCATGCACACACAAACGCTGCCTAGGCCAACACTTTCCCGATGAACAGCCTGCTAACCCATCATGCACTTCATAGGGCAGTGGAAACCGGTTCCATCCGGTCGTCAGTGAGCAAGATAAAAGAGAATCAGAGGTGAGTTGGGTGTGGCCCCCCGGGAAGGCATGCCCATGAGCTCTGGAGTAGACTCGGGTAGGTCCCCAGACAGCCGCAGCACTGGGGTAAATGCACGACATCAAAGAGGTTTCGGCCTGCTGAGAAAGTGAAGGAGTGGATACAGAATAATGTATGGAAGCCCTGTGAAGGCGTCCATGTGGTCTTATACTGGTGGTTGGATAACTGAAGCTTGTCGTTTAACCAGTGTGAAACGTTATCTCTAAAGTTGTTACACGCTTTTGCATATAGAATACAAAGCACCATGACATTTCAAAATCGTTTGTCAAGATTTACTAAGCAAACATCCATGTAAATCTCATATTAAAACATAGCTTTTTAGAAATTTATGCATAATTGACATAATTCTTTTAAAACGTATAGAGAAGAAAATGCATTATACTTGGACCCCTTCTATGGTACTACTGCTGGTCCATTGTTCGGGGTGTTTGTAGTTCGACTGAAACGTTCCTCATTTAAGAAACTGCACTTCCTGTATGAAACCGAGTGCTTTGGGTTTGCACAGTTTGTGCTGCGGCTGTTTATTTTAAATGCGACTAGTGCACACGCTGAGCTACCGTGACTAAGACATCCTGCCTTAGTTTCCCTTTAGCATCTTCATGTGCAAAGCTTAAATTTAGGGATCTGTGTGCGTGAAGTCTGTGATCAGATGAGCGCCGAACGTTGTATTGTGTGAAAACGTATGCAAATTTCCATGTAAATAAACCCATTTTACATGGTGCTCCAACGAACGGGAAACACTGAAATGGGACATCGGAGTCCGGGCTGGGCGAGTTATAATTAGAGTTCTGGAGTCTGGAGTCTGTTCTGGAGTCTGTCTCCTTAATTGGTTTTTAGGTCCTATACTGCCTCTGCCTTATACTGTGTGATTGGAAATTAAATATGATCTCAAACAGAAACCACCGTAAACCCTGTGCTGGAAATGTCAATAGAACAAAGCACAGTATAGAGTCCCATTTAACATTTTTTTTTTCTTGCACTGTAAAAAAACATTTAAAAGAAGGTTAACATAATATGGGTTAGCGACTGTGTGGTTATATTTTGAACTGATTTCAAGATGTGAACATATTTCACCAATTAAAAATAGTTCGGTAGTAATGGTTTAGGCTTTTCAAGGGATGACTGACTTACTACGTTTATACTTAGAGATAATCAAACTTTTATATGATGAAATTATTATTAGTAGTATTATTATTATTATCATACATTTTATTTTATACATATATTTTTTTTTTGACAGGCATCTCCAGTAAATTGCTCAGGTACTAATAATTACAGTTTCCAGGGACCGAAGATGCACTAGAAGTATAGCTGAGGTATGACTGAGAATGAGGACAGGTGCGACAGCTCAGGCTGCCGGCGGCCCGAGCAGGTAAGACATGACGTCACACCGGTGGCTGGAGGTGCGGGTTTAGACGAGGAAATGTTCAAGCACTGCACGGAGAGACATCTGCATGGTGAAGAACTTGTGCAGTAAACTTACATTTCAAGTTTAGGGCGCATCCACGCCAGCTGTGTGACGCATCCAGGCACAGAACACAAAAATATATTTGCGATGCAGAAAAAGAGAACATTTTCAAATCGCATAGGGCGATTTATCAACAGATCTCAGTGGTAAACAGGGCTGAAGTTAAGACGAACAATCTTTGGTAATAGCTGAAGATCGGTGGACCCAGGTAAAAGCCTTCATTCATTTTCGACCAGCTCGACTTCGGGTTCAGCAAGAATTTGTAGCAGGACCAGATTATGTTTAATTCATTTCTTTCTCTACTTTCGGACTACTTTTATAAATTTAAATCTACATAATTATGTTTTTAAACAACCGTAATATATACCAAGTTAAACCGGTAGCACTCTGATAAAGAAAACTATCAAAATTGGTCTTGAAATGAAAACCTACGCAACACTTGATAATAATATGGATGGTTGGAGTTTTTCATTGATTTTATTTTATTATAAAATAAAATAACCTGCATATATATAATACATATATGTTGCATGTGTCATATCGTTTTTTTGTAAACTGAAGAAAAGCAACAGACCTCATTGTAACGAAAGTGCCTCTTTTGCAACTTCCAGGTCTCTACAGTGAGTTGTATTTAACATTTGTATTTGGTTTTGTATTTATTTCGTTAAGAAGAAATTCCAAGAAACGGGACTGAAAAGTAATAATACTGTAGAAGACGGAAATATTGTGGCTTTCGCGTACGAGTGTAAGCCCGGCTTTCTGAAAGTAAAATTGGAAGTACCCTTAATGCTTAAATGGTTTGCTGTGTAAAAGTCACGACACACACTCAGAGTAACGTACGTACCGTTTTGCTGCGCAGGAGTGAGCGCCGTATGATGAATTATAGTGCATGTGTTTGTGCGTGCCGTGCAGAATGGATTGTGACTTGGGTTTGAGCTGTTTACTCCTAGAATGGAGAAAACGGTTTTGATTGAAGTGTTTTACCTTATTGTCATTTTCGTACAGTGAACTAAACGCAAAAATATAACGTTCAGAAGCTGTAATTCACCGTGCGTCGAAATCTTCTGCGTCTTCTACAGATGGAAAACAGTGACAACACAGCTATCCTGGAGGACGATGAGACTGATCAAAGGTGGAATCAAGTCCTTGCTGAGACAGCCAACACCTGGCCCACAGAGCAGGTGGCAGATCAGAGTTCTCAGGGGCCAAGCCCAGAGAGTCACTCCACAGATGCACCCACGTCGACCTCACAGCCCAGGCAACCCACCCCGGGCTGCGCAGAATCAGCTTTCAGCCAAATCAACAGAGACCTCTTCGTCTCCAAAGTGTTCTACTTTTTCTTCTATGCGGCATACGGCTCGCTGTACCCACTACTGCCTGTCTACTTTAAGCAGCTGGGCATGTCACCCAGCCAGAGCGGCCTGCTGGTGGGCATTCGCTACTTCATTGAGTTCTGCGGCGCCCCCTTCTGGGGGGTGGTGGCCGATCGCTTCAAAAAGGGCAAGGCCGTCCTGCTGTTTTCTGTGCTCTGCTGGCTTGTGTTCAGCTGCGGCATCGTCTTTGTGAAGCCAGCCGACATGACCTGTGTGCAGCTGAACTCCACGACGGGCTCTCAGAACTCTACTCAGCCCAACACATCAAGTGTTCATTCCAGGAATCGCCGCTATTTGGCGGGAGATCTCTTAGCTTTGCCCCGACTTTTTTATGGTGTCCATTCTCCTTCTTCAAGAGTCAAGCTTTGGCACAGGTATGAAAGAAGCTTAACTAATTTTACGGATACCAACATCAACGCAATGATGCCAGACACCGTCACTTCCAGTGCCACTGCTGGCCTAAAAAATTCTACAATAGTCTATAACAAAGACCAGGTGGACACCATTTTCCTTACAATTTTACTGATCATTATTATTGGGGAGTTCTTCAGTGCTCCTGCAGTGACCATTGTGGACACAGTGACCCTGAAGTACCTGGGTCAGCACCGGGACCGCTATGGGCTACAACGCATGTGGGGCTCCCTAGGCTGGGGTGTGGCCATGCTCTGTGTGGGCATCTGGATTGACCACACTTACTTTCAGCCCTTCATCCAGGGCACTGGCTGCAGTCAGCCTGAACACAAGAACTATCTGATTGCCTTCATTGTATTCGGTGTGTTGATGGGTTTGGCGCTGTTGGTGGCCACCCAGTTCTACTTCGGCGGCGGTACTGTTCAAGGGGCTGCCGAGGCAGTGAACGTTCCATGGAGCAGCCTACATGAAGTTTCCCCGGGGGCCACCTCCACGGAGGGCGTGGCCCCCTCTGAGAGTAGCCCGCAGGAATTCCGCTTCTCGGACCTGCAACGGGCGCTGTGCAACGTGAGAAATGGCACAGTGCTGTTTGTGGCCTGGTTCATGGGTTTTGGCTATGGATTTGTGTTCAGCTTCCTCTACTGGTACCTGCAGAGCTTGAATGGGACCACAACGCTGTTTGGCATCTGCTCGGTGCTGAATCACATCTCAGAGCTCATCGCCTACTTTGCCAGCCACAAGCTCATCGAGCTAGTGGGGCACATCAGGTAAGAATGTTTCACCTGTGACTCTAAGGATATAAATGCATGCATTGTAAAGATTATAAGCACCTCGCATTATTAATGGCATAAGTACTTGCACTGTAAAGGTTGCAAGCACTTGACATTCTGCATGGCATACATACATACATTTTGTAAAGGTTATCAGGAACTTACATTGTAAAGAGTAGAAACTGGAAGCTTTGTCATAACAGCAGTGCGAACTGGTATGTTTTACATGCTTTTCTTAAATGGCTACCATATGGAAGTACAGGAGGGTTAACTTTTATAATAATTTTTTTGTACCCCAAAACACTCAACGTTTTGGGTGTGTTCAATACAACTGGGTGAAGCTCTGTATAATTCTCAAGTTCTTAGCTTCGAGGCAGTTTTGTGTTTTTCTTTGAACTGAAGAGAGGAAATGACATGAACCACAATTGGCTAATGGTGTTAAATTTTCCATCAAAGATCACATTCATTCAGTCACATGCCTGCCTACGGCATTACCATAGACATATGAATTGTGAACCTTCGCCTGAACTTGTATCTGTGTTACATATAAACTAATACAAATCCATTCTTTTTTTCTTGATGCCTCTGGCATGCTTTGCTCTAGTAAGACTCGTAAATGAATAAATGTGTCGTGCGTTAAGTGAAAATCTTAGTCACTTCAGGTAAAAGCATCTTTGATAAAATCTAATATTTTAAATTTGCTTCAGTGTAACGTAGGCCAGGGCCTTTACAACGTACTCTTCGTTTTTTGGAGTTTTGAGCAAGACCACTGATTTAGCCAGTAGTCACTATCGTTTAAGGCCCGAAAGACCGTAGTTTGCCTGTAAGCAAAGAGGAAAGTGACTTATCTCCCTTTCAACTTGACTTTTTTAGCATGTAAGTGTTTGTAAGGTCACGTCAAAGCTCATTAACTTATGATGTGACATGTATGCGTCCTCATATTAAGATTAGGCATCTTACAAATGTGTGGTTTTTTTCAGTCACTTGTAAGGTTGCACAAGTTCCAGGGTTAATTATCTGCATATTGAGAAGAATCAGGAAGGTCGTGGGCTGCTATGTGTCGGCTGCTACTCTTAGGTGTAGTAATGTAAAGACCATACACTGCTGGCCCGCACAGCTACAGTAGGAGCATGTGTTTAATACAGCGCTCAGTCTGAAAGCACAAAAGAGTCTATTTCTGTGACATCTTTGTCCATGCATTCTGTCATCAGTTGACATTTGCTAATTCTAAAACTGCTCCTCTCTCCAGCAGACGCGATGAGTCACTGGGTGGCCAAATGCTTCCTCCGCACATGAAACTTGGAGCAGTTTCATGGTCTTAAAATGTGTTTTACAGACTCACTAGGCACTACAAAAGCTGATCTGGGTACAGTGATTCTACTCGCCTTTGTAGCATTTGGAAATTACTAACTGAAAAGCAGTACTGTATTCTCTGAATATATGTACAGTACATATCTACCTTGCTGTCTTGGAAAGATATGGATATCTGTATGGTTGCAAATCCGTTTTTGATTGTGTATGTATATATAGGCGTGTATCACATGTGCATGGCATATTTTTCTCATGGCATCAGTCGCTGGCACTGGTTGGCTGTGTTCTTCTCTGGGGCAGTGGCACGCTGCCCTCAATGGCACTGCTGCTCGCTGGCAATGCCACCTTCTCACAAACGCCCACCACGAACATTAGACGTCACAGCTTCCCTTCCAGGCGCCTGCTCCGGCTGTTGTCGCAAATATTCCTCCCCACCCCACTGATTTAAACCCATCTGCCTGAGGAGTGTGTTGTCTGAATTGTTTAACCGTGTCACTCGTGCCCAGCGAATTTACGCCTGTTTTAAAAAGGAAAATGTGCTAATTAATGATGGACAATTGTGCAAATCCCGAACGAATTCAAAGGCTTCTCTAGAAGAACAGTGGTGACTTTTATTATTTACACTGCAGGGAATAACGTTTGGGACAGACTTGCTGCTGTGTTTTGGGTTTTTTTTTTTTGCTATTCATAACTTCCCCTCCTTTGTCCTTGGTCATGCAGGTATGTTTTTCTGTACCTTTCGTCATTGATAAAGTTGATAATGTAGTTTGTTTATACTACTTAACACTGAGCAGGAGAGGCCACAGTGTAACCACGTTCAGTTCTCTCCGTTGATTACAGCATAATTGGGAGTCTTCCTCAAGTTTCCTTTTCCGCTGGTGGTCAGCCCCTTCACTATGGTACTGATAGTTAATTTACAGTGAAGCCCTGCACTGACTGTGCACTCTCGGACACATGGTGTTGACTATGTGCCCTGAGGCAAAACCATCTTGACAGTAGTTACAGTAAGTTGGCCATCATTGCCATGGAAACAGTTTACTGTAAGCAGTAACACTGACTTGAGGAACCCAATGCCTGTGTAAGTCTGGTTAATTTACAAGTTTCAAACAAGGAAAGGGACCTTTAACAGCATTTTCTGCCTTTAGATGCCTGTATGTACATGACTGGAATAAATT
Organism: Chitala chitala; assembly: GCA_025773905.1. Taxonomy (NCBI): domain Eukaryota; kingdom Metazoa; phylum Chordata; class Actinopteri; order Osteoglossiformes; family Notopteridae; genus Chitala; species Chitala chitala. The sequence continues at coordinate 1,705,789 of JABJVR010000031.1, forward strand.
ATAAAGTATCCTAAAATCTATATGTATCCAGTCTAGACAGTTCTCACTTTAATGGGACCAACTACCAATTTCATATAGGTATGATTTTTAACATGCATTTGAAAGTCACCGTGCAATATGATGCTCGATTGTCAGATTAATTGTCTGTAATTTATAAACATGATCCCAGCATAAACTCACCATTAATGTTTTCAAACACTGTTCCACATTCAGGCAATGACAAAATAATTTTTAAATTGCGAAAAAACCTTTCTTTCTTGTTGTAACAGGTGTGTATTATTGGAAAATTGGGCTTTAGAACCAGTCTTTACCTGTGTATGAATGATCTGTAATAGGGAGTGGTTTATTTCAGGTACTCCTCCCGCAGGAGTAACCTAGAAACAAAAAAAAAAAAGCAATAAATGTTTTTAAAGAGTTTGGTGGGAGCCAACCCAAGGTTTTGGTCTTGTTTTTTCAAACAGAAATATACAGGAGCCCAAAAGGGACACAGGTGTGTGTGAAACAATTAACCCCCCCCCCCGAAATTCTCCTCTTTACCTCACTGTCCTTGCAGGGTGCTGTACATTGGCTTGGCGTGCAACACAGCACGTTACCTTTACATCTCCTACCTGCAGAATGCCTGGATTGTTCTTCCCATGGAGGTGCTTCAAGGTCAGTCGCCGGGCGATTCCGTTGTTCTCTACTGTTGACATTTGAAAGTGCGGCTCTGCACATACACAGCGGTACCTGCGCACAAGTCTGGGACAAGCCTGGCTGTGCTCAAACCCACAGAAACACTGTGTCCCATGCATACACTGCACGTGTGGTGTGGCTCGAGCTTACAGTAGTAATTATGCTCATAATCCTCATGGAATGTGGTAACAGTATTACTTGTACTGACTGTACACAGCATAAAAAGGTAGGGAAAGCAGGGACATCTCTGTAGAAGAGTCTTTGCTGAAGGAATTTGTGGTTAATTGGGTTTTAGTTCGATTTTACTGGTCAACAGCAATTTTGTCACATGGATTGTAATGGCTGTTTTAAGCAGATGTTTTTCAGGCTGGATTCAAAACATGAAAATGGATTTTTTTTTTGTAACCCCCCCCCCATCTTCAGTTTTCTGTTCAATTAATTAGACTATGGTACTGTACTATATTTCAGGCCTAGTACAATATTTGTAACAATTATTGAGCAAACTGTAGTTGTTTTGTCTATCATAAATGACCAAAGGTAGAGAGCCTGACACCTATAGCTGCAGACTCAGTGGAGATCTCAAGGCCATTAAACATCTGCTCAGCTTGCAGCCTGGATACACAACGTAGGAACAAGAAAAGCCATCACGTGCAGAAACGATGTCCAAAAGGCTCCTCACTCTTTCAGGGAAAGGAATATGATAGTTTACGCGTAAACTCAGAGGAAGTTTACCTCTTTCCTCTGTTTCCTCCTTTGCACGTCAAACTTGAACTTGAGAAAAAAAATTTAAAGCTATAGGAACTGAATTCACCTACCTGAGGAATTCATTTCCCATGAGTAGAGATGCCAAGATTAAGGAAGGTATTTTGTAGGTCCTCAGATAATTAGATATGAATATTGATACAGTGTGATAAATTTGAAGAGAATATCAGCTGGATGTTTTCCCCCTCACATCCATGGCACGGTCAGTGACGACCTCAGAGAACTATTTCACTAGGACATTTTCAACGTGGAAAAGCAGCGAAGCATACGGAGTCCCAGCATGCTGGCTGACCGCTGCCTGGCCCTTAGGAGAGATGTTCCTAAGGCAAATTTCAGCAGAAAATCAAACACCTTTTTACGAACACCGTTCTGTTTTCATTAAGCTTGTACATGTATACATGTTATAAAAGTAAATGTTATTCAAAAACCCTGCCTGATAGAGAAATTCTCAAAACATAATTCAGCATTAAAAACACAAATCACTTTTCTTTTTTTTTTTTGCCTGTCAAAAAAGTTTCTTCCCCAGTATCAGAATGTTAAAAGTAGTGCAAACAGTGTTGTGAAAGCACCGCAGGCAGTGTTGCAGGTTAGAGCTGAAGGGAAACATTTTATACTGTTTCTTTTGAAGTACTTAGCAGTTTGCGAGACATTTGTGTAATGTAGCAAAACGGCATCCATAAAGCACGCGGGAGGTTGTGGAAACAGGTCTGATGGCCTCACGTGGCTCAGTAACTTGTGTTCATTGTAGTCTGCTGTGCTGCCTGTTCACCGCAACCACACACTGCTGCTGAGTGAGATGGTGTGGATACTTAGTCTCAGTTCTTTTGTGTGAAACCTTTTGATTTTTAAACATTTTAATATTAAAATTATGACCTCGGAGCTAAGGCTAAACAAGGCATATAACACAGTTTTTGTTAGCACTGCCTGTCAATGTACAGTGTTTCTTCGAAGGGAGCCGGACAGACAGGCACCCACCTGGGTGTTGGAAGAAGGTTTACAAATGCATTGTCTTTAGAATGTTACTGTTTGAGGCAGACACGCTCATGATTTCAAGCATGCCACCTGTGCAAAACTGGTTCTTTCAGGACCAGCCCATCTAAAACTGGCTCTTCCAGGAGCTGCCTGAGCCGTAGGCACACATCATGGCACCGAGGCAGTCCTTTGGCCCAGACAACCCTCCCCTCCCAGTCTATTCAGAGTCCTCTGACTGACAGGAGGGCCGTGAAAGCACCATCATCATCATCATCATCTCAGGCTTTTGTTGTTCTCTTTTGTGACAGCCACACCTTCATATATGTTTACTTCAACAATAAACATCCTGGACATGGTGAGAACTGGGCTTGTGTTGAGCTTTAGAGAATGCTGGTTTTACCAGGCTAGGACAGGTTTGCTGTGTAACAGGAAGGTGTAGCGGACGATAACTGACCTTTTGTTGGCCTGTGCTGCTCTGTGTTGGCAGGTATGACGCACGCGTCCGTGTGGGCAGCCTGCATCTCCTACCTGAGTGCTGCAGTGCCCCTCAGCCTGCGCACGTCCGCCCAGGGCATCCTACAGGGCCTGCACCTGGGTCTGGGGCGCGGCTGTGGAGCCATGCTGGGCGGAGTCTTCGTTTCTTACTTTGGTGAGGATACTGAATCGTCGGCATCTAAAACGCGTCTTTCCCACGTGACTTGCCTTCCGTTTTGAAGACATGAAATCATCATCGCTCAGACTGCGACGTGCCCTTGATTGGCCAGCTGATGGACAGCTCCACTAGCAAAATGTCAGCTGAGGGAAGGGGGAGGGGTCAACCAACCCCAACCCACTCAGTGTAACAACTGGATTTTTGTACTCTGTGTAAGGTCATTACTGATGGCCTAATAGTGCCCATGTTCAGGTGGCCACAGCTTTAACCCTGAAACCCAGAAAGCATCATCACCTCCTCTTAGACCAACTCCTCTTTGTAAAATCAAGGGATGATTCATGCATATTTGATAATTCATATTCATATATGATAATTCATATTCATATATGATATTCATGCATATTTGATTGCATTTAAATTGTTCTTGCTAAAATTACAGGTGCAATACATATTTGGGCTATAGCTGTATGCATTTAAGGTGTGTTTTCATGTTGTCATGGTATTTAGCCTTTCAGTGTCTGAGTCATTTTGGAAGAGCCGTTATTTTCCTCTACCTGTTCCAGGTGAGGCGGCCACCTTCAGAGGAATTGGAATGGCCTCCCTCATCATTCTCCTCTTGTTCTACCTCAGCCAGTGTCTCGGAGGACAGGGCGACAGCGTTGGTACGGTAACAGCGTTCTCAGACTCTCCTACTCATGAGCAGCATTTACCTGGAAATGCAGCGGTCACTGTTTATGAGCACAAGCAGTTTTATGCCAAGCTTGTGAAACGCCCCTGAAGAGCCCGTGACATCACTGCTCAGCAGCAGCAGGAAATTTACCGTTTGTCCTTTAAATTCCAGCAAACAAGACACTGGTGGAGAATGTCCCAGTTCCATCCAGCCCCATCTCCATAGCGACCATCGATCTCGAACGACATCATGATGAATCCCAGAGGGCCCAGCTGGAGCAGCAGCATCGTCAGCATCCCGTGAAAACGAAGCACCAGGAGGAGCAGGAGGATGCCAGCAGACCAGCGTGGGCACTCTCGGGCACACCCTGGGTCAACATGGCGTTCGCACTGTGCCATATCCAAGAAGTCATCAAAAAGGCCCGGAGCAACACTCAGGCAGACACATGGTCACCTCAGGTACCTAGCCCTGCCTGGCAGCAAGTCCACAAGACTTGTGGGCTGCACCTGTAACACTCAAACTCTTTACATTGTAGATCCAGTTAAAAATCACAAAGACCTTACCTTTTAATGTTTGGCATAATTTTTAGCTCTTATGTACCACAAAACTTCTAACATGCTGTGTCAGGTGCTCAAGATATAATTTTGCTGTAACATGATGGTGTGATCATATAGTCGTGTGTACGTGTGTGATCAGGGGACCACCGAAGGTGCTCAACCAATGGGCTCAGCAGAGACATCACATGAATGCCAAGCAGACCAACCCAGCCCATCAGAGCAGCCAAACAGCCCAATCAGGAGGCCTAGCAAGACATCTGCAGAGTCCACAAGCACACACAGGGAGGACGTGCAGCCCTCAACACTGCCCCCTACTGACCAGTCCCAGTGTACAGAGAACCCAATTCCTCTACCAGGAAACTTTGAGAAGCCATCTGGCATGTCGTCAAACAACCCCTTCTACCAGTAAAAGACAGACGACTACTACTCAGCACTCCACAGCCATCTGGGAGTTCTGTACAAACAATATCAGAGCCTTCCAGCTCTCAGCATTGTCCTGTAATCTGTCTACTAAAAAGAAGGAAGGGGGTTATATACATTGACCATTTTTGCAATGAGAGAATTTAAAAGAATTTTATTAAAACTAATTTCAATTTGGGAAACGTTTCACCGTTTTTCTAACAGTATATCATTCACATCCTGGTTTTTTTTTTTTTTTTAGCTAATATTATAAAATACATTATAAACACCTGCACGTTAAATCAAACAGACACAATTTAAAAAAAATGTAAAACACCAAATCAATTTCCATGCCTTGCATTTGCACAATATGGGGGAAAAAAGCTATTTTTGTGGGACAAATCAAACACACGTAATCCCCACTGTTATTACTGGTTTCCAAGCTTTGTATACAATTTATACCTGAAATCTCAAGACAGGCTGCTTAGCTCTACGAGTATATTTTAACTTGAGGTAGAAGCAAGACCAGAACAACTTTTGGTCCCTGGAATTGTATAGCAGAAAATAGACTGTAATTTGATGTTCGTTTAGACAACCACTGGGGGGCAGCACCCAGCCAAATTAAACAGGTACGTTTCAGAACATAGTTCAACCCTCGTCAATAAAAGAGGACACCAAAAAAATATTTACCACAGTTAACTCCATTTTTACAGCTGTCAGGAGAATAGTTTTGTTACACTTATCATCCCACAAAGACAAAAAATGTGTATTGGGAGTTAAAATATAGCTCTTCTCTAAAAAACAATAAAAAATGTCTTTGAGACATGATTAGCTAAAAAGTTTAAGAAATGGTAGTGGAATTCAGAGTTTAAAATATGCTCTTCAATCTTCACCGCCTTCGATTTTTCCAGGACAGTGACCCTAAATGCCAGACTATCTACACAGAGCTCAAGTGAAACTAGCCATTGCAGCTGGAAGACCAGCGTTGCGACAGTCTAGGCAGTCTGATGTAGATGGCCTCAGAACGGATCTTCCATATCCATAGGTTCCGGATAAGGGGGGCTGTAGGAAGCAGTGGGATAGGGGCACACAGGCAGGTTGGAAGGGGGCGGCAAGAGGGCCAGAGGGCTGCTGGGAGGCGAGAGGGCGGGTGCAGGGCTCAAAGGGGGTGAAGCACACTCCCCACCATCCGATCCATTGTCGCTGATGTCATCCCCATCCCTGAGCTGGGAGGACGCCCTCCTCACTCCATTGCACCACGAGAAGATGGTATCCTCATAGAAGGCACCCCCCAGGCCGTATTGATGGTCATGGCCCTGTGATTCCTCAGCACTGACATGGGACCCGTCCCGCAAGAACTGGGCAAATCTGAACACGATAAGACAAAAAAAAAAAAAAGACACTAGCTCATCTGTTCAACGCTAAATATTAGTCTTGCCCTTTCAGCCCTGTACAAGTTACACCTGCTTGTCTGCCAGTGCTACAAGAAAAACTACTCTGGTTTCAGAAATACACGCGTTTCCCATGAGCATAAGCGAAACCTGTTAAGCTTGACTTTACAGAACTAGCAGTGTGGAGTTTGGCCCCAATGAACTTAAACTAGTTTTGTTGCAAAGAAATCACTCAAAGTACATCATACAGATTACTGTGCTCTTTACTGGGTGGATACTGTGTTCAGGCTGAACATCAAGTGTGTCACTAAGAACACTTTAGCATTGAGCCTCTCCCGCATGCACGGCCCGGCCTTCACACAGATGCGCTCACCTCTGTGGCGAGCGCAAACGAAGCACCGTCTCCCAGGCAGGGAAGTCAGGCTTGTTGCAGTGCTGCCTCAACTCCTCCAGTGAGCTCTTGGTGTACACTTCACCCTGGTCCCGGTACTCTTCCTCTGTGAGCAGTCTGACCCGCGGAGGCCCGCGTCTTACGAATGATCCTAACAGCCGCCTGGTTTGTCCAGTGAGGAGAACAAAAAGTAAAGCTCGTGAAAAACACCGCTGCTTCTTGAAGAACTGGTACACAAGAACCTTCTGCGTTGTCAGCATATTTCATTCAGCCGTACTTGAATGTCAGCAGCCAGTGCAATTTTTCAAATTGTGCAACATAAATTATGGAATGAAAACATTTATTTCATTCGATAACGTACCGAATACTTTTTAAATCAAATCACATACCTTGAAATTCAACACTTTGGCTCATATTTTGCCACTAAATATTTTGCAATGGAGCAATGTCATGTTTCAATCTCCTGCTACGATACTTCAAAGCTCTTAAGCACCACAATGCCAGAGACCATCAAATGCCCTTACCTGCAAATACCCCAGAGGACTGAAACGGAGAAAGGCAAGAGCTTCACAACCAGCAGAAAACCCATGACGGTGTAGGCGGCAGGAGGGTACGTGATGCCGTAGAAGACCAGCCCAAGGCCTGCAGCTTGCAGCACGCTGGTAATTAACATCAGGGTGTACCTGTCTGTAATAGGGCCATGCTTGTAGCAAACTGCAAGGCTAATCAACCCAGACACCAGCAGGTAACCTGTGTGAATAAGAGAACAAGGCTTCCATGGAATGTAGACCATAGTACATAGAGCAGTCCTTCCTGGTACTGATGAACTGCAGGCACCACACTCTTGATCTGGATGGCTTGAGTTTCCCAGGTGCAACCCTCAAAAAATATTGTTTTCCTGGACAGAAATGGCAAATGCAGCTACACCGCTGTCTCTCGGTTTCCATATTGCCATAGTTCTCAAACTTATGTTAATGTACTGGAGTTGTTTCACACGAGGAAATTTAAAGTGCAGCACGTCAAGTCTGTTCATCAGACAATAGTCAATCGCATCTCGCCTCAGCCACTTGGACTCCCTGGTACTTTACAAACTCACTTTGCCACTTGTCAGGTGCAATTTTTCGGTTGATAGTTTGCTCTTAAGGTCACACGTGCCAAGTTTAACGAGAAGAAATAGTGCGATTACATTACTAATTTTGCCTTGTTTGACGGACCTTAATTTAAGTAAACAGAAAAAGAAGTTATGCAGTGTTCTCATGTAAAGGTCCCTCATAAAAAGTTAACACACTTGATGGAAAAGCTGTAAAATCTGTGCTCTTTAATATGCACGAGAGGCTCCAGCCCACAAGTTCAAGCCTTCAATGAGCCAGCAGAAGTGCATAAACCACTCTGAAATGGAACAGCCCTTCACAGGAACACTTGAGGCACAAGCCTGTAGGATTCCCACTTACCCAGCACTTCTTTCCAGTACACAGAGATGGTCTCTTCCCATCGGGTCAGCAGCCACCCGAGGCTCTGGTAAGTGAGGCTACAGCTGGTGCAAAACAACATCAGGAACACTAACCGCTGTAGGGGAAAAGGGGGCGACATTATGACATGAAACCCTAACAGGAAAGGGAAGGGCCAGTCTGCCCACAGGCCTTGCCCATCCACTCCTATGCAACACAAAAACAAAATTGCTCCAATTCCCTACGGTATCAATTTTCACAATAAGACTGGAAGTTAGAGCACTGTTCATAAAGAGACTAAGTTTCCACATGAACAGAAGCAGAGAGGAAAAAAAAAAAAAAAAAAAAAATGTGCAACGGGTATATAACAGTCTCATCTCTCATGCTGTTTGCCTCCCAGCAACAGAAGCTAGAGGCAAATGAGCTCTGACATGTGCACAGCAGTTAGTGACTGGTTCAAATAATAATAATAATAATAAGCAGAAGCTCTCATGTTAACTTCCTGCATACCATCAGGTCTCCCAGTATGCACAGAAAGTAACAATTAAGTATTTTAGCAGTACAAACATATGCTACCAATGTTTAGCACTGAAGTATAACCTGAACGGTGGTGCACAGAATGAAGTGTTGAACTGCAAGGAGCATATGGAGGACACCTGCCCTGAGTAAGGGTCACCCCTTGTGGTTTTCTGTGTTTAAGGTAAGCAAAAGTGCAGCCACTATCCATGGAGGTGGCTTAAAGTCTGCATCCCATGTAACAGATCGACCTCCAATATATAACCATTTCTAGTACTCTAGCAAAGTAACTCCAGAAAAACTGATAAGCACAGTTTGGAAACATTTTTACAGCAAGCATGAAACAAAATGTGGGGTTATACAATTATTTAATTATTACTATTAACTGGATTATAAACTGAAGATGGTGTTTTGTGATGCCTTTACCTTTGAAATGAAGTTCTTCAGTGTAAACAACATGAAAACAGGTGGAGACACCATCCCCAAGGACATACCTGTGGCGTAAAAAAAGAGGCTGCTCCTGCGGAGGGCAGAAAAAATAAAAGTTTGGGGGGGGGGATCGTAATATTCCAATGCAAAATGTAACTGTCTCAGCTGTACAAAACATGAAAGTTTTTTTCTTCAAAACATTCAGCTACAATGAACTGAAAAACAAACAGCAGAAGCGTTACCTGCAGATTGCTCCAGCCATCAGGAAGAGGATGACTCCGCACACGCAGAGGCCCAAATACAGCCTACTCGTTTCTGGAATCATAAACAATTCAGGTCATACATTAAAATTAGTATTACTCACATCCAAGGCAAATTACGCATCATCACGCTTTGCAACGCTTCCACTTACGTTTGGCTGTCACTCGCAAGGTGTACCTGGCATTAACATGGGTCTTCAGAGTGAAACAGACATCTCTGTCCACCAGAGGAACTTCCAAGCTGGTGTCGCCCTGGGAACTCAAGGGCCAAAACCGTGCCATGAAGCACCCCAGCTTTACAGAATGTTTCTCTGGGTTGTGGCAAGTGCTTCCCTCAAAAGGGAAGACAATACGAGCATCATCAGCACTTGTTAAGTGCACCTGGTTCAAAAACAAACAAAACAGACAGCGCATGATGAATAAAAGGAAGCAGCAAATTCAATACATTCCTGTGTGTAGCACATGGTTGCATAAGTATTACTAAAATTATTAGAGACTTTTCAAAAACAGGTCATACTTCCATACGACATAAAATACGATTTTAATAGAACGACAGTTATCCAACTCCGATCGCACCGAACAGACACCTGGAAGACGGGCGAAATATAATGTGTAGCAACAGGTACCTGAAACGTGGACCAGTAATCTTTCCATTTTAGAGCGCTCCCTGAGCTGTAACAAAAACAGCGTCCACCAAAATGCTGACTGGCTTCATTTTGCTTTAAGTAAGTGCATCCTGTAAGATAAGTAAACATTATCACAATAGTACTTACTAATATGAAGCTTCGATCTTAAAAAGAAAGTAACACAACCCCAAAGGGGGAGCCTCTAGCACACGTTATAACCCAGTTTCTGTCTACAGTAGTGAGGTAATTAAAATAGTGCATACATTCTCAGTATGGGATAAATATAGTGCAAGAAATCTTTTCGTACACATTACAGCCCAAAACCTAATTGGTAAAAGCTAAAACTAATAAACTGAATCCGAGTCACTCTGTTTTGATTGTTTGTTGTTTGTTTTCATTCGCGTGGCGTGGAAGGGCAAGCGCAAAAACGAAACTATGTTTCCACGTGAAGAATTCTGAGACACACTACGATCTATTCGCGTGATTACCTTCGTAGGAATCGCTGTAACAAGCTTCAGCCTGTAAGCAACAATATATCAGAATTTTTAAACTTATCCAACACACTAGATGGAACCCAGTATTCGGCATGATGGCAAACAACTAAAGCGTCGGGTTTCAAAATTAGGACTAGTTTCTTACGCTGCCAGACCTAAGTGCACGATGCTGCACTGCGTGCCCGGATACAGTGTAATTGCATTACCAAAATTTATGTTATTTCATTTATCCAATTACTTACATCTTTTTATTTCAGTTCGAGTTATGAAATGCGGTATTTAATAACGATATTGAACTTAAATCAAATTATTAAAAATTGAATATTTTCTTTGGTCAAATTATTGGGACTTGCAACCATCTACTAGTTAGGTCTTAGAGTATAACCGAAAGTAAGGGCGAGTTAAATCTGAATGGGAAAGCAAAACTCGTTATAAATATATAAAGTATGTATATATGTTAATTAATATTTTCTTATTTAATGTTACAATAAATATTCAGCTATGCACACAACTTTACACGTGTTAGTCTTAGAATTGTGTGACTTTTTAATGTTCGGTACTCATGTCTATTTACACATGAAAATGCCCTCTTGTGGTTTTCAAAAGCAGTGTTATTCTTTAAAACCACATTCCGTGCCTATTACAGTTAGGACTCCAACAATTCAAGAGTCCACTGCTAAATTCGCTTTTAGGTTCTGTTCAATTGCTTTATGATCCAGACATAAATAGGATGGAGCGGCTGGCACATAGTTATTTATTGCTATTCATTTTTCGGGCACGTAAGCAGCCTTATAATGATCAGAACTTGCTTCCAGTTTTAATTTGACAGCTGCGTACCTGGGACAGTTTTGAACTTAATCCACTGAAGATGATTCACTCCCTTCATTAAAAATGTGACCATTGTTCCCTGCCTTCATTTGCATAATATGTGATATTTAGACATGGAATTATGGCCCATCATACTGTGAATAAATGTAATGTGTGTATCAAATCCTATAGGGCAGGCTTTCAAGTGTTTTCTGCGTTGCCAATTTCTCCTTGCTGTTATTGCAGCCGTGTGTATCAGGAATGACTTAATCATAGCCTTACAAATGCTGCTGAGTAATTCTGCTCAAACGGAGGAAATGACATGCTGTACTTCACAATCACGATTTACCTTATAACAATTCGCCATTAATTTTGATGGGGGGTGGGGGGGGGTGCAGCCCTTTGATTTTGATGTAACACAACTGCTGTGCCTTATCAAGTTCAAATTTAACATCTTTGTCTGATCTGTCATATAAAGTTAAAACTGGCATTGTATAATGCCAGGGGAATCAAATGGAATGCGTTCATAAACAATCGATTTCACAATATTTAGCAGTTCCTCCGGGAACCCAGTAGCCCTGCTACTTCCAAACTGGGCTGAACGTGAAGAAGTGATGCCCTTAACACGTTTTACAACCATTGCTTTTGTACTGTAACAAGACCGCACCATATAGAGATGAGTAATCCAGTCAAGCGACGCAGCATAAGGCTCTGATGTTGACATTCCCGCCTTCTTGCTACAAAGGGACATATTTGGCGGTAATTGAGCGCGTCTGTTCCGTTGTCTTCTCGATGCTTGCTGGATGCGTAGCCAGCCAGGGAAATTCAAGAGCAGAACTTAAAAGCGGCCCATGAAAATGTCATTGATGTGCCATCTTCGGTCTTTGAAACGGAAGGGGATTTTTGTTGTGGGTGTGCGCAGCAGGTGGCGACGTCCTGGTTTCTCTAGGATGCGGAGATGTTAGCGGCTTTTCCTGACAGGCACGCCCACGCGAGGCCGAAGGCCGCTGTCGCATACGTACCAAGGTCTGCCTCTGACGAATGCAGTCCCCCCCCCCACCCGTTAAATGCATGTGTGCTGAATTGTTAGTAAATATGATGCACCAACATTACCGTTAACAGTACAAAAACTGGTGCACGTTGCCGGTGTTTCTTCATAGCGATGGTTCTGGGAAGAATGACAAATGTGAAGATGATACGATGGAGAGGAAGGACACCGTTTTGTATTTGTTGCACAACTGGCACGTACGTCTTTCGTGCTGCAGATGTACACTGCTGTAGAGGCACAGTCACAGGGGAAAACAATCATGGAAAAAAAAGCCTAGCGACAGTTGAAGAAAAGCTGCGTGGCTGCTTTTTGCGCTTTTTGATCTCTGCCAAAAGCCCCTTATTGAGCAGAGCAGCCAGCTTCCAACAGTTAATGAAGGAAACTACCTCTCAACGTATCTAAGCAGATCGGTGACTGGTGCCACCGAGGCACATGCCGCCCGAATAACCTGTATAATGCATAATTTTACGTTTTTGTAACGTCGCATACAGATCGATGCATGTTTGTCAAAGATGCAGACATCAACACAATTTCGTGTTTTCGGTGTCTGTTTTTAAAACTGGACAAGTAAATACAAGCAGTCCCAAAGGGGAGCCTTTTTAGCTAGGTTTTTTTTTTCTTCTTTTTTGTAAGACCCGGTTGTAACATACCCGCAATTCTGTTGAAATTTGCATGTGAAAGTACGGACAAGCAAGGAGAATCCTGCCATGATTCTGAAAACGTGATATTTTCACTGCATTAACAGACTGTAGTTTACAAAATGCACTTTGGTTTGCTGCGGGCTGATTTGTTGCATCAGTGCATCAGTTTGGGTGTTTAATATAATGTTCAGCCTACAGTAAATTTGGGGGCTTAATAATGGGGAGAGGGTCTGTGTCTGCAGTGCTTATCACTTGTATAGGCATGCTTGTGGGTTGCATGAACGCGTGGACCGCGAATGAAATAAACGGTAACGCTCTCGTGAACAGGACCGGTTTCCCCTGCAGCAATAAGGCACCCTGTGTTTACGACTATCAATAAGCCCATACACGACACCCACCGAGGCGAGCTTCTGTGGGCGCGCACGGCACAGCCCGCAACTATTTACAGAGGGTTTAGGGGAATGGGCAGTGGCAGCCGTGGGCCAAGAGGCCATAGAATGATCAGATAGCAGAGAAGCCCCATCCAACACTGGCTTGTCTTCCTTTAACTTTTAAGGAGAACCTCAGGCAATGCTTGCACAATAAAGTATTACCTTTAGGTCCGAATTTTGGACGGAATAAAAGAACTACATCTGTACACCATGCATTTATTAAAGTGGCAAAGCGGCTAATTTTAAGGCGGAGAGGGAAGATGTACACTGGCGAAGACGACTGTACCGTAACCCACAGCCTTATAATGTGAATCTAATGGAGCTTCCTGGTGCATTAATGAAATTGCCTGATTGATTGACAGAGAGGATTAGAAAATAACCCATATAGTTAAATCTTCTGAAGAGTAGGCGGGTGAGTGGGAGGAGTCAATCCTCACTGGATCCTGTTCTTAATTGAAGTCTGGTAAACACAAAATTTTAGTTTTAATGAATATTCAGGAACAAATGTGTTGATGCACCATGAAGACAATAGTCTTATTTTTACTTTATTATAATTTTTTTTTTTTTTTTTACAAAATTCTTGTTCCGTTTATTACATTATATTGAAACCATACATATTTCTCTCACTACAGATCTTTGTTCTGATAAAACATGAAAACTTACTGTAGATGGAAGATAGTGGCTGCATTTGGGACCATATGCATCAACCCTGGATAGTGTGCAAAAAGTGTCATGGCCAAAATGTGTGTCTGAATCCATAGTATTTGTTAATAAATGTAACAAGTACCTGAATGATATAGTACATCAGGCCAAAACCCAAGGTGTGCAAATGTTAGATGCTATTCGATCCCATAATTCCAATGGTTCAGAGGAAATACACAGAAGGAGACCAGGAAGGCAGCTGTTGCAGTGCTGGGGTGCAGGTGCTGGGTGTGAAACACATGGGAAGGTGCAGGAGGTGCTGGAGGCACAGGGCCATCAGCTGGGAGCTAAAACAGCTGGTCAGTGTGAAGCTAATCTGGGATCCCACAGAGACTGGGGCATGTTATTCAAGCAGAAAACGCTCACACCCACAACACTGGGGATGGGGGGGGGGGGTCATTGCAGATCATTATAATTTTATTTTGACTTTAGGAATGGACTCACTTTAATGTTAGTCTGCAGGTCAACACTTCATGGTTTTTGTACTTCACTCTCTGGGTTCACATGTAGCGGTCTTTTGTCTGTTCCCTTGTGTATCATATATGTACTGCGTACATGTGAGTGCTCCATCATGCGTCCTTTCAAATGCAAGATCACGATGCATCATGCATCACGATGTCAATTTAGATAAAGGAAAGCAAGCAAATATTTATCCTGTTTGTAGTTAAGGATTGTTTTATATTATTAGTTTTGGAGTGTGTTTGTGATGATGAGAAATAATTTGTGTCCGGTGTCAGGAGTCAGCAGCTGAGATGCTCAGGTACTGCCTCAGCTGTGCTCATGTACACACCTGTAGGGAATTCAGTGTAACTGTCCCCAATGTCAGCTTCTCAAGAGGTGTGCTGTATGTGGGCTGACCTTTGACGGGCTCTTTTTCAGTTGCATCACCACACACAACCAGTCTGTTCTTTTTGTGGCGTCAAAGATTCAGTGTTATTTCCACTTAGCTGTCCATTACACTGTGCGCATGTGTGTGTGCTTTACAAGTACTGCAAACAGCGCAGGGTCACTTTTGCAGCGCTTTGGAAGTCTGCGGTGGTTTTTTACAGTTATTCCAGGTCTTCAAATATCAGTGAAAGCAGAAACAGTTGATTTGAAGAGAATACAGTAAGACAGTGTGAGTCAGGAATCGATTTAGGACAGCTGTACGTCATTACAAAGAATAACAAGCTCTTTTCATTTTAACACAATGGTAACTGATGAAGATCTAAAGAAAGACTGTTGGGTGAAGACATTCTCCTTTGACTGGAATACTGCAGCTAATATGATGGTAAATCATTTGTACTTTGAGTTCCAGCCAAGTTAAGCAGCTCATATGTCTATTTTAAAGTCCTTGACTCTTGTTGCTGGAATAAACAGCAAGCTTACTTTTAAAGAAATTGCAACAGGTCAATGTATTAAGTTACTAATCAAGCATCTAGTCTGACCATTATTTTAACACAGTTGGAAGTTAAAAACAAGTATGAGAAAGCCAGGTTTTTCAGCAGTGTCAGAGTAACAGAACCTCCATGATATCCTGAGGTAAAACCAGTATCCCTTTCTTAGATATTTTAACACAAATAGAAAGATCTAGAATGGTAGGGCTTGGTCAGTGCGAGGGCAGGCTGTGGCTTCGGATTCCTGCCCTCAGCCTACGCTCACAGCTCTATAATTGCCGGTAATGGAGTAGAGGATATCGGCGGAGGTGGTCTGAACTCCACACCGGGGCCAGAAAACTGATGGGTGTGTGTGTGTGTGTGTGTGTGTGTGTGTGTGTGTGTGTGTGAGAGAGAGAGACAGAGAGAGCGAACGAGAGGCTTGCCTGATCATGCCCTGGCCGTATCCCCTCCCTCCCGCCTACACTAGGCCCGATCTGGGCCATTGTTTGTGCTATCGTCCACACAAACTCCCAGGACTGCATGTTTACTCTCCACACAAACTCCTAAGTTCTGTGCAGGGTTGCGTGTTAGCTGGTGTGCATTGGTCCTCTTTGTCTAAAGCAAAGGATTTTAAGATATAGAAGCCTGACATTTGCTTAGGCTTTTCTTTGTGCTGTTTTAACATTTCAGTAAGGCTTCTTGAAATTTGTCGGAGGTGGGAAGACAACCCATATTGGCTGTGAGGCTCCTGACATAGATGACCAAATAGAGAAGCTTTATAAAAAAACAACTTACAGAAAATGCTACGGAAAACAACAGTGGACAAACCATATCCTTACCCAAGCAGCTCCTAGGTTGTGACCTTGAACAAAAGGACCAAGAAAATCCAAGGAATAGTTGGTTAGGAAATCTTGGATTGATGCTGTGAAATTCTTCTAATTCCCTGCCCCTATCTCTGCACACCAGACACCCCCCACCCCCACAGAAACACACCCACGCTCTCAAACCTCCCACATACACACATACATGCTGTCACAGGCGTGCGTTTGTCACACATTCACATACATTCCCCAGCACACGCAACCAGATGTGCGCCCACTCGCTTTTTTTATGTGTATGTACACACACAGATGCATGCAACATGAAAACATGCTTTTACATGCATGTACCTGCTTACAAACATAGATGACCTTGCAGAGGTGAATTTTAACACCCCTAGTTCACCTTCACATGTGGGCAGATGCCGTTTCACACCAAGATGCACATTGTACACATACATTTTCAAAATGCAACTTCTGTCTCACTCACACACACACACACACAGTTGGCATGTCTAACACAGACTTTTTATCTCTCCTCTGTCACTCTCTACTACACACACACACACACACACACACAGTTGGCATGTCTAACACAGACTTTTTATCTCTCTCCCCTCTCACTTTGTACCACACACACACACACACACACACACACACACACGCACGCAAATGCACTGGCATGTCGAGCTGAGCCCTGTCAGTGTGTGGGCGTTGTCATGGCGAGGGGAGGGGAGGAGAGGGGAGGGCTTGGCTGGCTGGGTTCTGAATAACAGGGTGTCTCTGGCAGCTGTGAGCGAGAGAGGCAGGACTCAGAGCTGCGTGGGCGTCCTCATCACAGGACGAGGGGCTGTCAGGCCCAGGCGTGGGCCCGTGCTTGAGACGCGCGCTGCTACTCGGGGAAAGTTACAGCCGAGATCAGGGCTCCGTTTGGTGTGGACATATGACGCAAAATCAAGCGAAAGTACAAAAATAAAGCAAGGGCAGAAAGTTTTCAGCAGAATGTTAACATTTTACCCTTAGAACCATCTGCTCATTCGTTCAGTCTTTTTTTTTTTTTGCTTTCACTGTAAAAAATAAAAATAAACAGAACTGGGTTGTGACATCAAACATCAACAGTACAGAACACTCATGAATGTGCATTAAACATTTAAAATTTTTTTTAATTAAAATATTCATCCTCTAACCATTCTCACACCTCATTTATTGTTACTACGGTATCTAGCGCAGTAGTGAAAGTACATTTACACATGGTGTTTTTGTGACACTTAAACATCGTTTCTTATATGGGTCATTTTATGATAATGTTCAGTATATCACCATTCTATGGTTACATTTAGACATCACGTTCGCTTACACTGAATTTTTTCCTGTTAAATATACAAGTCATCACATTGTAAAGTGGAAACACACTTTCAGCTATGTGTCTGTTCTGTTGCATACATCCCAGCATCTGCTTGCAGTACACACAATATTGTACTTACTTTTTTTTGTTTTTTTTTCTTTTGATCACACACCAGATTTCCCATGCGTGTTCTGCGAACCACTTCGAATGGAAACCATGGAAACCAAGACTTTAGGTGTCATCGTAGTATACGACACCATGCCACTTCAAGACAATGCCAAAACTAAATTATTAAATAGGTAAATATGTACCGTATTCATCTGAAGTTGGTGTAAAGACAGCAGTCAAGATGTGTAACAGGAAGACCTGAGAGGGCATCATGTTTAATTATTACTCAAAGTAAACTTAGGTAGAGCTGCTCTCTTATTCTCAATGGAGTAAAAAAGACATTAAAAATTCAGTCGTTTGTTGAGCAAGGTCACTCCAAGGTCAAAGCCACATGGTGCCAATTTACATACTTTTACAAACTTTACACCAATGTCTGACCTTTATTCATCATTCAAGACTTAACATTTAATCTTATATCATGCTTTTATAGTTGATATTAGGAAAATCTTACATATGGCAGAACTACTCTGTATAGATACATCATTGGATCACTGTGTTATTATAGGATGTGATCTTTAAGTTACAAAAAGCCCTGTGTCCTTTTCAGTCTTCACAGTCTTCTTTACTGTTGTTCCACTTTTCAGTGCACTACACTGTGATAGTGACCTTGACAACTGCTTCCTCATCAGGCTGGGGTGTGAGACATGCTGCTTATCCACTTGTTTCTGTCCCTCTCTTGGGTCTATCTACGTAGATAGTGAGCTGTTTCATTATACATGCAAATCACTTTTGCCCACCCTATCATACCACTCTTTTCCTATTATACTGCAAACAAGCCTTTATAGCATATGAATTTGCACATAACTAAATGCGTATTTGCATTTCAAACACTACACTCTTCACCCTGTGCCACTCTAGGCTGAAGCACTTCTACCCTGGTGAGCTCATATTTCCCTTGGACTCTAATTGCCTGTGTCTGGGCTGGGATATGACAATTTAAAAACATTCATTGTTGTTCTTTCACTTATCTCTGTAGGTTTACCCAGTATCAGATTTTTGCACATTGCTTTACCTGGCAAACTCGATACTCTCCTGTCACGTGAGACAAGGTAACACTACTTGCCAGTTTTCGGTCAAAACGCAGCTTTCTTCAACACCTTGTCCTGAGATCCAGGCATTCGCACCTCATCTTCTCATACCACAAACGTGCTGGTCCCATCTCGATTAGTCATCGTTAATGGGTGGCTCTTGAAGGCCATGTTGGTAGAACACCAGTGGTTGCATGAATCAAGAGCTTAGCAGTGCTGTCTGACGTTCAGTCAGAAGCTGGCACTGGCAGAAGTTCACACAGATCTGCTATAGATAGGAATCACAAACACCATCTACAGACCCTACTTTAATCACTGAAGACAGCTTTGCGTCTTCTTCTATTTCTGCTGAAATTTGGACTGATTATCTATTTTATAAGGTGCAGAGTGTAACCTCTCAAAAAAGAAGGGCTGCATCACAGTTCTGAGGCTGTTTTGTATTCTGTTCCAGAGGTCAAACGCTCATTCCATTCCAATTCCCTAACCATCTGACTCACAATATTCTGTTATGTGTTTTCTATACATTGTTTTCGTGGGCATTTTTTTAATATTTGGTTCACTTTGGCTTGCTGTATCTCAGTTAAAAATATCTACTGGCAAATTTAAGCAAACATTCCTTGTGCCTAAAACATGTGCTATTTTGCAAGATACAGATCAGCTTTAAGGTTTCCTAACAATGATTTTAACTATTATGATTTTGCCTTGCTTGAGACGCACTGTCCATACAATGCTGTTGACACTGCTCATGTTCTTTAATGACTGTTTATACAACAGTTTGAGATACACACTCTACAGTCTGTTTTCATGCACTGTGGTGCCAGTGACGACGGAGAAAAAGCACAAGGTACGTTTGTAAATGTAGTAAATGTGGTGAAGAAGGGCAGAGTAATAAGGAATGAAAATGTTCAATGTCTACATCCTTGGCCAATTGGCAGAAAAAGGGATGAACCCAAGATTAGAGCATAATCAGTGTATGAATTCATTTAGGCTGAGTGCATGTCTATGAAAGGCAGAGAGACTACGTGTAAATGGATTAAGTTCTGCATGCTACGGCGGGGAGGAGGACAGCACGCATCTGGAAACTGCGTCCAAGTGGAGCCGGGAGATGCGAACACAAAAGAAACACGGTAGCAGAGTAGGTAAAGGAGATCTAAACTGGTGCACTCCTGGACTGGAGGCCTTGTTCAAAGTATTCCCTTCCTTAAAGCTTAATTTCTGGAGCTTCAGAAACTTGGGGTTACCTGATACACCCAGCTAGCATTGCAGACTGCTTAGTGCCATCCCCAGTGGCAAAATTAGTGCTAAAAAATGAGAAATGGCATGAGCTCCTGTCAATAGTAATCCAACGGTAGTGCCAGGGATGTGCTCAACAGGGACTAATGGCGGAAAATAATCTACGTCTGCATGAAAGAATATGTGGGACAGTAACACAAAGCTAAATCATGAAACACTTCTGAGAATTCCATGCAAAAAACACAATTATCTATCAGAGCTTGCAGAAAATGACATACTTGCTGCTTTTCTCCAAGGGTAAATTGTTGTATCTGTGTTTGCATTTATGGATGAACAATACGTATTCACAATTTCTAAATAAATTACAGGAGAGGTTCATTAAAAATAATCAGAGTTGGTACCAAGCGGATTTAATAACTGCCAGTCATGTAAAACTGTAACTTAATTCAGTAAATAAAAAGCCCTTCCTTGTTTTACATTAACAGTCATTACTGGAGTGCAAGGGTCCAGTCTGTGATTAACAATATATCTTCACAGTTTAAAGGGCAAGTGCTAATTTTGGATGATAGTTTTTTGTGGGAAAGCATTTCTTTCCATTCTTTTTTTCCTCGGGATGAGAAGGGCAGGCCTTGTCCTCCGCGGGCTGTTTGCTGGAGCTGTCTTCATTTCTAAATATAGCTCTGATACTGAGGCAGATTCTGAGTTTTTAAGCGGTCCCTCCCCTCCGCGTGCCGTCTGCAGCTCTTAGGGGAATCTGTCGAAGGCCGCTTTGTTTCGCGTGAAGTGTCATAAGCCGGACTGCGCTCATTCACGGTTACAACTGTGGGCTTGGAACCGCAGTTGGGCAAGACCAAATCTCTGGGGTTAAATGCATGCATTGGCCACCTGGACGGTGAGATACACCTCGTTTTGGCCATCGTTGGTGACGGGCTCTCCGCGACTCGCCACGAGATGTCCGAGAGCCGCACATTTCTCAAGCGGTTTCGTTAAACGCGACCGTCGTATTAAGGCGCTGCGCGGCACCGAGCCCGAAAAGATAATGAGCGGCAGAAAAGAGGAAGCGACGATGCAGGGTCCCTGGCCATGCTGTCTCTGATGTAGTAAAGTACAGTGGCTCTTTGGGGAGAGGCTCGGAGCCAGCTGAATCACTGTGCGTGGGAGTGTAAATATCCTGAAAGAGGAGTGTGTAGTGGCCGCCTGTGGGACACACTCCCCTCCCTGCTCCGTTTCTTTTCCTTCATCCTGCAGCGGCTCTTAAACCCGTCTGCGCATACTTTTCTCCGCTTACCCAGGCCTGGTACCCAACCTCTCCTGCCTGACCGATGCTGCGGGGAGGGGGTGTAATAGGAGGCAACATGTCTCTGATGGGCTGCAGGTGGAAACCAGGGTTTCAGAATTCGAAATGATTAGTATATAGTGCCCCCAGAGTGGGAGAATTCATGGGCATACATTACGTGGTGTTGGCATTGGTAGCCAAGCCACCGCAGGAGTAAAACTAGCTGCATTCTAACAGCAATACGCGGACAGTCCATAGTGGCATTGCTACTTAACTGTGAATGATTGTCACGCTTCTTTTAATTCACCCAAACTGTAGCTCTTTCAGCATTGTACCAGTTATTGTTTATAAAAAGGATTGTTTAAACTGGCTCTCTGTAGTTTATCCTAATTATCAACTTTGTTGTTTAACATGGTTTCTAGTTTACGAAATTCAATTAAAGAATATACAAAACAATTTAATGTTCACGGTGAAGACTATAAGTACTGTAAAATGGCATGTGTTTTGTGAACATTAGACAAATAAATTGTATACATATGTTTTATATATATATATAGATGCTTTATATATATATTCTCCTTCAATATATGTAATGTGCACAAAAATATGAAAATGAAAGTGTTACGTGTTATGCACAATATTTCAATATTTTGACAAAACGGATTAAAATGGATGAAAATCGATATTACATCTGGGTGAGTTTTGTTCCTTATATATATATATGATAAATTAATATGCAGCATGTTTAATTTATTTTCAAGAATCATAAACGATTATATATACACAGTATATATATAACGTGTGTGTGTGTGTGTGTGTGCGTGTGTGTGTGTGTGTACGTGTGCGTGCGCGTGCACATTACATGTATTCAAGGGGAGTTAAATTGTATGTTCTCACAACAAAGATTTAAACAATGGCAGCAAATATTGATGGAAAAGGAGTTCAGCTGTATGCTTGTCTGGGCATAGGTAAGAGGGTGGAGCACGCGTGGGAGTACACCGACATTTATAGCAGAAAACCATGCTTATCCCAAACAGGAAACTAACTAGTGCAGTTAAGTTGCATTATACAACAAAATTATTACATTTTCATCGAATTGTCAGGTGAGCTAACAGCAAAGTTCAGATGTCAGCATAAGTGCACTAGCACGCATTTGTACACGTAAAGGGTAAAAATAGGCGAGGCGAATGTAAACAGTGAGAAAATCCATGCCATTATTTTCATAATAATTAGCTCGTGGGATGTATTTTGGGTAAGGTCAAAAGGGTTTAAAAGAGCATTTGCGTGTGTGTCAGAGCGTGTGTGCTGGGGACCGACTCCCCGCTGGCCACTGGTGTGATATGATGCTTGGTATTCCATGCAGCAGCCTCCCACGCCCAGCGGCCGCCCACGCCAGGATCTGCGTCACGCGGGCGCGTGGGAGTGAGAGAGCAATGTAGCAAGAGCGGAATATCCCAAATCTAGCAGCAGGGGAGGAGGGGGGAAACCAACAGCTCTCAGGCACTTTTTACTAAACCTTTTAACACTCGCATTTGCGCACACAGTGTGAAGAGCAACCAAAACACGGTGCACGTACAACGTTTGCTTGCAGGTTTGCTCCTCAACTACAGGACTTGCGTGCGTAGTAAGAGCATCATCCCCCCCTTCCAGCAGGACGTCTGGAGAAGCGTCCTCAAACTGACAGAGCTATCAGCAATAACTTCTGGCTGGACACGTGAAACGCAGTAATCTCGACAAGACAAGGAAATTGCCGGCAGCAGAATAAGAGCGAAAGGTATGTAGTTAGCAGTGCACAGTATGACAGAAGCAGCCTATGAATACATTCTCAGAAAGGTTGTCAATGCTTTTTGACTTGCTCCATAGAAAACTAGTGCCTTGCGTTGTTGCAGTCCATGTGTCTGGTACTTCACAGTAACTCTGTATTGCCTGGATGAAGGGGACAGATTTGGGTTGTGTGGGTGAATCCCAGTCTTATCCAGAACGTTAGGATGGGCGCCGGTGGGCGTCGGGTGGCAGATGTGTAAAGAAGGCATTAAATAATGCACTCTTTGCTTTTCCTTTCTGCCTTTCCCTCTCGTGTACTTTTGCAATGTTCTTAAATCATCGGTATGTTGCCATTTGGACTCCGTAACGCACCTTTTTTTTCTAGTTTCTCTTAAATGATCATGCATACTGGAAGCATTTATGAAACGTAATGATTGCAGATCCTTTTGAAAGATGTTTGAGGAGAGTAAAAGTTTTTTTTTTCTTTTTTTTTGCCGCCTGAGTGAGCAGTTTTCTTATGACGTGTTAAGTTTACTGTTAATGATCTTTTAATCTGATCATAGAAATTAACCGTTGTATCGATTACATTTGACGTAAAACAGAATTTTCAATGTTTAAACCTGCACTAAAACATACACCTTTCATATAGTGTGCATGAATTTAGACTTGATGTTTTGACTGAAGAGACTGCACCTGGTTTCATTCCATGGGTATTGTCTATATTCGCGTTTACAACAAAGTGATATTTATCATATTGTGCATTATCGTATGCATGGCAAGGTGAATTTGTCCAGTTTTTGTGCAATATTCCACAAGGATAATTTGTAATTTTGCGGCAGTTAAAATGTTTTTGCCTAATGTTTCGTCGCGTATTTTATTCTGTACTTTTAGACTGCATATATGCTTTAAAAATTGCATTTAATTTGGAAACGCTGTTTAAATGACGCTAGCGATCGGAATATGCAGTTGCAGATGTAGGTCTGAGCGTACGAGCGCATCGCGTGGAGTCCTTTGCACTGGGAATACTGAAATAACCAGTCTTATAGTGGAAATACGGTTCAATTGCATATGCATTGTTTAGTTTCATTTTAGCACGTAACTGTTTTATTTATATCAGTGTAGTGATCGTACATTTTACAAGGACACCAAGTATTCTATGGTCAATATTTTGCGGGGTAATGAGGAAAATGCACTTTTTTTTGTTGAAAAACCGGTGCCATGTGAAATGTGTCTAACCTCTGTGCAGTGAGTTTTCATCATCACAATTTACATCTGTGAACTGATATTAAATCGATGATAAATCGATACAGACTAGTGGTAACAAGTGCAGTCGCAATGTTTCGTACACATTCAAATTAGTAGTTTACATATATCAGCTGATATAAAATTGGATTGAAGTACAATTCAAATTATATGCAATGTATGCGCTGCATTTACTTTCCCATTGCTCACGCCTCACGCAGACGTTGTCTATGACTTTCAGAGGTGAGGAAAAAGGCAACCAGTCTTGAACTTCGTTATGCCTTGTATTTTACCGTTTAATTTAGAATGGCATGCCCCATTCTGCAATCCTGACGTTATAAACAAATAATCATCAACTTTTGTTAGTGACAGGTTGCAATTTTTGTGATGCTGAAATTAAAAAAAAAAACGTTACCAAAGTGGTTAGTACCATCTGCTTACTGTACTTCTATTATTTATGAAGTACTTTGAGCTGAATGCTTTAATCTGTGCTTTTCCTGTGTTACTCTTCATTCATGAACCTGTGGTTTTAAACAGGACTCAGAAGTATGTATTACTTAGCAACACAAACAGTCAACTGTTCCAGTTTAAGATATATCAACTGAAGTATGTTAACTACCAACTTGAATTTACTTTGAGTATAATCTTCTGAAGCGCAAGAGGCCTGTCACTTCAACACAGAGCACTGAGGTGGGAATATGCTCCATCTGTCCAAAAGCGCTATAAAAGTACTAGTCAGAAGGAACTCAGTATGATGATTGAGTCCTTGGAAGGTAGAGGGGTGAATTGTTGATTTTTATCTGTTTGTGTTTTAAGTTACACCACTCAGAATGACTTTCTTACTCATGCAGTTATGGGATGAGATTTTGTGGTTTTGGCACTTTTGTGTCTCAGTGTCTTTAATATCACGGCAGTGGCAGGGATTACGCTCATTAAAGCATTGCGCCCTTCACAGTTAACGGCACTCGGCTGTTATGTAACGTTGCCGTATATTGAACACTCTCCATCCTGGCCTCGGTTTCCGTTGGTGCCAGGCCCCGTCCGGTGAAGAAGAAGGTGGCTCTGAGTAAACTGCAACATAGGCGCCCATCACAGATGATGCCCACAGTGTGGTGGGCTGCTGCGAGTCTTTCACCCCCTCCCATGTAGGGTGTACGGCCCTTTGCCCCAATAGCCAGACCTTGGCATCAGCAGGGGCGTCGGCGTTTTCGTAAGGCCCATGATGGGAGGAGAAAGTTCGGGCAGGCTCCGTCTGTGGTTTTGTCTGGCGCTGTTCATGTGTTGACAGACAGGGGAAGCCAAAACAAGACAATGACGGACTCTGGAGCTAAAGCTGGAGATAATGTTTTTACTTGGGCAGTGGGGACTGCTAGGTTAATGCAAGGCTGGCAGATATTTTCTAAATGAATAGTTGACTGCTGATTTACTTTAAACAGAAGTTGTAGTGCACTTTGGTGTGTTTTCATTCGAATTGAATGCTGCAGTTGAGGTGGGCACATTAATTTACATGGTGTACTGTATAGGTCAATAACTTTACAGCCACTTTGAGTGCCATTTTTAGTCTTACAGTATGTTCAGAGTTTCTTTCTGCTGTTGCACTGCTTGTGCAGGTGAGGGTAGTGTGTTTGTCTGCATAGATCAGCGTTAGTATTTCTCTTAAACTTAGCCTTCTGCTCCTAGGCCTCGGGTTTAGACCTAGACCCGTGCTTCCAAACCAGTAGTGGTGCTCCCCCCTCCTTCCCCCTTGTAACCCCATGTCCTGCCCAGAGTCGTGTGTTTGCAGACATTCCATTCTGCGTGAGCATGGATGCTCACAGCATCCGGAGTACCTATCGGTGAGGCATGAGCAGGTGTTTGCCATAGCAGGTGCGTGCCTGGCACCGTCTGCTTGCGGAAGGGCCCGTTTTTGAGAGTCTCTCCAGGCCTGTACTGGACGAGTCCTGTGTCAGCGGGGAGAGAGGGAATGTTCGCCTGAGACTCTGCCGTGCCAATGGCACGGTGGGAGGGGTCTGTCCGAAGTCAGCAGGCTCTCATTTGCACCTGCTGCTGCCCACTACCTCCCCGCCCCCCCACCATTGTAACTGCTGCTGAGCTACAGCCTCATGCAGGGAATTGTCAGGATATTCCCTGTTAGCATCATTCACAGCCAGTCAGGGAATTTGTGTGTGTGTGTGTGTGCGTGCGTGCGTGCGCATGCGCGCGTGTTTTAATTGTACAGTTGATTCATTCGCAGTTCCTTGAGTTTGTGTTGCGTTAATTGATTTGGGGTTTACTCCAGTAACGTCAAGTTAGAGAGATGCAGCTGGATATTTAGAAAATGTTTTGTAAATCTATTTGTGTATGCAGCATGCAAGAAGCCGTTTCATCGGTATTAGCTGCGTTGTGGTTACTGTTTATGCCAGCAGACTTCAGATGGGGTGTTATCTACAAATAGTGCCGTCTTCCTTGCTTTTGGTTAATCCACAAAACCAGAAGACAGTGGAAGTGATTTGTGGTCAGCATTGTGATGAGGGCCGGGTTCCAGGGACTGACTGCAAATTAAACTTGACAGAGAAAACGTGAATCCAGTTCAAAGCCCTGCTCAAGATCAGTGCCCTAAGAGCCACCTCTGTACTATGAACCATTTGTGCCAGTGATAACCCTCCATATGACCACATACAGAAGACTAAGATCAGATAAGTTCCAACTGAAATGGCATGGGGAAAAAAATACATCAGAGCATGTCTGGGATTGCTGTGTAGTGTTGATTAGAAGTTCGCGTTCATTAATGGATGCTAATCTTACCAGATCTTAGTAAACGCACTGTGGTTTACATATATATATAATAGAGTATATAATAGAGTGAGTGGAATAGCAGGAATTATGGGTTTCATCCTCCTCTCCTTATGCCCAGCTTCTCCTATAGACTCCTTCCTGTAAATGAGGCACCCTATTTACTCCACCCAACTACCCACCCTCCCCCCACCTTTTTCCCCTTCTCTGTTTTTCCTGTGGGCTTCATCTGGTAGCAAGACACCAGCCTGTCAGGATCAGGGAACAATTACCGTGCACACAAGTGGAGAGTGCGCCGAGAAGGGCCTCCTACGCACGCTGCAGAGGTGGAGTGTGGTATGTGGCTCTCCCAGCAACCGAGCAGTCTGACAGGCGTTCTTATATTCTCGGCTCTCCGGCAGGACGCAGACGCACTTCGCTGACGGGGCCGCCCCTCGCTCCTTTCCCTCCCTCCTCCCTCTCTCGCCCTGCTACATCCAGTGTGCTTTCTGGCGGGGCGTAGCGTCTCACCGGGGTCCCTCTCCCGCAGGTATGGCGGCGGCTTTACCCAGAACCCTCGGGGAGTTGCAGCTCTACCGCATCCTGCAGAGGGCCAACTTGCTGTGCTACTATGACGCCTTCATCCAGCAGGGTGGCGACGATGTGCAGCAGCTGTGCGAGGCGGGCGAGGATGAGTTCCTGGAGATCATGGCGCTGGTGGGCATGGCCAGCAAGCCACTGCACGTGCGGCGACTGCAAAAGGCACTGCGTGACTGGGTCACCAACCCAGCACTTTTCAACCAGCCCCTGGCTTCCCTGCCTGTGTGCAGTATCCCTGTCT
The DNA here is from genome assembly GCA_025773905.1 of Chitala chitala. Classification (NCBI taxonomy): domain Eukaryota; kingdom Metazoa; phylum Chordata; class Actinopteri; order Osteoglossiformes; family Notopteridae; genus Chitala; species Chitala chitala. The sequence goes on from JABJVR010000031.1 coordinate 1,733,481, forward strand.
ACAAGCTGCCAGAGGGCTCCCCTCATGCCAAGGTGCCCAAGTGCGTGGCACCTGCGTGCGTGGAGCCAGGGAAGCCTGACACGGCCACCGGCTCTCCCCTGCAGAGCGGCAGCGAGCCCCGCTTCTGGGCCGGCCACAGCGCCGACAGTGAGCCGAGCCTGTCCCCCGCCGAGCTGGGCTCGCCCTCGTCCCCGCGCGAGGGCCTCGAGGCGCTGGATGCGGCCGCCGTGCAGTCGGTGGCGGAGTGTGTGGAGCGCATGGCGCAGGCGCTGCCCCGCAGTGACCCCGCCGAGGTCAAGGAGCAGATGAAGGGCAATAAGAAGATGGCCAAGATGATCGGGCACATCTTTGAGCTGGGGGAGGAGGACCCGCGCAGGGAAGAGGAGGTGCGCAAGTACAGTGCCATCTATGGGCGCTTCGACTCCAAGAGGAAGGATGGCAAACATCTGACGCTGCACGAGGTAAATGGTTTCGTCTGTACCACTGAGTGCATGTTGAGCGAGTGACAGGTGAGCGAGTGTGTTAATGAGCAAGGCAGCGATGGAGGGTGGAAATAAGCAGAGGTGCTGCCCTTATAAGTGTGTGGAACACGCCTCGCCTGCTGCCGGAGGCTGCTGGGAGATTAACAAGCACTGGGAAGGACATGGCCTCTTCCACAGTCAGCCCACAGCTTAGATGTAGCTTCCTGTGGTCCTAGATGGCTTTCCTTTTATGCAAGTAGTGAGTCGAGTTGTGACCGGTGTGCAAGTCACAGAGTAAACGTTTCTGACACTCACAAGCTCCTCCCACCGCAGCTGACCGTGAACGAGGCGGCGGCGCAGCTGTGCATGCGGGACCTGGCGCTGCTGACGCGCAGAGACGAGCTGTTCGGCCTGGCCCGCCAGGTCTCCCGCGAGGTCACCTACAAGTACACGTACCGGACGAGCAAGTAAGCTCCGCGGCGCTAAGCCAGAGACATGCTCTGCACTTCTGTGCCTTTGCTCTGTTTATACACCTCAGACTCCAGCATGTTTCCATCTCTGTGTTGTGGTCTCATTTCTCATATTGATCAGAGCAGCCAGCAAACTGTGGCAAGTGGATACAATGGCTGGAAATGAAATCCATAAATATGGTCAATTTAAAGAGGAGTTGCACCATATTTAGTCCTGTCAGTTAATGTCTAAATGCCTGTCAACTGCTGACACACAGTGCAAAAGTCTCCATGAAGAACTTTCTTGTTTTGCTAAAGATAGCTGAGGGAACATGGTGTGCAAATTTAAGTCTTGGGCCCCGTTTAGCTTTCGGCCTGTGTGCCTGAGCGGTGTTTCATCCTGCCCTCTGCCCCCCCCCCCCCCTGTGTCAGAAGACCAGTTTAGTCAGTGTTTCCTCAGCAAGGACATCTGCACTCATTTGCAGGTGTTTCCTGACTTACTGGCACACTGGAAGCGGTGTGCGTAAAATTCCATTCCAAAGGTACCACGTCCATTGTTGCTTTGGACTCATCTCCCGGAACGAGCAAGGCGTTGGTTCTTTCTATTTTTGGAAATCGAAACGTTGTGATGCGCAGCACCTTCGCTGGGGAGCAGGTGCGGTTTCTCGGCCGCCCCGTTGTGCAGAGAGGCTCTTGCTGCGTGTCCTCGTGAGTGTGTGAGTGTCCCATTTTCCTCCTTAATGGTAGCTCTCTCTCCCACAGATCTCGGTGTGGAGAAAGGGACGAGCCATCTCCTAAGAGGATAAAAACAGAGGTAAGTGGGCTGGGCCATTGTTTTCTCTGTGCGTTGAGAGTATTACTAGCTGTGTACTCTAGAAGGACAGGTAGATTTGCTTAATGGAAAACAAAACCTTTAGCCTGACATTACAAAGGTAAAGGCTTGTTTTGATGAAATGTCTTGCTGGTGGGAATCACACATAGGAGCCCTTATATGTTGTACATTTGGGTCGCTTAGTTGTGCTGATGGGTCCTTTGAAATCTAACAGAAAGCAGTAAAATACAGACTGAACCCACAAGACAGGCTTGCATTATGTGTACATCAAGTGCTTGTGATCTGCAAATCCAAGGCTGTTCCACTCTCTTTGAATAAGAATTGGAGTGCTGTGTTGCTGGCCTCAATGCCAGAGCGTTCAGGCACAAGAAAAAAGCAACAGCGGAAACTAGGGTTGAAGAAGGTGAGCTTGAATGAGCTCGACCGGGGCGGATCCTGTGACCCACGTTGTTTGAATAGCTGCTTCGCATTGAGGCAGGGTTGCGTGGGCGGGTTGGTTGGGAGTAGGTCCCTCAAGGCCATGCGTCCAGTGAAGAGGAAGAATTACAGTCAACTGGAACAGGAAGGCCTTATAACAAAGCTGTGCCTCTCCCTTAAACCTGCACCCATACCATATTTTGACCATATAGCTCACCTGATATTGGTTGTAGCTTTTTATTTGTCTGTGCTGCACTTGTAGTGCCCTGCATTTTGCCTGTGTAAAAGCCTTTTTGTTCCCATGTTGTTGGTGGCGGCTGTCCATTGATCTCTCACTGGCAGCGTACAAATTTGTTTGGTTGCCAGACATCTGATCCTCATCTCCCGGAAACTCCCACCATCCTGCGGTTGCTCTCTGGGTCCGCTTTGCACCTCAAGATGATTGCTGGTTCACCCAGTTAGCTCCTGCCCTTGTTTCTGTCCGTGCTGACGCAAGTGTGTGTGTGTGTGTGTGTGTGTGTGTGTCTGTGTGTGTGTGTGAGTGAGAGAGAGAGAGACAGATGGAAACTTGGTGGGTTTTTTTTCTGAACAAGCCTACGGGGTGATAATATTAGGTGTTACACACAGAGTGCCAACTTTAATATACCCCACCCCCTGTAACTTGCATAGTTACTGTTCATTTGTTAATGGTGGGTTTAGTTTTTTTTTTTACTGCTGTCATGTGTGACAACTTTAATAAGCTTGAAGTTTGAGCTTCAAAGATCACCCTAATGGTTTATGTCACGGTATTGCACTGCATTCTGCTTGCTGCAGTTGGTTAGGGTCTTTGAGTTATTAAGAAGGTGGTTTGAAGGTACACCCCCCTGGGCTCAAGTGTCTAACCCCCCCCCCCAAAACCCCCGTGCACACATCATTAAGAATTAGCCGCCCTCCCACGCTCAAAGTGATAAGCCCAATTGAGATCAATCGTACGCCTACCCGTAGTCCTGAGGTGCTTCTGACATCATTAGGTAGGCGTGCTTTGGAATCACCCACTCCCATGCACCACAGCCATGGAAGACATTATTACTGAAATTTCACACATACACGAGTGCGCGCATACATTTTCACATGCATGCTCCCGGCAAGTTGTCACAAGGAATGGAGGCGGAGGCAAGACTCGGAAGTTGACCACACGGCCGATGGTTTAAAGGCGCGTTGAGATGCCTTCCGTCAGAAGCTGCTAGCCAGTGATGATGCTGACACAGCCACGTCGGGATCCAATCAAACGAGACAGACGGTCTGGCACGGCTCTCCGTCCTTTGTTTGCAGGCCTTGTTTGTGCAACTCAAACAGCCGTGGGTCTTCAAGTTAGCACTTTTGTGGCTGTGTCATCCTAAAGCATGCCATTTTTGAGCCGGCATTGCGACAGAGATGAGAAGTGAGACTAAACGTCGGAGATGAGAGGCATGTGGCCAGCTGGAAGAAACAAAGGGGAAGTAGGCAGAGTCTGAATGTACGTAGCTACCAGCGGAGGACGTAGTGATCAGAGGGCATCGATGCAGCAGGGGCTTCCAGGAGAGCATGGGCTGACGTCAAAATGTCAGCAGCTGGAGTCACAGAGGAGTTGTGCGTGGGGTGGGGTGGGGGGGGTGGACAGCCATCATTTCGGCTAGCATTCCTGGGACAACCTGGGGTTTCCATAAAGCTCTGTGTCATGTGTCATGACTGTCACATAGGTTGTCATCTTTGGTACTGAAAAGGTCTTGTTATATAATGATCCAAAGGCTGCAAATCTTTCCTTCTTAGAAAACAAACTTCTGTTGTGCCTTTGGGAGCTGTGCACATAAATTACCTCTGTAAAAACCAGGATATGCATGTAAACGCTCCCAAGGTCTGTTCCAACCAAGAGCTTCGTGGCAAACTCTTAGTTCTGTTTTTTCCCCTTTGGCTCCTCAGGAGGGCTTCTTCGACCTCCAGGAGGCGCTGCGTGCGATTCGTATGCGCCAAGAGACACTGAAGGAGCAGCTGGCACACGCCAAGTCCAAAGGAGAGGAGACCACTGTGCGGAACATCCAGGTGAACGTCTACTTGCTCAGGTGTCTCAGCCCAGCTCTTTTGGCACAGGATGCAGGGCCGGTTTTGTACTCAAGGTTCATCGGGGCCCCTGGCTTTGTTTGCCTACAGTAACCTTAACTAACTTGGCTTAGTTTGTGATGGCAACTGCAATAGCCTGGGCACCGCCTGTGAGATGTTAACATTTCCACTGTCGTGTACTGTTTACCTGTTAGCTTAAAGGGAACAAGCAGACCTACTGGCAGTCATGCATGCTCCAAAAAAAGGTCACATAGAAATGCAGTTACGTTAATATCAGAGAAGTTTAAATGAATTTACAGAATGTTGTTTCATAAGGTGATGATGTGAAAGACACGACCAAAAGCTTTCTTCCTTAATTGGCTGTGGTTTGACATGACAGATGAGGAGCAACACAGAATTTGAAGCCAGTGTTTTAACTCGCACATACTTCATCTGTAATTTAGGTGCAAGGGCAGTGAGTAATAAAGGCAGTAGAAAATCACAAATGAGATAAAGACGCTTTATCCTACACATTGTGTATGTCTCATGTAAAGGGGTCTGTCTGAACGTGTTCCAGCTAAAGCCATGCGTTGTGTGTGTGTGTGTGTGTGTGTGTGTGAGACAGGTCCAGCTGGAGCGCCTGCTGGCCAAACAGATGGAGATACTGCATGATGAGGTGGCCCAAGAGAGGCTGCAGGCTCTGGACTGGAGGGTGCCCCCGGGGGCCTTCAAACACAACACTGACAGGCAGAACAGCAACGGCTTGTGTGCAGACAAGCACAGCGAGCACCAAGGTAAAACCTCATCCCCCTCCCCCTCACCATACACACATATACAGGCGGCGACACGTCACCCTTCCTCCAAAAGCAGCCGTTAGCCTATTGTCGTCATAGTTTTGGAAAATGTAGCATAGCGTGTAGCACCGCAGCAGTCATGTAGAAACAGTGTGTACTGAAAAGTGGGGAGGGGGGGCTTTTGAGGTTGCGTGGGAGTTGGAGGGAGCAGGTATGGGGGTGGATTACACCTGGCAGTGGACCTCAGTAACAACAGAGCCTGTCTTTCGTTTCTCACCCTCACTTTCGTTTTCGCGCCATAGGCGAGAGCTGCACTCAGGCGATCACGCAGTGTGAAGGGGGTGGCCGGGGGGGCTTGCACGTATCCCATAATGCTCCTCAGCGCTGCTCTGTTGGGTACACTATCACACTGAAAATGTACAGGTGCAATGCAATGTAAACTGCTTTCTGCTGCCATTAACTAATTGTTATGTGTACTTTTGTGAAAATACCAGTTTTAAAGTTTGATTAAAATGGAATATTCTGGCACAAGACTGTGTAGCAGGAAACCACCGTCTTGTCCTGGAATGTTTTCTACAGTCACTCACGGGCACTCAGCTTTGCTAAATGCAAGTTTCAAAATGTTGTACCCCATTTAATATTAAATAATTACTTAAAAAAAAAAGTGTGTGTGTGTGTGTGTGTGTGTGTGTATATGTGTGTGTATATATATATATATATATATATATGCACGTTCTATTTAAATTTTTTTTGTTTTATATTGGACCTTAGATATTTTTTCTGATAGGTCGTAAAGGTGTTACACATTGTGGTTGGTTTCCGCTGTTATTCTGTTGGTTGTTTGAGTGATTCAGAGGCTTACAGTGCTTTTCATATGACACACGGCAAGTGAAAAGACTGTTAGCGTCAGTCTACATTTAGCCTTCAGATTTCATCACATGACTTGCATACTGGACCATGAGTGGCATCACCTGAGATTTTGATGAGGAACATACAGTATGGCTATTCAATTTCATGCCTGCTCTCTCTCTTTAGATTTTTTTGTCCATATTTGATGTTCTGTCCATAAGCCTGGCAACACCCCCATCAGTAATAATATGACCTGTGATGATAACAACCAGGTATTGTTCTGGCTTAAGAAGGAAATCTTTATGACATCATTAATTGGTACTATAGTCTGTACCACCCTACGGTCATATCTCTGCTGGGTGTGTATTATCCCACTCCCCCTTAGAAAGCTCTTCTCAGAAGGATTAAGCTAATGTCTCCCATTATACCAGTCAGCACCCCTGCTTTGCTTGAGTGTCGGCATACCCTCTGCAGCACAGTGAGAGACCATCAGCCTTTCCGGCAATCACTGCCATCGCCGCCGGCTGTGCGCTTGCTCGGTCACGTTTGGGCAGCCGGGAGAGTCTAAAGGAAAACGAGCCTGGGAGAAGGAAGCGCGAAGCATTAGTCACCCGGTGCAGATGCATCAGCTCACCCAACACAGCACAAAGACAGTGAGGCTTACTGAGCTTGCCTGTGCAAGGGGAGTAGTGCAAGTGGCGAGCACAGATGACCAAAGGCTGAGCACAGTGCTGCAGCACAGCACAGCCCTCTCTTAACACAGTAGGGCCAAGTGAAGCATAGCATGAACACCAGTGAGTACAGGTGTGCCTGTCTCTGCCAAGACAAATTTTGCCACATGCTTTCACAGATATTTAGTAAACTGTAGGAGAAAAAAACAAGCTGGCAAGTTGTCCCTGAAGACAAGTGTGCTTAAAGAGGCTAAATATGCTATAACGTTTTGCTTGCTCCCACTTTTCATTTGTTTTTAAGTTTTATCTCAGCAGACTTTGGTAGTTGAATACAGTGAGGGTCAGCGACAGGTACAAATAGTGAAAAATATGCACATCTACATTGTGCCGCTTGCAGCTGAGCGTCCGCTGAACCTGAGGGTGCCCGGGCAACGGCAGGGCGTGGCTGACGGAGACACACCCCTGGGGAAGCAGCTGGCCAATGAGCTCAAGAGGCACCACTTCATCAGCGAGGCCAAGGTGCTGTCCACAGGTTTGTCTCCCACAACCACTCGCCCACCTGAAGCCCCACAATACTGCAGTTCACACATCGCAAGATCATGCACTCTATGGCTCTGGTAACATGGCTGCTTAAGGATGCTTGTTGTCTATATCGTAGAACATGTTCATATACCTTAATGACCTTTTGCATTCAAATTATAAAAATTAAAAGGGGGTCGCTGATTAACTTAAATATACATATGGCCTGGTCTTATCTTTCTGTGTTTCATAAGGGTTTTCTCTGCTGACTGCAGAAGTTTGTTTCCGTGTTTTTAAACACATCAGAGAACATGGGGTGGGGGGTTTCCTTCACTTGAGTTCAAAAAGTTAGTGCTACCCACAGACACACAGAGTAAGGGTTTACCTCCAGGAAACTGCAAAATCAAGCACAGTTGGACTCACTCTGAAGCCTGTATACTGACATGTACCCAGGGACTGTGTTCATAGGTAGAGCTTTTCCAGTCATGCATCTAACTTGTTTCAGTCAAAGGCTTAATGGATAAAAATCTTGATAAATACACTAGAACCTTTTTTTTTTTTTTTTTTTTTTTTTTTTTGCTGTTTATGACCTTAGAAAACGGCACCGACTTCTCCCAGCAAGTTCTCAACCTCTCCGAGAAGAAGACCATCAAATCAGAGCCGGAGGACTCCAGATAGCGCCCTGGGCCTCAGACTCCCTGTCCTCTCAACTAGCGCACGACCCTCCTCCTCAACACCCTCACCTCCATTCGACTCAGTTCATCCGTTAGTGAAAACTATAAAGGTCCAGCTATAGTATAGCCTTAACAACCGACGTTGCCTCGAAAAAAAAAAAAAAATAGAGAGAAATGTGTTCTTTTTGTGTCGTCCTTTGGTTTTTGCCTAAGCGCCTAGAACCCTTAATCGGCCCACGGGGGGGTTCACTGGAGCCCGAGTTCTCACTGACGCACTGCTCCTCAGGGGGCTCTGGTGTCACCACACCTCCCCCTTCCTTGTGCAGTGGTGGAGAAACAGCAGTTCTTTTTTGTATATATGTTGATTCACTGAAAACTGTTGTATATGATGTTATTTAATGTGCTATGTGTAGAAATGGAATGTTTGGACATGATTGTCCTCCTGACACTAGGGGGAGACAAAAATGTTTTGTATGTGTGTTTGGATTCACACAGGGCCTCTACGGGTTCTCCTGCAGGGGTTAGAGTTATTCCAGTTCATTAGGAAATGGGCAGTTACTGCCTTTTGGTTACAGGTGCTGAATAGGGTTCTTCTCAAAGGCATCTAGTTTGTCATTTCCTGCACCACCATAAAAGGCCAAAACAGACTTCCTGTCCAGTAGGGGTTTATTTAATTGAGCTAATAGCAGCCAAGTGGTCTGAAAGCACTAACCCGTTCAACCAATAGTAACTTTGTGGCTTGATTGTGCTGACTCTTACTTTGAAGGCTTTATTCAGTACTTGTCTCTCAAGATTTTCAATTGAAGGGTTAGTAAAGGGTGCCCTAGGACTATGGAGGGTGGTCTTTTCCAATTAAGTAACATCTTGCAGTGTCAGAAGAACAGGCCTCAGCACAGACTGCAGACTTCAAGAAAAAGCACAACTCCTGTCTTGATGTCTCTGTCCTTTTCAGGAAGGATGACTTCTTTATCTCAATTTAGAGAAAAATGATTTTATGATATATTGTGTCATTTTAGTTTTTTTAAGAGGGAATCAATAAATCATGGTCTTAATTACTATGTATATAGAGCATAACAATTGTTAACAATTGTAACAACTGGATCTGTAAAGCAGGGTTTTGTCGTTGTGTCATTACACAGTGTATGTATTACATTGATTTCAGTAGTATTTTTACATTACTAGAGCAATACCAAATAGCAGTTGTTGAGAAAACCCAGTGAAGGTGTCTAGTTGTCCCCTCACAAATATAGTTCACACAACTATGTTTCTGTGTTGACTAGTGTAGTCATAATCTTAGTTTTGACTTCCTTGCAAGTTTACCTGTGGCTGATATACACCAGTTTGTTTTTGTTTTGTTCTACTTTGTGTCAATCAAAAGTCAATGTTCCGTGCTGTAAGAAAAAGCATAAACGTACTCAGTGTTTCTTGTGAGTGAATTGTTGTAGTAGTTCAGTGACATGTAGTTGTAGTTGAGGCAGTTTCTCAGTAACCTTTGAGGTTAAATACGAGTGTATTCTTTTTGTCTCGCAACTTGTGTAACTTCAGGCTCAAGATGGCAGAGTTGGTGTGCGTTCCTCTAAATGGCCGTTCATGATTAATACCTCTTCTCGGAGCAACACTGATTGTCCTTGTCTTTGTCCTAATCCACATGCAGTAGTCTCTTTAGAGTTGGAACGAGGAAAAAAAAAAAAAACGGTTTATTTAAAACGTGTGTATGAATGACGGACACTTTTTTTGAGTATGCAAATTCTTTCACTTCTTAAGTGCCATTGTGGAGAAGAAAAAAGCAAGAACTAACACGCAGGTGGATAAGCTGCGCGTGGGTATGGTGTACCATGGTGTTTAGCCTATTCCTGAAATGTTTTCTTCTAATCAACCATCGTTCCTTAGCTAGTCAAAACCTTTTCTGAGTTTTAAGAAATTGCTCCTCTTTGAAAATTGTAAATGTGGATAAAGGAGAGACTATGCTCTGAAGATCTGGTTGTAACAGAATTTGTAACTCATGGTTTAGAAAAACCACATATTTATTTTATGAACATAGATAAAACTGACCAAGGGATATGTATTTATGTAAATGAATTTTCCAAATGTATTTCCAAAGATGATTTGGTATTTGTTGCAGGATATTGGGCTTGGGAGGGTTATCTGTAATTAAAGCCAAGGAAGTTGTGACACTTCCAGTATTGAATTTAAACCACTGCCTTCACAAAAGGTATATGTCAGGTGAGACGTAGCTTAAAACATATGACATTCCCTGATGATTATATAGGCTAAAAGTATCTGTTTGAAAATGCAGAATGAGCAACAGCAAGTTGGTAGGTTCTTACAAAGGAACTACAAGCAATACAAGCATGTTGGCCTCTAATGGCCTCTAATTCTGTTCTGTCTTAGTTACTGCAGCCTTTTGTGCTGTTTTGTGCTATGTTCTGATTTACTTTGTAGTGTTTCTGTCAGAGAGCAGCGCAGGTCGAAGTGTGGGATAGTACAGTGTTTCTTGTCTGGAGACCTTCAGTCTGTACTTGTCACTGTTGCCGTGAGTGAAAAGACAGGTTATGTACCTGCTGTTTTGTAAACACTAATATATTTAATTTGTTATACAGCACATGAACATTAAACTCTATTTTTTTGAGATCTGATGGTGGCTTTTCTGTATTCTTTATTCATTTCTTTTTAATTACAAACATATTGTCTTTTTTCAAGAACAAAAAAAAAACCACAGAAGATCCTTCCAGAACATTTCCATACCTACACTGATAATGAAACAGATATTTCGGTGGCTTTTTCTGCTGCAAGACACATGCATAAGGTTAAGTGCATGATAAGTGTGGTTTTTCTGTGTGTTCGTGTAACAGGTCAAGAACTTGCTGATATGCGCTTTGGTCAACAAGGTCAGCAAATGCAGCTCAAATCTACTAGCATAATTTCTGAGAAACTGGATAGGGAAACATTTTCTGTTTTTATGAAACTTCTTTGATCTGTTGTGATAGCTACTGGAGGAATGCCATTATTTTAAAAAGGCAGATAATTTTTTTGTGTATGCGTATATCACTGTGTGCATTTCTATGAAAGTTTGTGTGTATATGTGGACCCATGGGCATCCCTTCAGAGCCTTGTGTGTAGAAATGAGTTTAAATGTCTTAACAAACCTATGAGCACCTGCGTTGGGTTTCCCAGCTCAGATGCATCTTTGCCCACAAAGGAGAAAATGTCTCCCATTTGCATATCTGGAAATTCTGCTGCACGTCAGTTGGTGATCACATGACAAGCTGGGTGTGTAGCATCACAGGAAGCCATGAAGGCACTTCTCAGCGTACCCCAACTCGGTCTCTCCAGCTGTGGTCAATGCCACATTTTGTTGTAGATGCTCCCCACCACAGTCCTCCTGACAAGTCTGATTCTCCCACTGGATCAGCTTGATCAAATGCCATGAGCCGTTCTCATGGTCGCAGGGTGCAGGGTACGGCTCAGAGGTTTAGCTGAGGTCAGAACAGCATGTGTACATGCCCAAATCTAGCTGAAACTAATTTGCCTAAATATCTGCACCTGTTAGGTTGGAACCAGAGATGACTTTAGATTTTTCAGTGGGACATAAAGCAATAAAACCTAGTGGAAATTAGAATGTATTTTAGATCTATTGCCAGATGTCTAATAAATTATTATACACTTTTTAAGTCACATATTCCAATGTATACAGTTTTAAAAAATGTCAAAAGGTATTAACCCTTTCTGTCTGTGAACTTTCACATTTTGTTGTGTTATAAACCGAATGTTTGACTTACAAATAGGTTTTTTTCCCCTCTGGTCAACCCAGCCTACTCACTTTTAAAAAGGTGGTTTTATTTTACTGTGAAAAAGCTGCAAATGGAAAATTTTGGCATGTGTTTGAAAAGTAAGGACTCATCTTGCTGGGGTAAAACCTTATTCACTTAACTTTGACTAAATGAATAGCTGCTTAGTGTTGGTTTGCGTCTCATTATAACAAAATCATCTACTTAAATGTTTTCACTCCACATCATTTTATATGGGGAAAAAGTTTCTTTTTTTGGCTCCTTAAAGGATATGATGGAAGTTATGTTATGTTAAGATGGTATGCTATGTTATAATTTTTGAGGGCCCCTGTCAGTCTTGGGCCCTTGGAATCAACTTGGGTTTCAACCCCTCTACTGTGTCCCTGAATGGGGATCTTGTGCTGACTTTCCCACTCACTTTTAGACATTCAAGTCTAAAAGTGAGTGGAAAAGTATAGGAAAGCTGCTTCTCTGAAGAACATCCACATGCCTTTTAGCTTTACTCACAGGTGTACGTCCGTTCCAGCACACATCTTCTCCTGCGTGCCAAAGCCGGTTTCTCTAAGACCTCACTTTTATTATGTTCTATTGTTATTCTCTGTTGACATGCTTGAAAACAGTGCTTCCATTTTAAATCATGGGCTAATTTACTTCCCTCTCATTTGCCTCCAGAATCAGCAATGTGCCTTTCCATGAATTTCAAGCCAAATTTTAGATACGTTTTCCCCTCTTTCCTAAATTAAGCCTGCGAATTACATTATCTCAGGAGCTGTTTTCAAAATCCCTTCAAAAGTGATCGTATGTTTGCTTGAAATGCCCTGTGGGACCAGCGGGAACCAAGTATGTTTAATCTGAACTCACGTCAAGAACTTGTTTTACTCTCCAATGAAGCAAACTATAACAAAATACAATCAGTATAACCCAGTTGTTTAAAACGGAAAAAACATCTTACATAAGAGTTTTAAAACCAAGAAATTCTTTCTTGCTCTACTCTGCAGAGCACGCTGGAAAGTATTTAACAAAATATATTTCTATGTATTACAAATTTGACACGTGCTTCCAAACACCAACTGGCGCTTTTAACTGCACAGCTGTCATCAGTATCAGGGTCTTAAGACACTTTCTTCTAACAGTCTACTCACGCAGGGGAGCAAATGCTTATCTAATCGAAACACTTCAGATTTGCAGGGTTCCGTCACTGACATTTCACAGCAAGAAACTCTTCCCTTGTCAAAGCATTACATTGGACTGGTAGATGAAAAGGAAACACGCTGAAAAAAGTTTTTAAGGTTCAGCAAATTAAAATTTTAAAAAGCATGTAATTCATTTGCCCTGCAATTAATTTGTTCTCTGCCCAGGGTGTCCCGGGTCTTGTGCAGTAGGCTGCCTGCAACAGACTCCAGGCCACCCGTGACCCTGAGCAGGACAAGAAGGTGGGTAATGGATGAATGGATGGAATTTATTTCAGTTTAGGAGTAATTTCAACAAAGCACATTAAATTCTATCAACGGTAATCCATACTGATGTCTCTGGAGCAGTCATATTTCACACTATCATAAATATGATTTCCAAGATTGCTGCACTTGACAAAAGGAGTATCCCATGGTGCAAAGCTGGTTACGGGATGTTGTTTCATTACAGGCTATGCAATGCTACACACTCAGACACCTATTCACAAGACATAATGTACTGTATAATTTTACATATAACATTCATTTGCTGGAGGCTTGCCTACAAAACTCCTAGGACATTCCAACTAAGGTAAACAACAAGGAAAAAAGGAAGCTGGAAGGGCTGTATTTAGCACAGCAGGCATATTCCCAGGAAACTATCTGGTTCCCTTTCTCCAAGTCCTACATATTTACTGCGTATATCCTTTGCAAATCAACGCGATCATTCTATACTGACGATTGATCAACCTACTTGTCACATTCGTTATCGCATGAACAATACTAATGTTATTTTACGGAAAAAAACGTCAGACCTGGCTTGTAACCTGCACTAGAGATGAAGATCTTAGCACAAGTTGACCCGGCTGGCTTTGTAAACCTCTAGCCTTTGCAGTTCATTAGCATGTGCATCATATTTGCACATTCTGAAACTCTATAATGACTCATTCTTACGCACTTCTTTCCTTTTTTCTGCCCTGCATGCGCTCTCCCGCAGTCTCACACATACACACACACCGGTTTTTTTGTCTTAAACGGGCCTGATAAGAACCCCGCGACGCCTACGACAGCTCGGAGCCCCAGTCCTACATAACGGCCACGTCGGGGATGTCACAAGATAGGTCGCGATGGCGAGAACCACCGTGGGCAGCATCACAGGCTGTAGGAGGGAACCTACCGCTGAGCCGAGTGGGACTGAACCAATGGACTCGTCGTCATTCTAGTTTAACACTGACTGCGTTTTGGGGACGTGGGGGCGGTGGTAAATTATCTTTTCATGTTTTGCTGTGGGATAGAGGACTTATGTTTTTTTAATCCAGAACGCATAAACCTCTGCGTGCATGCGCTTAAAGTCATTTTCACTCCACCAGTCGGAACTCTTGGAGTCTGTCCGTGGATAGGCATTTTTTGAAGTTTCACAGACTTTTATCATTCCCAGCGTTTAATATAAATCCGACGAGCAGAAATGTGTCACCTCAGTTCCAGATGAAGCAAAGTTTTTGCATATTTTTAAGTATTTCATAAGAGTATTCTGGGATTTGTGTGGGCGTGCAGGTGGGATGATTGATCTGTTTTATATATTTCATTTATGCAGAATATACTCATTATTCATGCAACACATCTTTTCAACGGTAGAACAATGCACAATTGAATTTCATAATATATATGTCTACTGAGTATTTTATAAATTCTGACGGGCTCTGTTTTTCAATTACCTTAATAAAAACGATAAAACAGGTATTGCTGCTCTGTGTTAAACTGAACCTGATCATATATTTTACTGACGTTTGGTTGGTTCCAACAATTAAGCAATAGACCAAATAGTAGATAATAATACATCAACTACAGGTTTTTTGTCCAGTGCTGAAAAGCACAACTTCCGGTACATACAAGTAATGACTATAATTTATTAACATTACATAATCATTTGTAAATTAATTTGTTGCAACAAATTACTGTTGACGAAAACATACATTTGCATTATACCCTTTACATTATTATTTGTTCTTTAAATATTTTTTCTTTCAGCTCCCCCTCGTCCATGCTTTCATTTTAAACAGAAGTGAGAACAACCCCAAAATGAATTTCAGAAAACTGCTCACTTTTTCAGAATTGCAGTTAACCTGGAACCCAACACGTGAAATATTGTGCACAAAGGGTCATTCGCACGATTTTACCACACTACTTCCCTTGGTCTTCATGTGTGAAGGAGAAGGACCTTAGTATTATCTGGAAAACAATGAAATAGACAAGCCAGACACGAAACAACGGTAAGGAAAAGGAATCTAGTCCTCAGACTTGGGATGTGTGGATATGGCGTAGAACCGTGAGCAATCTCGACACACATCTAAACAACATACAGTAACGCTATACTAGCGGCCCAGGAGGCACCTTGCGATCAAGCATGAATTATTCAGTTCTGCGGATCCACATAAAACAAATAAATCTAATTTTTAATTAGAAGTGATAGCCCTAAAGTAGGTGTCTTAACATTTTTGGTACCATGGACATCTTCAGCATTCTGGTCAAGCTTGTGGTGCCCTTTTGAAAATAATGCTTTAAAATGCGTAAAACAAAAGACATAGAAAGGACACTTTTTGTATTTTCAATACAGTTATAAAAATGTTTGTTAACGCGGTTTACAAAAATATGTACGTCTTTATTAACGCTTGAGTAACAAGCTATATCTGCTGTCTGCTGATTAAATTCGTAATTAAAGAGAATTTTATATTTCTTTGACAGAAATTCTTTTTTTCAATTTATAGATTTCTGCATTTTTCTTCGTCCACGTGCAGGGACCACGTATTCACGGAGCTATAGATTACGAATAGTTAGTATAAAAATGACCACTGAGTGTCAGTGTTGTATAGTATAATCTTCTTGGCAAATAGTGCAACATATCAATTTCCTTTAAGAATTACGGTGACCTTTATGACTGAATTGGAAATGTGTTGCAATGTACTGTGTTCGTTACCTGTCCCTTAATTTCTTTAATTAATATAAGTAGTATTGGTTTCTGTAAATTTGCTAGTTGTCATTTATTGTTTACATGATTGTAACAATGGATAGGATAGGATGGGATGGAATAGGATGTGGTTTTATTGTCATTTCAGCCGTAAACAGTTGGTACAATACACAATGAAAGAAACAACGTTCCACCAGGACACTAGGTGCTACATAGGAATGACACAAAAGGACATCACAAAAGCTACTAATACAATATTCAGGATGTTAAAGGACAGCATGTAGTAATTACATAGTAAACAACTGCCCGACTATGTAGTTCAACAACAGAACTAGTGCAAACAAAATGTAAACATAACACTGATAGCACATAGCAGCACCAGTCAGACACAGCCGTATTCAAAGTACACGGCTGACGGTGCTGTGTA
Organism: Chitala chitala; assembly: GCA_025773905.1. NCBI lineage: Eukaryota > Metazoa > Chordata > Actinopteri > Osteoglossiformes > Notopteridae > Chitala > Chitala chitala. The sequence continues at coordinate 1,749,551 of JABJVR010000031.1, forward strand.
TGATAAACATTAAAGTGCAGCAGTGTAGTGTTGGTGTGTGTGGCAGGGTAGTCCAGCCCATGAAAACAAAGGAGTCTTATGGCTTGTAGAAAGAAGGTGTTAAACAGTATGGCTATGAGGGCCCAGATGCTCCAGTACATTTTGCCAGGTGGCAACAGAGTAACAGATTGTGTGATGGGTGTGTAGGGTCACCCACAATTCTGGTGACCTTGTGGGTGCAACATGGGGTGTAAATAGATTTACATTATAGATTTTAAAATAACATGTTACAAGTTTTAGAACAACTTTCAATATAAAGTTAAATAATAGTGACTGATAATATAACATTTTACATACATACATATAGGTAATATATGTTACAGCCCAGACAACAATTTTAAAATGTGGTTATGGTGAACAAATTCATACATATAAAGGTATTAATTTACAATATTTATTTATAAATATCATATTAAGAGTTTGATTATTATCTTGTATGAGCGGCAAAAATACAAAACGGTAATGTTATTTTGTCCTAAAAATCAAGGGCTCTTGACACATCAATGACACTTCAACTATAATTCAACTGTAATTTTTCTGAAAGTGTAGATGCGTCTTTTCTCCAGTTGATGTCGCTTTCGCACAACATCTGACTGATTTTAAGGAATGGCTTGAAAGCCTTGGAAGAATAAACGCGTCTTAAACTTACTGTTGGATTAAAAAACAAGATAAAAATTACACCTGTTTTCAGAGTTGAAATATTTATGGTTTGTACTTAAGGTAGACCAAGTTGTAGTTGCTTTACAAAACTGCAGGAAGTATTTGAGAATTCAAAATCTATGTAAATGTATAAATTTAAAGTCATACCTATGGGAGAAAATGTTTTAATAATGAGAAATTTCTGAGAAACAGGCAGCTGTAGTTGGAGAACAAAAAACTGTATTTGTGGAGTCTCCAGAGCAATGCGTGACTCACTGCTAAGGTTTTCCTCATTATGAAAAAATGTGGTTTGCATTGACTACATTCCAGGAAAATTCTGTTCTGTTTTCATCCAGCTATTACCCTTAAAGATGAAACTCCAAGTAGGGAAATGTCAGTGTACTAACAGTAAAATTTTAAAACTTAGTTGTTTTTGTTCCACAGATTCCTGTTTTGGCAAATGCACAAAATCTCAACAGTATAGCAAAAATCAGTGAAAGTCGGCCATGGTTAGTCCTTAAATTTACAAAAACGGGTTTTTAATCGCTGTAGATTGGGTAATTTTGTTAACGGTGTAGCCCGACTACAGTGGCAAAGCTCAGCTCGCTTGACTTCCAAGTTTACTTCCTGTAGGAAGCACTGTGTGACTCAGCCCTCAACAGGAAGTGGCCTGAAACAAAAAAAAAATCAGCTTGAAAAGGGAGGAAAAGTACTACAGCTACTGTAGCTCTTTACATATCACTGCTATCCTCTTATTCGCCCAGTGCATTCCAACATGTACTTTTCAACAGACATTAACAAAAGACAGTTAAGTACAGTAGAACTGCTTTTTATCTGTTTTACTGTTTTTGATGAACATTAGTCTAAAACACTGAGGCAACATTAGTACCCTGTAGATTTTTCTGCTAGAGCATGTCTTACACGTTCCTTGCTATTGCAGAGCCCACTTATTTGCTCATGACTAAGATGCAAGGTTTATGCTGCGCTGACTGCTTTGCTTCTGCGTTCTATAATAACATTGAGGGCTGAGATGTGTTTGTGCACTATTTAGCCCTTGGGGCAGTGCGATGAACTTGGGATCGAGCCATGTTCCTCTTCTCCACTACAGCCATTTCTTCTACAGGGACACAGCTTATATTGTAATTGTGAGGCCACCCCCCCCCCCAAAAAAAAAAAAAACTTGTCTTATTTGTTGCCAAAGGAAAGAAAATCAGGCCACAATTTTGGATGTTAAGAATCTTTAAATAATATACATAAACGCTTAAAATTTGTAAGATTGTATTTAAAATATAACTTGCATTTCTCATGCATTTACGTGTCAGTCAGCTTTTGAAAATGAAAAACCATCCTTCAGTGAGTTCCAGTCAAATACCAAGGTTTATGACATGTATAGACACTGCAAAATGAAAACAGCAACAATGGTATGTCCACAAAATGAACATATTAACCCACAAGGTAACAGCAGTCAAGACATTTAGTGGGACTGGAATAAAACCTCAGTGGGATCCTGGGTGTTTCAGCTTTGAGCTCGTTACTACTACTATTATTATTATTGTTGTTGTTTTTATCCATTAATCCATCCATTACCCAACTGCTTATCCTGTACAGCTGTTAAAACTTAAGGTTACATATTTGTCAGGTTTAGTTAAAGCACATTTAAGAACAAGAACTGACCAAAGTGCTGTACAGTATTACAACATGAAAACACCCATATGTAACACTGAACTCGCAAGACGCAAAGCAAATGAAAACAAGTATAAAACTAAAACAAGGGAAATAAAATAAAGTAAAAGAAAGTGAATCTCAACCAGAAGTAAAAGCCAATGCGAAAAAAAATGGTTTTAAGCCTGGACTTAAAAACTTCCAATGTTGAAGCAACCCTGATATGCAGGGCTAAACTTCCAGTTTTGGAGCAAAAACCGCAAAAGCGCAACAGCCTTTGAGCTTTAATCTAGATTTAGGAGCGTGTAGGAACGGATTTGTGCCTTTTGCAGCCTGAATGACTGATATGTTTCAGATTGCAAAATAAAAAAATATATATGTGAATTAATCTATCATATGTCTATATAAAAGATGATTAATATAGTTTAGCAGAGTCCATTTCACTTTGCTATGCCCCGAAGCTGTGCCCCAGCATTTACTCTGCGTACTGTATACTGTTAGCTTCTTGAGGATAAAATACTGCCTTTAAATATCACTTTACTGGTTTTAAGGAACTGTTGATGGTTTTTATCTCCGTCAATTGAACCATTTTGCACTTCAGAAATACATCTATCATACAGAATGTTTTAAAGTTAGGCTTCACGTGGTTTCGAAATTATCCTTCCATCTGAAACGTCTTATTTATCACTAATGTTACATTTTGGTGAGGAAAACTTGTAGTCTACTTGTAAAAACTTGTACATAAATTTCACTCGTAAAAATTCAACAAGTGCTTACAAAGTATACTACTTCTATGCGATGCGCAGCCCTTGCTCCTAAAACCTACTGTTATCAATGCCATCCGCTCAAACGGTACAATTTCACCGCCGCGACAAAAGAGAAAGCATGGGCTGGGGGATATGATGCAAAAAAAAATTATGTGAGTGATTTGGAAATTATCCAATCAGAGTATAGATATATAAAGCAGGAACAGCCTTTCGTCCAATAGGATTAATCAGAGATGCGCGTGCATCTCCTTAAACATCAGTGATGATACATTACGGCGTGAGTCATTTTACACGCTGCGTGTTAAAGAAGGCTGCGCTGCTGTCGGAAACAGTGCAATACTTTATTTTATATTCCAGAATCGTTTCGACGAAAACATTTTCATTAAATTAGCTCGAAAGGATTGAAATGTTACAGTTTAGGTTCTCGGCAGTGCTGAAGGAGTTGTTTCACACCAACCTAAAGCGTCCTTTTGCTGATATTATTAGAAGTAAAACGTCATCACCGGTTTTTAAGTGCTCCGGCTACGCCTGTACAGATGTCGGATTGCTACCAAAAGTGAAGCCCTTTCCTGCGGGGAGACTCCGATCGTCACTATACCAAGCTGCTGGTCCCAGATCCCTGTGCACGAACACCGAAGGCGCGGTAGTAGCGAATGAATCCGCGGTTAAAGATGGAACAAGTAAAGAGACTACGACGGAGAAGTAAGTCACATGTGTTAAATTTCATAGTCTATGGGAAATGTAATTGAGAAACATTTAAATATCTTGAACACTGAAGGAGTAATACATCACTTTCGTTTTTGCTGGGCACATTTAAACGTCTCCGGCTGAGAGATGCGCCTGAGACGGTCCAGCCCACATCTGTATGGAGAAAGAGCGTATTTCTTGAAGTTGCGGCTGCTGGTGTCGGTGCTTTATCACCTGGCTCCTGTCCACAACTCACAGATGACATTTATTTATTTATTTGTTTGTTTGTTTGTTTGTTTATTTAGTGCAGCTCGTCTACGTGGGAAACGGAACACGTTTCAGTGGCTGTGGCGCACATACATTTTTTTTCCTGTATCCGTTTTAAAAACCTGTTAAATAGACGCCAAACAAACAAGCAAGAAAGGGGAAAACCGACTGTGAAATAAAGAAAATTGTAGACTCCTGTCGCGAAGTTGAAAAACGAGATGCCCGGTAAGCGCTACCGGTGCGGCTGGTGGTCAGGTCGTGCGTGATGCTGTGCTGGACAACCCTGTGCTCTAAAGAGGTACACTTACGCGTTTGGATTTCTGTGTTCATTAACACTGGTGATAATACAAAGTATCATTTGCGTTTATAAGGTTATGCTAGTCTAAAATGTATTTAACATTCTGGGGCCTCTGGATGACTGGAGCCCAGTTAGCTGTGCTTCAGCACACTGATGAAGGACTTGCTGGCATTAATAGGTCATTATAGGAAGAATGGGTGGCCTGCATTCTCCTAGTTTGTTTTTTGACAGGTATGTAATCTCTCAAGGTCGCCCCTGTTGAGCGCTCTCTGCTTCAGGGGGCAAGCAGTGTGTTGCATCATGCTCAGCCATTCAGAACAGCTGGTAATATGTCAGTGCCCCCCAGCTGAAACACGATGAACTCCTGGCTCACACTCCAAGTGTATTTTGAACACAGTGTCATCCAGTGTCTTTTAGGTAGACCATTTTTATTGAACTGGTGTCCTGCTTGTGGCCCTGAATTGGATTAATGCAGTCAGTAGCCGTAGAAACAAGTGTCCACATTAACGTATATGTGTGGAGGAGGACTGTTGCTGTCAAGGTGAAGCCAGAAATTGTTAACCCAATGCAGCTAATGTAGAGGTGCATGCTGGGAGTGATCCATGTTCCCTTGGGTGTTGTGTGTGATTGCAGGCAGTTTCTTTTAGAGCTCTGCTCCTCTGCCATTGCCATAACAACCAGAGGGGAGAACATTGCAGTGTGTGTGCCCCTCTGCTTTTGAACGCATCTACACCAACAGCCCCCCTATGTGAACGAACAGGTTCTCTTCCTGTGTCTTGCATACCATCTGCCAAGTTTGCATTATGCCAGATGCTACTTTATCTCTGTAGATGGTTGGCCCTGCAACACTGGCCCAAGGAAAAAAGTTTACATAAAAATACACACCATTATCACAATGAGAGTAAGATGGAGACAATCAGGGCAAAAGCAGATTCAGCATTTCCAGCCTGAACTTCTTTTTTGTTACCGGCAAACAATGTCAGTGTCAATTTATATAGCACATTTACCACAACCAAGTTGTCCAAAGTGCTTCACAATGACAAACATCCAGTGACAGTTAGGCAGAACAAGTAAGCACAAAAGAGATTAAAATAAAAAACTGAATGAAAACAAAAGAAAACCTTTTAATTTTAAAAACTTAAAATTCTTTGATAGTGTGCCTTGGTGTCCCGGCTGTCCCAGAGGCAAAAAAAAAAATGAGGAGACTGTGAAACTGCCTTGGAGGCCCATCAGGAATGGCACCATTTTGAAGTCTCCAGTGACCTCCCACATGGCACTCGGCAACACCTTGTCACTGGTGTAGTCCTCTTTGAGGTGCACAGAGTGAGACGGGTACTTGATCCCATTACTGTATTTAGCAACACGGCTTTGAGGCTCCTGAATGAACTATCTATGAATAGGTGCCATTCACTCGGGTTACAGGTAATTCCTATAGCCTTGAATTGACTGGCCACAATGTTGCAGACGCACAGCCCATCTTGCCGGCTGAAGAAGTTGGAAAAATGTTGGTGACACTTTCTCTGATGTGTGACTTGTACACTTTCATCCAACAAATTCCACTCCTTGAGCCAAGATGTCAGAAGCATAGCACTGGACTTGGTAAGACCAAGTTCTCTAATAAGATTGTTCAGGTCTTTCTGATTGAAGAAGTATGGCTTTCTTTCCTCAGCCACATCTGTGAAATTGTAATATGGATCTGCAGTATCTTCCTTTCTGTCTGATTTGCTGCTCTCTCCTGAAGATGAATGATTCTGGCTAATTCTACAAATTGGACAGTTCTAGAAAATTCTGGCCAATTCTAGAAACTTCTGGACAGTTCTCACAGTTACAAAATATTCTGGAAGTCTACTCAGCGACATTAGTACCCTGTAGGTTTTTCTGTCAGAGCACGTCTTACACGTTCCTTGCTATTGCAGAGCCCACTTATCATCTTCTCTGTCTGACTTGCTGCTGTCTGCTGAAGATGGCTGATTCTGGCTAATTCTAGAAATTAGACAGTTCTAGAAAATTCTGGCCAATTCTAGAAACTTCTAGACAGTTCTCACAGTTACAAAATATTCTGGAAGTCTACTCAGCATTGAATGTGAATCGAAAATGTTTTGAAAACATGAATTTCAAAATATCATTGTCCTGACCACAGACACAAAGTTTTTGTGGAACAATAACTATTTTCTCTTTATTTTAGGCACAAAGGATTAGGAAAACACACTTTGTATCCAGGAAAAAAAACTAAATTTAAATCTGTTATGTAGTGTAATCAGTTTGAAATTACTGTATATTAAAAGCCTTCGAAAAGCGCACCATTTTAAGATGCATTTTAAAAACTAAAAAAAATGACGTATGTTTTATCTGAAGTGTTAATTCGTTCCAGAGTTTAGGTGCTATCAAAGGAAAGGCACGGTGCCCCTGGTTTTTTAGGCTAACCTTTGGAGCTTTGGATCACCAGACCTCAGGGCTCTTGTTGGTTGATATAGTTGAAGATCAATAATGCAGGCAGGGCACAGTTATGTAAAGCTTTGTAAGTTAAAAACAAGATCTTAAATTCAATTCTAAATGGTACTGGAAGCCAATGCAAGGACTGTAAAACCAGGGTGATGTTGATATTTATGAGTCCTGGTCAGGAAACAAGCTGCAGCATTCTGAACAAGCTGTAGTCTACCTACCACACTTCCAAAATATAACAAATTTCAGTAATTGAGTCTACAGATAATAACAGCACGTATAAGTTTTTCTGGGTCCATTCTCAGTAAAATTGGTTTAATCTTTGATAGTTGCTGAAGCTGGAAAAAAAAACCAATTTTGGCCACAGAATAAATCTGCTTGTCGAACTTCTGTTCATCATCTGCAATGAAACGTAAATTTGTAACCGCAGAGTTAAGATAATTGGAAATTGAATCATGACAATTGGACTTCTTTTTGATAGAAATGTTTCCTGACTCATCCAAGTAGCTTCTTCAGTCTTTCTTAGCTTTCAGACCAGCTTGAAGAAGCTACTTGGATGAGTAGTGAAATATTCATATCAAGAAGAAGACATCCAGTTGACAAGATTCAACTTCCAGACAGCTCTACCTGGATGACTGAGAATCTTCTTCAACATAGAGCTAAGATAAGTACATAAAATGGATGTCATAATTTTGGTATTTATTTTATTTATTTATTGTAATTCAGTTTTTTTTTTTCCCCCCTCATAAAGGATAAAAATTAACTGGACATCCAGGCTTTCACATCATCAAAACATTCCAGTAATAATATTGGAGTCGTAGTTTCAGATTTCTTTAGATGTAGATAAATCTAAACATCATCAGCATAAAAATGGAAATAAAATCTAAATTTCCAAATAATCCAGGCAAGAGGCAGCAAGTACAAAGGAAATAAAAGTGGGCCGAGAACTGAACCTTGGGGAACACTACAACACCCCCATCATATTGTCCCCCTCACAACACTGTTTTAACCTTTGCATGTATGCTTTTTTATGTATTCTGAAAAGCATTATTCAGAGTTCATGGGGAATGAGCTTTGCTGAATTATTTTACTACAGATGCTGCAATTTCGCCCCTCTTTCTGCCAGCCTTTGCATTGCTGTGTAAATTCAAACACACAAATTGTTGGCCCTGACTGCTATATTTGTCAGTGGGGGTGGGGGAGAGCTGTTGGCATTTAATAATCAAACAAAAGTGAAATGATGAAATCTGATACAGTTGTGTTAATTGAAAGGGTGACAGGAGATTTATGTGTTTTCTTTTAGTGCGTTTTTATATTAAGGATAATGGCTGAGCTGGATGAGGATTAAGGACCAGAGATAGTGGATATGAAAGTGAGGCAGAACCATGATATGGTATAGACTGTCGCTAAAGTCCCAAATATGAACGATGCCGTCTGACTGGATGGTGAATTGAAGCCAGGCTGCGTCCTTGTCTTGTCAAAGTCAGTGGTGTTTGCTGAGTACCAGCCTTCACAGCACATGACCGTGTGAATCTTTAAATATGTTCCCTCTCCACCCCCCATCTGTGAATTGAATGCGAGTCTCTTACACTTCCACTGTATCACTCTCCTCTCACTTGCAACGAGCCCTGCAGGACCAAGGCAGATGCTTCCCAGTGAACAGGGGTTTTGCATGTTATAAGGTCCATGGAACGTGGCTGCCATGCTGCCCTCCATGATGGGCTGCTAAAGTGCAGCTGTACCTCATCTCAAGGACAAAGGGACTGCACAATTGTCTCCTTTGTGAATTAATCAGTCTCATCTAATATACCAGGTGAAAACAGCAGTACCCCCTAAGCAAAAGGGCTGCATATGAATCAGCTTCATTTCCATGGCAACAGATGAAGCAGCAGACCTGCCCTAGGGTCACAAATATTCACGTTTTATTGACTGAGAATTCTGTTATGCTTGGCTTCTAGTCACAGGTAGGTGATGGCTGTTTCCCATGGAATTTTCTTGTATTAGCAGATGGTGACTGATGAGGTCTCTGAAGGCACGGCGTGGGCCAATCCTGCCTTATCATATCATGTTATATGCACTCTTGTTAGTAGCTGATGCAAGATAAAGGCCTTGGTACCTGTTGGCGAGTCGCCGGTGGGGTTCACAAAGGACAGCGAAGGCACACATCCCTTGGGCAAACTCGTTGCCATGTAAAACGGCTCACACCTCCAGGAGCACGCTGTGGCTGTGTTATCCGATGCTCCCTCTGGGGGGGGGGGGTCTGTCATGTGCCAGGAATTCTGGGATTGCCATGGAGACCAGGTTCAACACATGAACCCCTAAGCTGTCTTTTGACAGATGGTCTCCTTTGTGCCTGTTTGACATTTTTGTAATTGTTAGTTTGTTATTGCTGTTTAGCTAGCATTCAAAGCATCTTATACATTTGTCCAGTTATAAAGCTAGACTTTTTAAGAGATCAGTACAAAACACATCTTTATGAAGCATTAAGCACGTGTTAGCTGTCAGGGTGAAATTTATATGCAAATATGTTATGCTGGGCTGCCTACTTTGTAATTTTTTACCAGTTTAACATAGAAAAGTAACTAACTCCCACCCAGATGTCTACCTTCTTTGAGTGAAATGAAGGAACACAATTCATGCATCATAATTTATTCCAGACCCAGACCCACTCTATGGTTTAGGCCTTGTGTTTTTTTTTTTCTGTATTCATAAATTTAAAAACGGAAAAATTAATGCAGGAGCTCCACACCAGCTGCTGTTAACGCTAAACAAATATTTCCCCTATGTTTACCAAGCAGCCTTTATATAATTGGGGTTCGGTTTGGTTTCCTGCTTTGTGTTAATGCACCGCTCACCCTCCACCCTGTCTAACCTGGCAGTGACTCGATCGAGGGCAGTGACTCTGCTTGTCTGCTGACAGCGCTGACTGATGGGATGTGAACAGTGGACTCTGTTGCCTGTCAGTGATCTGCTTCATTTAACCCAAATGTCTGTGATCTATGGGAAAAGAATTAATGGGGATTTTCGTTTTTAATATAATTATGCATTCCTTTTTTTACTTTCTTGATTGGTTACGTGGAATTTATGTTGAAGACATTAGGTTACAGTGCAGTAGGCTTCTGTAATTGACTGTGTAATTGCTGAATTTATTTAAAAGAGGAGGTTGTGGAGTAAATCTTCGCTCTCGCAGCAGACCTGTGTTGTTCATTGACCAGGGCCCGACGGAAAGTGGACTGGCATTCAGCTGGGCACTGCAGGTTTGTTTTTGATCCCCAGTGTGAATGCTTTAATGGGGAGGGATTGTTTAGTGACAGAGATACTCTGGTTGTGTCCTTCATCCTCCAGCAGCTGGACAGGATGAGAGGCAGACTGAGGGGGAGGGGCAGTGTGAGGGACAGACTGTGAGGGGGAGGGACAGTGGTGTGAGAGAGACACTGAGCACGAGGTACAACATGAGCAGCAGATTGTGAGGAGGAGGTGTAGTGCAGCGTGAGGGGCAGGCTGCGGGGAGGAAGTACAGTGTGCGGGGCCAACAGTGGAAGGACGTGCAGCACAGCTGGGCAGAGAGAAAGGTAGCCTAGGTGGAGGAGGTGCTGTACAGCTGGGAAACATGAGGAGCAGACTGTGAGGAGGAGGTGCAGCACTGCTGGGTAGTCTGAGGGACAGACTAAAAGAGGATGTGGAGAAAAAGACAGATAAACATGGCAGCTATTTGCAGAAGAATTAAGGCAGTGTGGTACAGACAGAGCTGGGTCAGTGCTTAGACTGGGGTGGCAAAGATTTACATGTGTTATTGCTGTTTCCCAAGGTCAAGATGACACAATATGAATAAGAGGCATGAGTGTAAAAAGAGGCCCTAGTGAAGTCTTAATTTCAGATTGGATTAACTTTTGGTGTGATTCAATGGTACTTTCGGTCGTCTTTGCTACATGCAAAAACAAGTATTATCCGGACTAAAATAAACTGAAGCACGGATGTACTTTTACTTTTGACCATTAGCTGATGAAGTTGTGTGCATAACCGGTGTACAGGAGGAGGTTAATGACAGTGTTTACAGGGAAAAGGGGGCGGAGCTCCATCACTCAGGTTTGTTTGTCATTTGTCTGTCCCAGGTGGGAACCGCCTACAGACAGGTAATTCTGTCAGCTCATACAGGGAATGAAATGCACCTCAGCAGTCACTGAGGGATCCTTACTGGACCGAAACAGCCACCGAGCCATACTCGCTGGGCTGGGGCAGTGCCTCCGTGCCCGCGGGCGATTGCAGCAGGAATGCGGGGCTTCCGAGTGCTGCGACAGCAGTTCTAACTGCAGAAGACAGTCTGTTCTCTGTCTGTCTGCTGCTGATCGCCGCTGAGTGCAGAGCAAACACGCCGGCCTGCTTTTCAGCTGCCTCCATCTGTAGCTGAGCAAACACTCAAACAGCCGTAAATAATCAGAATATTGCCACTATTTACTCCCAGCATCTGCCCTCACGACTCTGCTGAAAACCCTGAGAGTGACTATCAGCCACATTTACCCCAGCCTCTGACCTCTAGGGTCTGCTAAAAAAGAAGATTGATCAATCAAGAGAATACCTGTACAGTTTTAATGTTTATGACTGAATAGGAAACGAATGCAAGTGCCTCAGCTATATGGAGAGCTGGTAGAATTAGTGTTGCCCGAATATTGTCCTTGTCTTTCATCCCCCACTCTGAAAAGATTTTGTACCACACATATCCATCTTAAATATGTAATTCTGGTTTCACAGCTGACAATAAAGTGCTGTGGAACTGAAACACTGGTCTACCTTATTAAATGCATGTTGTGAAGATCATAGTCAAATCAGCTGGCAGTCATGTGATACAGTGACTCTGAGGGCCTCGTGTGTTTGTCCTGGTCTGAAATGTAAACCCGAGTCTGACTCGTGCAGTTTGGTGTTGATGATATACATACTCAGTAGTGTAAAGGCACTTAGTCTGCCAGAAATACATTTTCAGTAAAGCCAATTCTTTTTCAGTGGGTTGAATAGTGATGTTTTATATAGCTTTTGTGGTGGGAGTGCTTCATTCATGGAGACTTGGCAGTCTGTAAACGAGAGCTTCAGGGACACTGTTCTGTCAGCAGCAGTCGTACTCCTATAATTGAGTGTGTTGTTGAAGAAAATTGATTATTTTCTAATGCAGTGTTCTAGCATACAGCATAAATATTGCTTATTATACCTTGTCTTGAATAAAAATAATAGAGAAGAACACAATGGTCTGTATATACCAGTACAGAAATGGAACCTTGGGTTTCATCCTGCATTAGGGCTCTATATCGGTAGATAAAAACGATACGATACATATCGTCGATATACTCAGTCGATACACGATACGTATCAACGATATGCATATCGATAAATGTTATACATTTCGCGCAGCTCTGTAAAATATCGTGAGGTGTCTGAATCCTGTAAATACAATTATCTTAAACATTAAAATGCTTTTTAATATAATATTAATGTAAATAATACCCACTGCTACTCAGAAGTTACATATTGCACAAAACAAAATCGAAAGCTTATTTTGGTACAAAGTTTTATGTAATCAAAGATTACAATTGAAAAGATTTGTTACAAATTAGTGAAATTACTGTCTGCAGTGAATCACTGCTAGATTGTTCAATCAGTCATTTCAATTCTTAATTTGAAATTTTTACACATAACCAGCACGTTCTTTGATGTGAAATACAAATTTACAACTTTTACAGTTCCAATGTTCCCATCTGGTGTTTCCTCAAAGTATTTCCAAACTTTTCTGAATTTTGGCATCTTGCATGTGAACGCAGTTGAGCGGACATAAAAGAAGACGACAATTTCAAGCATATCCACGCATACACGATTACGTCACATTTTCCCAGCAGGCATTGCGATACGGTTCGCCGTTGCTGTCATTTTAGTTTTTTTACCCATGAAAAAATCGGATTTTTTGCGTTCCGGTCATTAATGAATGGCCAATTCAGATTGATCGGACAACACGAGATTTGTACCGGTTCCTGTATCGGCTAGGAAGCATCGATATAGACGATAAATATCGAACCGATGTGGACCCCTACCCTGCATGGCACTAAATTAATTTCAACTTCCCAACAGAGTTTACCAAAACAATACATAGGTTTGAACCGGCTTCCTTTTTACCTGTACTCGGTGTTACAGAACCAGTCTATCAGCAGTCTTCGGATATTGAAGAATCATGTCCTTAGTTTTGCTTTCACAGTTCAGGCCACGCATGGCCACCTGCTGGTGGCGCATAACAGCAGACACTGCTGTGTCTGGAGAGTTGTACTTCATAGGTGACATGTTTCATCACACGGTACCGGTTCGTTTCTTTGGCTCATTGCAGCGGCCAGCCTACCGCTGCCTGTCCCACAGTTACCTTATTTACGTCCCACATGCTAAGTCTCTAAATCGTCTTCTGGCTGAGATAAAGATCATCATTTGTTCGACATGAAGTGGTGAGGTGACGTGTGTGAACACCCCTGCTGTTTTTTCCCCACAAATTCAAGATTCAGTGTTCATCCAACGTTTTCGGCCCTTGTTGGCGAATGGTTGTGTCGCGGCACACCAGCGTGCAACAGCGTGTGAGGGAGAACGGGCCGCGCCTGTGTGTGACTGTTGAGCAGGTGTTCAGGTGCTTTTCCAGACGTTTCCGTGGACCCAAACGTGTTGTGTAACCTGAAACTGGGCTGCACGGCAGGAATGCGCGGCAGCCAGTGAATACCCCGACCGACACCCTGCTAGCCTGGAGGGCAGAAAGAGTACGTGGTCATGGGAGCTGTAAGCGTTGAAGGAGGCAGCCGAATGAGGAGGCACAGAGGAAGCGTTAAGAAGAGTGAGGCTTACTGGGTCTCCCTGTGTGAACATTTCTCAGTAACAACTTTCACTTGCTACATAACCATTTGTTAGAGTAATAACGTTCTTTTAGCGTAAATTTTTACATTTTGAGTTATTGCAATATATAGGCCAGGTGTGGTGTTACTGTAAGGAAATGTGATAGCAAGCTTCTAGAGGCCACTAGGCCGGGAGGAGAAGTTAAAAAAAGAAAGTAGTAAATGAAATAAGCAAGATTTATATGTTGTCATAAATCATAAGTAGCGACAACGTTAAGTTCCAGCTTAATCATAAACTGTAGATGAGTTTCAGCTCAGTCACAGGAGAGAATTGCCAGAGTCCGTGACAGAGGGATAAGGGACAGCTTTGGGGAAAAAAAAACTGAAGCAGTCAGGATGCTGGAGGAAAGAACAAAGTGCTGTACTGTAACGTGTCCAGCAGGGCTTAATATTTAAGATACAATTTAATTGATTTTTTTTAACTTTCTTACTGTGCCCAGGTTATAGTCTGCGTTTGTCGTGTTTTTTTTTGTTGATTTGCTTGCTTTAGGTTTCTGTCCGTGCGTATGAATGATTACAGACACTTCGCAGGTAATGTGGTTCGGCCTTTCTCCTGATACGCGGCATTCCTGCATAGCAGTCGTCTGGCTGATATGCACAACAGTGGCTGAAGGAACCGAACGGTCAGTTCGATCAGCTGAAGCTGTAGAATTTACAAAAACGTCAACTTTCCCTCTGTTACAAAAGGTCATATTCAGTGGAATCATACTGTGAGAGGGTAAAAAAAAATTTAAGGAATATCCATCAATGCTTGCTAAATAATATTGGAGGGGAGGATCTCACTGTGTTAATCAGTTGGCTGACTTTCTGGTGGCAGTGTCTGCTTATTTTAACACGGAGTCTAATTGTATAAGACCATATGGGAAAGTACAAGATGTGTACTTACCACACAGGCCCAGAAATGCTGGAATGTACCATATTTCAGTGTGACATAACACACGACACTGGAACATGGTGAAAGGTCAAGAATGTGAGCCAAAGTGGCAGTCGTAAGTCCACGGTGATATTAAATTGGTCATGCAATTTAGAGCATGTTTTAAGCATGTTTTCCCACATGTGGACAGATGTGTCTGGTTTCCCGTCACTGTGAAATAGGGCTGTCTGAAGCGGACAGAAGATGGGCTTCTTATGGTATACGTTAGCCTGTGCCTTTCAGTCCTCGTTATGACATTCCCCTGTGTGTGCCTGCTTTTTATTCAGGATATGATTAATTAACCCTGACTAATTGAACCATGCATATTAAGTCAACTAAATTGTTTAGATGGCTGAGCATATTTGTAGGCTAATGATTAGGTTGTTAGGAAACTGTTGCAGATGCGTTCACACAAATCAGACCTACTTCTACAAAAGTCAATAAATAAGTATTGTAGTTAGTGTTTTTCATAGAAGCTGACTAAGAAGACAGTATTGTTTAAATCATTAATAAACATAATCAGCAGAAAATAAATGCAATATTCTTTGCATGCTACTTGTCAACTCCACAACCATTTCAAGACTAATACAAAGTTTTAAAGCATCAGCTTAATGGGTCCTCAGTTAACACACTGAATTCTCCATCAGGCTTCACTGGAGAGCTGAATTTATTGGAAAGGAAATGGCTTGAGGTATAGGGATTGTGAGGACTGAGGACCACTGGCCCGTGGGATGATGTGCATGTGTATGCAAGCCTAGACTGTCCAAGTGCTTCTGATTATGCCTCTGTACAGACACACTTCTCTCGTTACGTACTCAGTGTCCTGTACCAGGTGATGTGACCCTCACCAGCTGTTTGTAAATTCACAGCTGGTGTTTTGAGGCAGTCCTAATGTGTTTGCTGAAACCACTGGAGCAGACTAACTGTTACTACCAGCGAAATGGTTTCACACTCCCGCACTACAGTGCAGATACAGAATGGCTTTGACAGAATGTAATGTAATCTACAGACTTACCGCTAACTTTGGATGCCTTTCCCAGGAGGAGAACTTCGGGCATCCTGCCCAGTCTGGAGGATCTTCTCTTCTACACCATTGCCGAAGGCCAGGAGAAGATTCCTGCTCACAAATTTATCTCGGTGAGTGACTGTGTGCCACATTGTTACCCTCTCCTCCCACACCTCCACCTTCCACCCCCCAGCTTTTGTTCACAGAGCTGGCAGCCCTTGCAGCCCTGGTAGCCCTGCCATATTGTAGCCTCTAGCTGAGCTGGACAGGCATTATAGTTACTAGGCTTCAGGGTTTGTTCAGACATCACTGTTTTGTTCCAGGCTTTGAAGGCCACGGGGCTGCGCTCTGGAGACCCCAGGCTGAAGGAGTGCATGGAGATGCTGAAGGTGACCCTTAAGTCCACCTCCGATGGAGTGAGTCTGGATCGGCACCTCTTCAAGAAGTAAGTTAAGGCTCTGACTACGACTTTGTTAGCCAATAGAAGATTCTGGAATACATATAACAGAGTCCATGTTTAAAGCATTAAAACATATACAATTTGTACTGGCAGTATGGTGACGTGGTGTCATGAATAGTACTGTCGCCTCGCGCCTCCAAGCCTGGGGTTCGATTCCCGCCTTGGGTCTGTGTGCATGGAGTTTGCATGTTCTCCCTGTGCTTGGTGGGTTTTCTCCCACAGTCCAACGACATGCGGGTTTGGTTGCTTGGTCTCTCCAAATTGTTCAGTCTGTGTGTGCGTGTGTGCGCCCTATGGTGGGTTGGCGCCCTGCCCTGGGTGTCCCCTGCCCTGCACCCTATGTCTTCTGGGATGGGCTCCAGGCTTCCCCATGACCTTTAACAGGATGAAGCGGTATAGGAGATGACTGACTGACAATTTGTACAGTTTGAATTTTGGTAAATTTTGAATCTGATCCTTGGTTTTCTTACGTGCGAAGATTGGACAATTGTGGTGTTCTTCCACAGTGCAAACACATGGTTCAGGTAAATTGATGACTCTGAATTGCCCCTAGTTAGTGTGTAAGCAAGTTCCGTATATCGAGTTGGCACCCAACTGAGCACGCAACCCACCTTCACCTCGTTGTTTCCTGGGTAAGGCTGCAGCTCTCTCATCGCTCTACCCTGGAGGTTTGGGAAGATAAGTGGGAGATCATTATCATTCTTATTCGGTTAATTTTAGTGCACCAGGTGCTGGCCGAGCCATTGGGTAGCAGTGTAACCATGGTGATGATACAGAAATGACCCTGGAAAGGAATCCAGTGTACACAGTGTAGTGGGTGAGGTGCAGTTATGACTCTGCCGACATGCCGTCATAGTGTCATTAAGCCTCTCTTTGTTGCGCCATATTTACAGGGAACATGACTGGTACCCGTGTTACTAGGGTTGCTACACCACCAGCTACTGTCTTTCCAAACAGCATTTTTTACATGGTGCTTTAAAGCCAGACAGTCACAACAGTTTATTTTTTTCTATATTGAACGGTGAAGCAGCAGTATGGGGTATTTATAGAGTTTGCATCCTGCTTGGAGGCCACTGACAGCATGAATCGATCGCTGCCACCTGGCTTCTGACAGGAAGCTGACACATGGCTCCGGTGGGTGGAGCTGACCTTGGGCTCGGACAGAAGCCAATGAAAACAGCAGTGGTCAGCACTGGCTCCCTGCATTGCCCCGTACAGGCGTGTAAGGACACCTGCACAATACATCGGCCTGCCTGTGATGCAGGTGCTCTGATATTAGGCGTGCTCATCAAACATGCAGCCTTTAAAGCAGGAAATACGCTTATTTATTTTTTTATCAGTTCTTCAGTTGTCTGCTGGTGAGCAAGCCGAGTGTCCCTCACATGTCCAAAGTGACGTATGGGACCATATCTCACAGTCACGATTGGTTGAGTGGTCTTCCAGACCTCCAGTTGTCTGTGTTCCCTGTTTTCAGCCGCACATCCTGGCTAATGCGGATTTAGTGGGTGCGGGAATAAAATAAAACTACTCCAGTCCTTCTTTGAGTTTTCATTGCTTGGTTATGGGATGTTTATTTAGTCATATTTTGTTTGTTAATTTTCAAGCAACTTACTATCTAATGGGTCATATTGTCATTGTCATATTAGTGTAAGTAAACAGTTATACAGTCAACAGGCATGGGTGCTTTCTTCCACTAAAGTGTTCCATGCAAAGGTTGATCATGTTTCTGCCTGCCTCCCTAAACCAGGTGTGTCCAGAGCAACATTGTGCTGTTGACGCAGGCGTTCCGCAAGAAGTTCGTCATCCCCGACTTCCCGTCCTTCGCCTCTCACGTCGATGAGCTGTACGACAGGGCCAAGAAGCTGTCTGGTGGTCAGGTGGGTGAGGAGTACCGCCTGAGGGTTGCCCGCCCTCCGGGGCCACTCTGCGTCTGCACGGGAGACCCATGCTGTAACGTGGCCCCCTGTGTTTCACAGGTGGCTGACTACATCCCCCAACTGGCTAAGTTCAGCCCAGACCTGTGGGCTGTTGCTCTGTGCACAGTGGATGGCCAGAGGTAAGTGAGCACCCTACACTGCTGAAGTCTGTTTTAATTCTCTTTATTTTTAGCAGAACGTAGGTCTTTTATTTATTTATTTATTTATTTTTTAACCAAAACCTCCACTACTGGAGGGTGTATAAAGCATGCATAGCAGACAGTTGGCAGGGATGTATTTGGTGAAATACTGGTTTTGTTACCCAGATATGGTCTAACCTATAGTTCTGACAGTGACACTGTTATTAATTGGTGTGGCAATTTAGGGAGAGTGACCTTTTTGATGGGTATTTTATAAACATGAACATGTATGTAACTGTAAAATGACTAAAAAAGAAAAAAGCTTTGGGATAAACCATCTGTAGTGTGCTCTTTATGAAATAATCATCTCCGACGTGGCATATATTCATGTATTTAGACACCCTGCTGTGGTGTATTCCTCACAAACTTACTTGCAGCAGCAATTACAAGTCCCACTGAGATAAGATGTACAAAACCAAAAAGAACACATCAGAAATGTTTGGTATGCTGGTCTTACATAAGAGGGGGTTAGACTTCTGAAGTTCCTCACATGCCCGTATCACTCAGATTTCTGGAAGAAATACCTTTGAACTTCCAAAAGCATCTGGAGGAACGCATTTTTGAGTGAAAATAATTCACATTTCTCTGATTCATGGTTATCGGATTCATGACAAGCTGTTGGTAAAGCATTGTCAGGGGTAAAATGAAGAAACACCAGCACCATGTCTCAAGGATGTTTTTAGTGGACTGGCACTTTGTACCTGTTGTTAAGAAAATGACAAACCAGTACAGTACATGGTTTTTGGACAGGGGTGACCAATCACAGTCCTGAAGGGCTGCAGCAGGTGCAGTTTTTTCTTACACCCAATGCATTAATTTTATTTGACCACTACCTTAACTATATATCAGTGATATCCTTGCTTCATTGTTCATGTCTGCACGTAGTTATCTTAATCAATTGAGAGACAATAGGAGTTACAGAGAAGAAAGTTAAAAGTGACACTCTTAATTTGTCATGCTTTGAAATTCGTATTGAAAATGAATATCACTCGCTTTGAATTTCTGGACTGATACAGTAATTACACATAAAACTCAAGAATGTTTAATTGCCATTAAGGTTCAGTTAACAATACAAATTGACGAACAAAAAGCTGTACTCATCGCGGCTCTCTGGGAGCATGATTGGACACCCCTGGTTTTGGAGGGAGTTGTTTGGTGTGCAGATCAATTAAGAAGTGACATAACGATCCCACTGGTGACATCAAAGAGATTAAGAAAATCTAGAGTCTTCTCTGAATAGCTAAAACTCTGTAGTGCCGCTGTGCAGTTTCTAATTAACTCCTGAACTGATATGATGGTTAGATAGTAATAAGGCTCCTCTGTGCTCCATCCCAGACACACAGTGGGCGACACCAAGGTCCCGTTCTGCCTGCAATCGTGCGTGAAGCCGCTGAAGTACGCCATCGCCGTGCACGACCACGGCACCGAGTACGTGCACCGCTTCATCGGCAAGGAGCCCAGCGGCCTGCGCTTCAACAAGCTCTTCCTGAACGAGGAAGGTGAGCCGGCAGCTGCTCCTAATGGCTTTGCTGTTGGATTCCTCTTCAGTAACGAGATTTTATTGATAAGAGATAGCAAATGCGAACAAGTTTGATTGGAAATGTTTTTTTTTTTCTTTCTTCAATAGCCCTTTCTTTTACCATGTAATGCTGAGCGTTAATCTTGTAGCATGTGTTGAAGAATACACGTCATCTACTTATGACCTATGCGACTTACAACTGTTCGAATTTACGACCACAACTGTGACTGGTATGTCTGGTTAGCGTTGCCCAGATGGGCATACAAGCACATGACAGTTTCGCCCACCTCCTGGCAGCGCTGGCAGTTCCGCGCACAAAGCTCAGTGTAAGCTCAGACTTGGTACAGTGCGCTTCAGTGCACACGGTACACTCGGTACAGTGTTTGTTTAAACGAGTTCGAATAAACTTCTTGCACGTTTTGAAGGAGTGAACCCAAATATTGAAAGGATGGCACATCATGTGTTTCGTCCATATCATGTATGAGGAGAAAAAGAAACGAACAGTTTGGACAAAGCTCACCATGTTTATGAAAAAATAGACTACCTCAGGCACTGTCCCAGCTGCAATTATTAAACTAAATGTACTTTGAGTAAAACCTGACAAACTCAGCCCCAGCTGACAACATCAGCGATTATCATTACACAGGTTAATATATGTAAGGTAATTTTTGCACAGGCTGACTTATGACCAAATTGAGTTACGACCGGTTGGTCGAAGCCGATTGTGGTCGTAAGTCGACGACGAACCTGTATGCGTTTCTGTTTGCTTCTGAAGCCTGAACGCACATAGCCTTGGAAGGTTTTGGCTGTCAGCTGTGTGCCTGGTGTAGAGTTACAGCTTCCCCTGTTAACAGGGGTCAGCATTTGCACGGCTAATACTGCTGTTGTGTGGTGTGCACGGAAAGCACTATTAGAAAAAGCTCTTAAGGAAAATGGGGAAGAGAGCTTTTTCTGTCCTGGTGTTTTCATCATTGCATAAGTGGACTGCAACATGGACTCCCTGTGGTGCCAAATTACCAAGGGGTTGTATTTACCTGTTTGAATGATGTTTGCTCTACTACAATTCACAGCTGACACAGAGCAGTTGTGAAATATGAACCCCAGGACAGTATAAGACGAGATTTTTAGCCAGGCCCTTCCAGCAGATTCTGGCCAAGACCTTTGAAATTTAAATTTTAATAAATGAGCATGATCTACCCCCCCCCCCCCCCCACACCTTCCTCTGAAGTGGGCGGTGAGCAGCAGGAGCTCTTGCGGATTAGACACCTACATTCGTGTGCTCTCTGCGTGACAGACGGGACTCTGTATGTACTCTGTGTATTGCTGACCAAGGCTCTTAACCTGATTTGCTTTTATAAAAATACTCTGCTAAATAAACTGGCATCGTGGACCCGTGCTTGTTGTTGGAGCCTTTTGTTAAACAGCTGAATGAATGAGATGAAGAGTTTTTCCAGCAGTCTGTGACACAGCAGGTGTGGGGTGGTGGGAGGGAAAGGGGGGGTTGGCCACAGCATTCCAGACTTCCAGAGAAGCAGTGCAGTAATCAATTACCAGTCAGGATTGGGTTTTGCCTTTGGGAACAGTCTCTTTGCAGTCATGTGACTGTCAGAGATGGATTGGAGTTCACTAACAATATCAATCCATGTCGGACTCAAATTCAGGAACAACTTAAATATTCATATAAAAGGATTTCAGTAAATAGGTTCTGTACAGTCCTCACATTGTACTTATGGCTTCTTACTAAACATCCATACTTATGGCTTTACTCTGCAGCATTTTAATGCCTGTCTCTTGTTTCCACAGAAAAACCCCACAATCCCATGGTTAATGCCGGTGCCATTGTGTGCACCTCACTCATAAAGGTAAATATTGTTTTAGTTTTTCTCCCTTTGAGCACCATTTTCAAGACTGTTGCCAAGTGACTGTGCTGTAGGTGTCATGCGACCATGGCTCTCTAGATCTTCCTGAGAGACACTCAGGGTTTATGCTGTTCCGTTTTCTCACCTTTTGACACACAAGAGAGCCACGCTTGAAGTTTTGAAGTCGGTGTTTTAAAAGAGATTTTAGCGTAGGCCATTTGCCCTGTGATCTGTCTGGCCATGGACACCAATTTAGCGAATTTATTTTTTGTGACTATACTATGTGGTACCATTCACCACAGTACTAACACAACCACCTGACAGGTGCCAGGCTCAAAGCTCTGTGTTTTGGCGAGGACGTTAAATTCCTCAGCCATGTCATCTCAATACAACAGCCTGATGTATTCCCTGAAAAAGCAGCTACATCCCTGTGGTTTAATCTGGTCTTAATTTTGGTCCATGACAGCCAGAGACTGATGGATCAAAGCATTCTTTCATGTTGCTTCTCTAACGGCATTTGTCCTTAGATCAAGTGTTCTCTTGTTATTTGCTTGGATGTTTTTGAGACCTAAAAATGTTCCAGTAAAATGCTGTATATGTAACTGCCAGTTTATAAGGCTCTGTGAATTTAGGTGGAATCTGTGCATTGCATCTCTGACACCACCATGTGTTGTGCTGTCAACTCTTAAAGTGAATGCCTGGGACTTACTTCCGGTGCAAATTGTAAAATTTCTGATGCATCGCGCTGTATCGTTCAGTACGTGTGGCGTACGGATTTTATGACCCGTTTCATGACAAATGTTAACCTAGTGCACGATACATAGAAACCAATGCTGTCATACCTGCTGGGATTATTTGATTGTGAAAGTAAACCCTTCAAAATCACCATTGCATTACAAGGCCTTTTAAGATCCTTACAGCTGCTTTATCTGAATATCTGTCGTGTACCGCACCTGTAATGTCAGCTTAAGTAGTGGTGGTTGATGTGCACTGTGTGACCTCAGTGTATGGACCTAGTTGTGTTTATGAACAGTTTTCAGCCAATAGAAAGTGAAGATTATGTGCACCAAGTGGATTCGTCACGTGCAAACTCAGAGGCGCCCCACATGGGCTGCAGTAAAGGCTGGAAGATGCAGGAAGAGGGAGGGTATTGGCGTAATTTGTTCATTGAGGATGCAAGTGCCATGTTACACAGATAAATAGATGCTTATGTACATGGTCCTTATACAGTGGTCCCACAATGTACAGAAAAGCATCACTAAGTTGAAAATGTTTGTCAAATTACAAACGTCTGAAATTAAATGTTGTTTGGACTGACCAGCTTCTGTTCTTAAACCTTGATATTGTGATTTAGATTGAAAATATTTTCTCTTGGACGAAAAAATTGATTGATGCATTTTTTTTTCCTTCAAATATTAGTTTTTTTACGGTGGGCTTGCCTCTGCTAAATAGAAAAGGTAAAATAAACGACAGCCAAGTTAACCTGTGCCCACTGATGCATCGACGGCTAAGCCATAATGATGGCTTTTAGCCACTCTGCCTGCCTGCCACGGGAATTGCATTACCGTACGCATCACAGCGGCCTGTGTGTTGCTCTCACTTGTAATTGCGTTTTGGAATTTTAGCACTGCTCCTGCCAGCTGGGCCCCTGTAATGCCCCTGAGTTAGCGGTACGCGGGCAGGGGGCACACTGCTGGGTCACACAGGATGATGTGAGCTGGATGCAGCCCCACCTGTAAGATCCCTGAATAACAGGCACTTCCTGTGGTCTGACCTCTCCGCTCCTGACGGTAGCCACTCCATTTTGACAGAAAGGTGCTGAGTTATTATCCTGTCAAATGGACTCTAATACAGCATTATGTATACTGTCTCCTAACAAATATAAACATAAATGTACATAAGTTCTACACACTTAGCCGTTTATCTGCCTAAGCACATATGGTATGCATTAATCAGATTAATGTCGCTATCATTAATTTAACATTATCTTTAGATAAAAGATAAGCACCTAAGATAGGTTGTCACATTAATTCAATGTGTTTGCTTGACAGGGTGGTTTTGCAGTACCTTTCTGTTCTCGTACCTCGGTAATCCTGTCCAAAACACTTACAGTCACGTCACTGGTGTGCTTTAACCGTGTTTCCTGCGTTCACTTATTGACGAGTCCCCTGTTTGTTTTGATTCCCCGTATTGAATGCCTCCCCCCCCACCCCCATGTGACGTACTCTGTAGTGTAGCACGGAGCCGTCTGTGACGTGGTCAGCTGGGGAAAGAGAGCATGATGTCTTTCCTCACTGGGACTAAGAGTTGAATATGGAACTGTGTAATGTCTGTTTTGAAGGCCTTTTTGAAGGTTTACATGTTGTGTACATATTTTACAGCATTAGGATCTATGGGATATTTTGACTACTGCAACAGTACCAATGACATTGGTAATTTTTTCTTTCAATTTTTTTCCCATTGATCAAATTTGGGGTCAACTTAACAATAGCCTCTTCTTGATACACACAGGAACATTGACAGTACAAGTTGTGTTCTGTTTACAGTTTGGATATGATGAACTAAACTGTACCATAGCAGTCTGTACAGGTACTAAACTGTCCTTAAATTGAGAATACAACCTTTAAAAACCAGTGTGTTTTATTTAGAATAGTTCTTAATTTGTTTTACGATCTACATATATATTTATTCAGTTTTTCATAGTTGCACCCATGCCCCGTTATCCGTACCAAATTTATGTATGAAAACGGTAGGCAACAAAAGATCTGCGTAATGAAGACTGACAAATTTAATAAATTTAAATTAAAGAAATTGTGAAGTGCTGCAGATCTTTTCCAAGATCAAGCAAAGAAATTGCATTGTTGTTACTGGAAAATTTATTCATTTTCTATCCACATCTTGTAGATTAAGGTGTGTGTGTGTGTGTGTGTTGTGGGGGGGAGGGTGCTTATCCCAGGTAGCATAGGACAAACCCACACTGCATGCACACTAAGGGAATTGCAGAGTTCTTCCCCGTCTACCTGGCCTGCATGGTTGTGGGAGGAACTCGGAGCAGTCCGAATCAGCATGGAACCTGTCACGCTGTAGGGGACAGGGTGACCGCGTTAGCCACTGAACTACCATAGTAATATAGAATACGTTAGCCTCACTGTCTCCAGAAGGGTACTTTCCAGGTTTGATTTATAAAATAAAGCACAGAAGGAGATTAATAGCAATAACTACTAACAAAATAGAACATTTACAACAATAAGCTGTAATAAAGTTAGGTGAGCACTGTGATGCCATGACTGATAACCAAGATGGCTACTGAGTGACTAATGGGCAGGTAGCACATGCATCCTTTTATCCACCGTATCTATGCTGTAATTGAACAATGTTGATGAAGTAATAAAAGGTGAATTGAGTAAAGGTTAATAATGCAGTCATGACAGTAGAATGTTGTAGAAGTTTCCACCCTCTAAGCTTTCAAAAGACGGATGGTAATAGAGCCACACCTGTTCTATCACTACATTTAATAGACGTTAGCAAGCCAAGCCTCCACAAAGTGAACTTGGTTTCACTGACCTTTCAACTTCAGCCAAGTCATTTTTTCATTGATTTCTTTTAGATTCATGCTGTGACAGGACTTTGTGCAAATTTGCACAAAAGCAGGAGAGGACAGCTAAGATACCAGTCAGCATAAACCAATCTTTGGCAGTCATATGCAAAACCTTAATACAGACTTGGGCATGGCTGTTTGTCACCCATATATACTGTCTTTCTCCATTACTAGCACTGGAGTATTAATTTTAAATGCAGTCCGAGCTCAGAGCAGTCTGATGGGGTTTAAACTGAGAATCTTCATCGACAGTCTGAGCTCAGAGCAGTCTGATGGGGTTCAAACTGAGAATCTTCATCGACAGTCTGAGCTCAGAGCAGTCTGATGGGGTTCAAACTGAGAATCTTCATCGACAGTC
>JABJVR010000031.1:1777491-1810222 GCA_025773905.1 Chitala chitala
TCCCTTCCCGCCGTCTCTCCCGTTCCCGCCGGCGGGGGGGCCGCCCCCCCCCCCAGCATTCCATTCATTTCTATTATTAAAGTTATATGGACGCATGATGATTGGGAAAACAGTTCACTCGTCAAATCTACTGTTACGATTGTCACATCCCTGCTTGTCGTGTCCCCTCTGTCCCCTAGATGTCGCCCTTCCTCCTGTCCTTTCCTGCCTGTTTCTTTGTTATCAGTTGCCAGCCTTGTGTCATTCAACCTGTTAGTGTGCCTTTATTTACCTCCCTGTTTTTGTTAGTCCTTTGCCGGTTGTATGTATGTAGATGTAATCTTGTTGCTGCTGCTGTATTGAACTAGTTGTTGTGTTCTCATTGTAAGAACCTAGTGTTGTTCCCCTGTTTGTTCTAGTTTGGGTTTAATTCTTTGCGTTCCCTGTAGTCAAGCCTTTGTGACCTGTTTAACCCTTCGTTTATACACTATTTTATCCTGTATTAAAGCCTCTCTTTTCGCATATTCTGCCTCGCCTCTCTTGCCTGCTTGGCACAAATGTTACAACAATCTTACGTTAGATTAGCTAACGCATTACAAAACAAATTTACCATGACGATGACAGGTAATAACTGGTAATTATACCGATGAAGAAATACAGCAGGTGGATTTCATAACCAGACATGAAGAACTCTCACCTTTAATGAGTGAAACTGACAAACTATAGCTGTTTCCAAAACTTAAAAAAATGACCAATTTATTTTCAAACTAATCAGACTACTATACTACAAGGCTAAATATTACCCTCCCTCAGTTCAATTTATGGTGAGTTATGGAAAGCACTCAAAATCTAGTGACAAGAAAGACAGATGTACTCACAGCATACACTTGGAGCTGTCCCTGAAAAATCAAAATGCACAAATTAACAAGTCTGCAAAAAGGTAAGATTACAGAAACAAGCAATATATTGACTGCCTGCATGAGATCTCAGCCATATAAATTTTAGAAGTACGGCTGTGTTAATTTTTATGTTCCTTTATAAGAACTGTACAAAATGGCGGTGTCTGTGGCCTCAGGAAACCTCTCAGATTAATTTACATGAACTTACTTGTCAACTGTTGCTTGTACTTTAAGCTGATAGTCCACCTCTGGTAGTTTAAGCAGTAACCTAACAAGGGAAGATTTAGAGTTTGGATCCACGCCATTCAAAACTCAAACATTGTTAAGCCACGCCTTGCTGAAGAACTCTACACTAGTGCTGCATCACTAATGCTTGAGGGATGATAGTAAAACTGAAGACACTCTTGCTGGCTGTCGTACCTGACCTTGGCATAGATGTACACCCCGATCTTAAGGACAAGGGGCCTCTGGGGGAAAGAGTGCATGCACGGCTGCTTTTCCACCACAAAGCAGCTGCAGGGGAAAAAAAAAAGACACAGACTCTATACAACAGTGGCTCCTACACAACATTGGCCCCAGCATAACATAGGTCCCAAACACCAGCTCTGAATTCCCCAGTGTTGATGCATGGCATAAGAAAGCACTGTATTAAAATAAGAGTCACCCTCTTACTGTCAGTGTGTATTTATTCTTAGGCAGAAGTTAATGTAAGGCTTTGAAAAGATAACAACCAAACTGGTACAAGGAACGGAACTGAACAATTATGAAAATAACACAGAGTGTAATAAATTATATCTGTGTTCTCAGGATTTACTGAAGTATTCCAGATATGTTGAACTAACCACAAAACACTTAGTTGGCTTTTTTTCTACCATAAAGGACAGTTGTAATTGTACCTTTGGATGAGGGAGGAGATGAGATATTTGACCTGGTCTTCCAGTTGGGGCCTGCTCAGGGGTACAGGGTCGCCGTCGTATGTCACCTTCAAGTACATCTGCTCCAGCCTGTCCAGCTGCCTCTTGATCAGAAACAAGCTTTGCACTGTCAAGGTGAACCTGTGCAAAGCAGGTAATCACACCTGCCATCAGCCTTACCTTTATCTGTGCTGCTATGACTCCAAAACAAATGTGGGAGAAAAAAGAGCTAAAAAGGACATGAAAACATGACTGAGCACTAAATACAAATGGACAGGTCAGGACAGGTTGTGGTGGAGGTATAGTGACTGAGCTGTACCAGCACTGCAGCCGGTCCACCCCAGTCCGCTCCGGACCCCCCAGGCAAGATAACTGCTGCTGCCGCTTCCAGGCTGTGAGCTCAGGTGCCAGCTGAGAGGTCATCAGTGTCTCAATCTCTCTCACTGCATCTGCTATGCTGGACAGGATATCCTGGACAAGGGGGGTGAACAGCATGCCAAATCAGGTAGCTTTATCAGTGTGGTTTGTCACACTGGTTCCTCTTTATATTATTAACTGTGATTATTTTTGTTGTGGGATATTTTACTTTTGCCTTCAAAGATATAATTTCGTGTAACAACGTGTTGTGATTGGTGCTGCTTCTAGCAGCCTCGTTCCCTTACTGGTGACCCATCCCTGTAACTCATTTCTTAAACTGGTTTCCCTTGTGTCTTCTTGCTGTGCCACTTGAATATCCTCAGAACCCTCAGTGAACTAACAGATGTCAATCAGCTGCATACAGGTGACAGCAACACTGTAGCAGGCATGGCACTCACTGATGCTAGAGTCTGTATCCCCACAACCAGCACAACTTGCCAGGCAATATTATTTACCTGGCAGCATAACAACAGAGTCTAAACTATCATTCAGCCTGCTGGGGACTAATTATGCTCCCGTGTGGTCTCCAAAAAGAAGACGTCACTAGAACAGTGATGTCAGGAGTCAAGCAGCTGTAAAAACAGCAGGCGCGCTTTGCTGTCAGTGATGCAAAGATATTACCTGGAGAAGCACATACCTTCCTTTGGCTGTCAAGCATATTCAGTATATACTGGAGCACCTCAACTCCCCTCTTCACCAGCTCTGTGTTCAGCTTCTCAGGAGCTAATTTTGCAGAAAAAAGGCTTAAATGCATGGTTCTGGGTGGGCTTCTAAAGTCCGTAGAAAACAACTGAAGAATGGAAAAATAGCCCTAATTATCTACTACAAAGTTGAAATGGCATGTGAATGTCTGGCATTACATGTTAAGTGCAATGGGAAGCACTCAGAATGGCTCTGTGTGTGAAGTGTAACGCGGGAGCAACATGCCAGCACAGTCGATCAATTGTCTGAGCTTACCAAACAGGTCTATTGGTGGTAACAGATGGAAAGGTACACACCTTCCTCTCAGTGATCAGAGGGCAGTAAACTGTATGCATGTATAGGACTAAGTTGAAACGGAAACATCAGTATCCACAGGAAACTGTAATACGCCCATGAAAGGGAGTGTGATGTGTTACTTTCCTCACTCCATGGGATACACATTCAGCTGGGTGTTCCATGTTAAGTGTACTTTGTCATGTGTCACTTCTTACACCTGCTCTTTGCACTTGGTTGTTATCAAGTCCTTTGGATGCACACATCTTGCCTTATAATATGAAAGGGAGCTTGCCTTGAGACTTAAGCATTTTGTATCGGTATTCAAAATCTTCTTGCACATTCTGCAGCTTCTTCATTGCCTGATCAATCTCCTGTTGGAGACAGGTGGGTAAGCAAGGAGGTGAGTCTCACAACTAAGATCAGTTGTGGCCTATGCTGGTCCATGAGAATCAGTAGTGACTCTCACCTGCATGCTGGCTCTAATGGCCGGCAATTTGTGGTCCATCTCCCTCTGTCTCTCTGAGACTTCCATGCTCTCTGTGGGTTCCTCTCCTTGTCCCTCCTGAGGACAGAAAAGCACCACAGCAAGCATGTCATGAAGCCAACGGTTAATGTGAGCTGGACAAATCCTTGACTAGCATCAGCACTTGTGAGACCTGTTGTTGTACGGTTGCCATGGAGAGGATACGTTTTTCCTCCCTCAGGCAGCAGGCGATGACATTAGCCATGTGTACTGGACTGGCTTGGCACTTCCCCTGAGAATGACAGACAAGCAGTCACAAGCCTTGCCTTCTCAGAACTGTCATAAGTGTGCATGTAAGCCATTCACGTGTTCGAGCGATGCAACAAAAGTGAATATGTGTGAACCATCTGGCTCACACGACACATTATTGGAACAGACACAGTTACTAGGTAACAGTGTACCCCCTTTGATAGCTTTGTCAGTATGTATTTTCATTAGTTATTATTTCATCTGTTGCATTTGATAAAATCGTTTTACACAAAAATAATCATTTGTCACTGACTGAGATATGCTGAATGTTACTTAGATTGTCATTTTTATATTTTTAATCAGGTTTTTATGTGGCAGGCTTTGAACCTGTCATGCCCTGCCTGTCATGCTCCCTCTGTCCACTAGATGTCACCTTCCCTCCTGTCCTTTCCTACTGATTTCCTCGTTATTGCTCCCCAGCCCTGCCTAACTGTCTTGTTAATGGTAATAGTAATCCCCACTTGTGTTCTATTACTCATGTTCTCTTTATATACTCCCCTCTTGGTTCAGTTCCTTGCTTGTTGTTGAGAGTTTGTATGATTTGTTTCCTGCAGTTCTTTAGCCCTGTCTTTTGTTTTTAATAATTGGATTTCTTAGTTTTAAACCCTTTGCCCATTAGACTCAACCCTCGCCTCTGATTCTCCTTGCCTGTGGATTGTTAAAGAACCAGAGCAGGCAAATTTCAAACCAGGGTCATCACAGCCTGTGTGGTGCACTCGATGAGAGGATTACCCTGCTGAGCCATGAACCAATTTATTTGCTCATTTATTTATTTTTAAACAATTCTACCTTTTATTGTTTACGTAGCTCTTCTTAGGTCACGAACAGTTTTGTAAGCATTTCACTGCATGTTATGTGACAAAATTTGAAATTTACTGATTTAATTCACCATGTAGTTAAGATAAACCTTACTGCTTGTATTCATTGTTTATTATTCATAATACAAACAGAATTTCCATATGTCTTGTTACGACCTTTCCAGCAGCCGTTGCTGTTGATAACAGGAGCGCACCAGTTTTAACATGTACAAACAAAGTCTATGCCAGTAATACAAACAGTTCTTTTTATTTCCTTCCGTGGATAAACTTTTCTTTAAAGTCAACTTCTTGTCGCTCACATCGTTCCAAGCATGTAAAATACATGTCTTCCAAAAATGTCATACAACAGTTTCCACAGTTACCTCTTGGCATGCTACCCTGTAGTAAGTCAAAAACCATGTTTCCCCATTACCAACCAGCCCTGCATTACCCAATAGGGCACAATTGTACAGAACCTAAGCAGTGCCCCCTACTGGACAAGAAGTTAAACACATATGGCTCCTACATGTCTTTTATTAGTCTTTACAGGTTAGCTGATCGTATGCAACATAAAATTGGTTTGTTTAAACAATCTGTCCACATTTGTTTTGTAATTGAGCATTATTATATAATTATTTGTATTTTATTATTTTCATCCTTTCAATTAATAAAATCTTTAATGACACCTTTCAAAAATAGAAGGCGTTTAACTGGCTGTGAAATTCTGCTATCACATCACGGTGCAATAAGGATAGAAAATTTATTTTAGTCACCTATCTATCCATTTTCCTTACCAGTTATGTTACGCAGGTCATGGCGGGAGCCTAACCCAGGGAAAGTAAGGCACAAGGTGGGGGAGAGCCTGGACATAATCACATACACATTCACACACTATGGGCCATTTGAAAATGCCAATCAGCCTTCAACACATGTCTTTGGGCTGGGGGAGAAAACCATAGTACCTGCAGAAAATGTCCATAGCATGGGGAGAATGTGCAAACTCTGCTCACAGGCCAGAGGCAGAATTTTAACCACCCACCCTGGAGGTTTAAGGCAACAGTGCTGACCCTCCTGCACCCATCTGTCTAACCGTAACAGATAGAAGACCTGAAACCCAGGCCAGACTTACCTGAAACTGCTGCAGGATTCGTTTCAGGTTGTGCCTTTGAAGGAGGTCCAGCTCCAGAGAGCAGACCTGCTCCATTTGTGCTACAAGTGAATTGATGAGAGAGACGGACAAGGTCTCATGGTTCAAGGCTGTGTCCCTGAAAGGAAGGGAAGTGTGACCAAAGTTTTCTCATCCACAACATGTACGACAGTGACAAAAGAGGCAAGCAATGAATTAAAACTTCACAAAGATCCTGTGCTGAATCCCTATATTTTTAAGGTACCTATACAGGCTTAGTTTTACAACACTCACCAGTCCTGTCCCTCAATCCAGGAGGCCAGGCTATGTCGGATGTCCATAGGAAAGTTGTCATCATATAGACTGCTAACCTGTTCCAGGAACTGCGCTCCTAACTGCTGAACCTGTTGCCACTGGCTCATTCTGTGATTTTTTTTTTTACGTGACGGCCGTAGATAAAGTTTAGAAAAAGAAAAACGCAGACCTTATATAAATTGGTTTAAAATCCGAAAATGAAAAAGTAGGCTACACATTTCACATCAATGCTCGTAAAACACATTGTGTTTAACAAGCATTTGTAATTGTTACGAGTTTTCCCACGGGTAAAATTTCGCCAGTTCTATATCAAAGTATTAAAAGGCGAACATTAAACTTTACGCACAAGTTTTGGTATAAACCGTGCAATTTTCATGCCCTGAAACCAACCGGTTTCGGTGCTCCCGAGATAATATCTAACGGAATTA
Organism: Chitala chitala; assembly: GCA_025773905.1. Classification (NCBI taxonomy): domain Eukaryota; kingdom Metazoa; phylum Chordata; class Actinopteri; order Osteoglossiformes; family Notopteridae; genus Chitala; species Chitala chitala. The sequence goes on from JABJVR010000031.1 coordinate 1,784,117, forward strand.
AAAAGTAAAATATATTTCAGTATTTCACACCTAACTACGTTAATCGAGCGTTCGGCAAGCGTCCGATTGATGCGATATTAATATGTACGCAATTTTGCCTGAACAGGTTATAAAAATAACTTTGCTGCGAGAACTTAAAGAGGCTCCTTGAGCACCTGGAGCAGGAATGTCAAATGATTACAGGTCGTCACACAGTAGGCTGAGCAATGCCCACTTCAGACTAGTTTCATTTTCGTTTGAATAAAAAATCAAAGCAGCAACACCTACAAATAACATAATATTTATTTTATGGTAAATACAGTGTATCTACAATGTTTTTCGGTATTATTTGGCTGCATTTGGTCACATAAATTCATAATGAAACGCCTTGAGGGAATTTGTAGCGTAAGCTGCCATATAAAAATAAAGTGAATTGAACTGAAATCTGTTCAGTTTTATGGAAAAAAAAAACATTATATGAATTCCTTTTGGGTGAATTCAGGTGGTACGGGACAATTTGAATAGTTCCTTACATTACCCTATGGACCGTGAATCAACACTATAAATACTGTTTTGTTATGGAACACATGTTAACTTAATTACCATACTAAAACAGGCACTTCATTCAATTAACATATAGAAACATGGGTGACAGCAGTCTGCTTTATCCCTTTGTTTTTAAAATGCTTTTAAGCGAACGTATGGACAAGATTACATAACGTTAGGTATGAGGAAAAATATCCTTAATTTCCTTTGTGTACTCGCCACTATAAAGCAATGCTTTTCCTCGTTGTGTTTAACTACATGTTACCTGTAACTATACACCACAATCCTAATTTTTAGAAAGGCTTTACGGAACGATTATAGTAATTCCCGTTACAAGCAGAACAAAATACAGTGACATCATACACTATAGGTGTGTCTTTTTTCAAAACAGCTTTTGAAAAGCTTTGAAGTTCTACTTAGGTCAAGAGAGGACTCCTACAACCCAATAAAGCAGTGTAATAGATGTGGTGTCTGCATAGGAGGAAACCCCCCGGGGGGGGGAGGGCAGGACGTAACATGGTTTGCACCCCCTCCCCTCCCCTCCCAGTGTGTCACTGTAAACCAAACTATGTCACTTGTGTAGCCCTCAGGAACTGCTCTTGGAAAGTGTTTCTATTTACTGCCCCCCTCAAGAGTGACATGACTTTTCCGTCCCTGGGTGTATAAGTAGTGATTTCCACAAAGAATACGTATAGTTTAATATAACTCACCGTGTTAAAATGGTGGCATGATACAGCATCTTAATATAATATGCCGTGCTGCACTGTCATATTTCCATTTACTTAGGGTGACCAGACGTCACTCCCCCCCCCCACCCGAAACGCAGGTGAAATAACACTTTCTTGGAAGCCTGTTGCCGACTCGGTAATCAGAAGAGGGATAACCGAGTAATATAATTGGGGCAAAAAATGCAAGCGTCCCGGTCTGGGACTTTGAAAATCAGGTCAACCTGTTTATTACGACTATTTTTTGTACTTATTTCCTCTACAAAAGGGGAATTTTGATAGTTATTCATTGCCAAGACTAAATGTTATACCTTTTGTCAAGATACCAATAAAGGAGGAGATAGACCAGTTTTGTTGATGAGCTGGTTCTTCGCCTTCATTTAGCGACACTGGGCGGAGTTACCCGTACAATGATTGCGTAATAATGACCTTGGTCTCCTGCCAAACACTAACGACAGGAACATTTCCTTTTTTCGACTTCGCCCACAGTAACTCGGTTTTATTCTTTTTGTGTTGATAACGTTTTAGGTGTTGCTGCAGTTCTCAGGTAAAGATCAAAAAGCACTCTTCATACACACAGTACAGATAATGGCAGATAAGCAATTTATGTCTTAAAAAAATCTTGCTTTTTTGGTAATTCATAAAAAAAGTATACATTTACCAAGACAGGTCAGTTGCCCTTAGAAATCAAATGCACCTTTCAGCCGGTGAACTGAGAAATATGTCTTATAATAGCGTACAGTGCAGATTAACACAGTGTGGTCAATGCAGTACTAATCAACAGGTTTCACCATGCAGCTTTTAAGTGTGCCAGTCCTTGAAAGCTAAGCATGACTGGTTAGTACCTGGATGGGAGACTGGCTGGGAAAGCTATGGTTACTCCTGGTAGTGGTGTTAGTGGGACCACGATAGGTGGGGCTGCATCGCTCTCTCCTCCCCACCTATCCCAGGGTGAGGCGCCAACTCACTGTAGGGCAGGCAGGCAGGCACACACACACTCACACACACACACACACACACACAATTTGGAGACACCAATGAACATAACCTGGATGCCTTTGGATTGTGGGAGGAAACCAGAGAACCCAGAGAAAACCCACCAAGCACAGGGAGCAAACTCCACGCACACAGACCCAAAGCAAGAATCGAGCCCCAGACCTGGGGGTGCGAGGCAACAGTGCTAACCACCATGCCACTGTGCCTTCCTGTTATTATTATTATTATTATTATTATTATTATTATTAGGAAACAATGTCAAAACTGTGAATGCTTTGAATGAAGTGGTTGAAAAGAAAGGTTTGGTGTATAGTGTTACCCCTTCTACCGTGACAGGTTCTACATCCAATCTACATTGCAAGTTTTTTCATGCAAAATTACTGTGACACGTTTTTCTGAATGCAATATTTTAAGAATTGTTAAACGTATACGATTTTATGAAAATAGAGGACATTTGTCAGTCTGTAGGCATATTGTAGGCAATACAATATTTTTATATAATAGAGTCTTCGAGCCTGGAAACAATTTGCATGACTTAGCTAACCACAATATTTAGTTGCTGTACATCAAGTGACATCTAAATTTTGAAGTAGAAACCGGTATTTAGGAACCAAGCCTGAAGGTGGCAGTAGAGGGTACGTACTCGGCGTAGAAAGAAGACGTGTACGTGGTGTCGCAGTGTAAAGGTCAGAGGTGAACACAGGAAGATGGAGGAGCCTGCAGAAATCCGCGTGGTTCGCTGCGGTGGCAGCAAAATAAACTTTAGAGAGGCTGTAATCACTTTAGATTCTAAGTAAGTGATTTTTTTACCTACCGGATTAATCGATCTTACTTCTGTTTGAGAAAGTATGGCGGTAAACATTGGGTTAATCCTTTTATCTGTCCAAATTCGTGTTAGACTTTCACTGATTTTACGTCATCTCAGTTTTGTTAAACTGATCAGATAATTTGGAATATCTGATCTCATCAAGCAGTAAACTATATATAGTTATGCATTTTTCTTAGTTGTGATGGCTGTATAAAAAATAAGCGCCCATAGGTTACAGTATTTATCATAGTACATTGAGTGGCACTTCACGTGGTGCTGAAGTCATTCATTGTGATTCTTGTATACCGTTTGTTGTCAGAGGGTGTCCTAAGTGTAAGAGATTTTCCAGTGAGATGTGGGTTGACTACATAGCAGTATTAAATCGTGCTGACTGTTTCAGGTTGTTACTGTGTGCGTCGGGAGATGCCATTAAAGTGTATAGTACAAGTACAGAGGAGTGTCTCCACATCCTAAAAGGACACTCGGACTTAGTCACCGGTACCGTTCTGAACCCTACTAATCACCTACAGGTCAGTTGATTTTTATTGTTTTATTCTCACGTTTCGACCCCTTTCCTAACGATTTTAGAAATGGATTTCATATTATTTGGTCTTTCATTTTGTCTTGAACAGCTGTATTGTGCTGACAAATGCATGATGCAGGATTCATAATAAGAAAGTGCATCACCTGAGACCACATTCCAAGAGCAACTGCTCTGTTAAAGCATTAGGAATCTGGTAAAGATTGGCATTGATATGGTTAATCTATTGGTTGACCCTTTTCACTCATTCCTTCATTGTTTTATTGTCTCTCTACTGTTTGCAGTCAGTTCTACACTACTCAGTTAACAAATCAGACAACCTAAGCAAAATCCATTGGTGCCTTTTTAAATTCCATCACTTTTAGGCATTCCCAGGTTGCTCTGAGATTTGTTGTTAATTTTTGTCTTTTGTATTTGGGAACATTATGGCAATGTAGAGGTTAAATTTTTAAATTTGTTGTAAATAAAATGACAGTTGCTGTAATAGTGTCATCACTCTTTTATGCAGTTATACTCATGCTCGCTAGATGGCACTGTCAAACTTTGGGACTTCACAGATGGCATACTTATAAAGGTATGGATACAATCTGATCGGGTCTCTTTTATGAAGCGCTGTACTAGTTCAGCGTTAGTGAAGCTAATACTCTTGCGTACCTGCTTTACAGACGTATGTAGTCAGACACCGTATTTATTCCATCCACGTTTCGAAGAAGCACGAGGGGGTTGTCTTTGTAGTCTTGCCTTTGGCAAACGACAAGCGTTCTGGTAAGACTGGCACTTCAACACGAGAGTGTGTGCTTACAGACCTTTTCCCTTTGAGTTTGTGTTTTCACCATTCCTGACTGTACTGAGAGGCAGTTCTGAAGTGTACATCTTGCCCACTCTGCCTTTATCCAAGTGTATTTTAAAATATGATGCTGATTGCATATGGTCAGAAGATCAGGACTGAGTGGTATGGGATTTTAAAATTTATTTATTTTTACTGAAACACTTTTCCTCTCACAGAGGCCCACCAGCTGGTGGCGCTGCATCTCCCAAAATCCACTGAGCATGAGGTGGAGGCCAGCGAGCTCTTTGCGGTGCTGCCTGACGTCAGCCCCCTACCCCGGACCGTCTCTTTTGGAAGACAGGTAAAGATGAGTGGGCTGTGGGTCGACAGCAGTTAGCTGGACTGGTACAGCCATAGTATGAACAGATTTAGTATCAGGTGTTACAGTACTGTCAGTACACAGCTGGTAAGTGTGTGCTAAGGAAATGGTCTTGCTGGGCATACTTCAGAGAGTGCACCTCTGACAGCAGAATAATTGTGATGAATTGTATTCAGTGGAGAAACAGTTCTGTCAAAAACTAGTTGTTAGTGTACATGAAGTACTTATGGTAGTCCCTGCTAACACTAGCATTTAAGGTCTTTCTTTTTTCTGCCTTTTAGGGGGAATATATCGCCTCTGTGAAAGGTCTTCAGCTGTCAGTGTACTTCTTCAGAAAGCAGAAAGAGTTCAGGCAAGTTAAGCAACGCTGTGGCCAAATCTGCTACTTTCCTTGCGGTTTTGTGTAGGTGTGTAGGATGCCGACCGCTGGCTGGGCTCCACTGTGCCTTGGCTCCTATTCTTGAATTTTTGGAGTGCTCTGGGACTTGCAGTCTCTCACTATGCACATTTCTTACTTGCACATTTCTTACTTGCCTTCTTGGGCAGGAATCCACTTTGAGTTAAATTCCAATGTACAGTTTATATGCCACAAGTATAGATGTAATAGCCTTGGTTGTGATGGTTGATGGTTTAAGGCCTTTCTCTTTCCTTATTCTCAGGTTCTTTCTGAAGTCTACTGATAAGAAGGGGGCTAAGAATGCCTTTACCTGCGTGTCCTGCCATCCCAAAGACGACTGCATTGCCACAGGTCACGAGGATGGAAAGATCCGTCTATGGTGCGTGGATTTTGTGTTCCTGAGGCCCGGACCGCTCCGCACTTTCCTGTTCGTGTCTCAGTACAGTTTCCCAATGAGCATGTGTGCCTTGTTCTTCCTCAGGAGAAACTTCAACCAGAAGAAGGAGTACACATATTCTACAGAGCATTGGCATCACAACGCTGTGAGAGCCCTGTCCTTTACCCCAGAAGGTGAGTGCTTTAATAAGGTGGGTTGGGGGGGGGGGGGTCCTGGCATGCTGGTGATTCTCTGGCTTGATGTTTTATCACGTGCTGAGATGTGCTGCTGTCCTTTGGCCTGTTCCTCACAGGAACAAAACTACTCAGTGGAGGAATCGAATCAGTTCTGGTCCAGTGGCACTACGGGGCTGTGACAAAGAAGGATTTTCTGCCCCGGCTTGGTGGGGCTATACAACACATTTCTGTGTCCCCTGATGGGTCGCTGTACTGCACATCTCATGAAGACAACAGTAATGTTTTTTTTTTTTTCTCTTTTAATTTACTGTGAATTGGTAATTTCAGTGATCGCACATGGTCTATAGTGAAATACAGAAGGTTTTACATCCATATCTTCTTAGGCATACGTTTTGGGAAAAAAGGACACGAGTTAAAATGTGGTTTTTATTCAATAATTTGCATACTATTTTTAGGAGCAACAATGCTGAGGTGACCACGTTTAACTTCCTGTCATCATCGTCACTGTGCAGCTCTGGCTGCTTATAGCTTGCTTTGGACAGCGTCGAAGGCAGCACGTGTTTCTGTGCGTCTCGTGTTCTAAGTCATGCTTTGTAACATGTGCCTGGCTGTGTTTCCACATCGTCAGAAATCACGATCATCCAGAACAACCTGAAGCTCTCCCGGGTCATCCAGGGACTCGTGAAAGGTGCGTACCCGTCCGCCCCTCCATGCGGCAGTGCAGTTCGGTCCGTCGGTGCGTGGCGGGGCACAGCTAACGCGGTCTGCCTTGCCGCCTCCCAGGCCAGGAAGTGAAAACCGAGCTGGTCATCGACCCGCGCACCAGAGCCCTGGTTCTGAACGGGAAGCCCGGTCACCTGCAGTTCTACTCCCTGCACCACGACAAGCACCTATACAATGTAAGCCAGCGTTTGTGCGGCGGTTACACCGGCCCGACTGTCCTGCCCCTGTCGGTGGGAGTGACGACACCCTCGCCTCTTCCCTCTAGCTGGACGTTGTGCAGCAGGAGCACATCCACGAGTCCGGCCTGCAGCAGTATGACATAGCAAGGGCCGCCTTCGACGACACGGGCTCCTGGTTGGCCACCGTTGAAGAGCGTGGCGAGATGTCGGCCGAAGTGGAAATGAGCCTGAAATTGTGGGCCTACGTGGACGCCTCTCAGAGGTGCGTCTGCGTCCTCCTTCTAACGCGGCCCCTTTTTCTTGCTCCTTCTTCACCAGATGGCTTTTGTTTTGCAGTTTAGCTAGTAAATATGGCTGTTTAAACCGTTAACAGTTGAGGGTAGGAACCTCCCATAATGCAGCGTGTGTGTTTAGGTGTCTGTGTATGAATTGGTAAATGTTACACTTATATAGTGTTTTTCAAGACACCAGAAGAAATTTACAGAGTAATAGGGACTCTCCACCACCAGTGTACAGTGTCCAGCTGGGGGATGCAATGGCAGCCATAGACGGTGCCTGAAAGCTCACCACACACCAGTTGTAGGTGGGAAGGAGAAAGTGATACAGCCAGCTCACACAACGGGATTATTAGGAGGCTCTAGCCAGGACACCAGGGAGCACACCTGCTCTTTACAAAGACCACCCTGGGTCTTTAATGACCACTGGGAGTCAGGACCTTGGTTTAATGTCTAATCTGAAGGAAGGTGCCAGTTTTTACAGTATTGCGTCCCCGTCACTGTACTGGGCTGTTAAGACTCACACAGACTGCAGGGTTAGCACCCTCTGCTGGTCCCATTAACACCACTTCCAGGAGTACCCATAGCTTTTCGGGGGTGATCCATCCAGGTACCGACTGGGCTCAGCCATGCTTAGTCTTCATGAGTTTTCACTGTTGAAAGCTGCTTTGTGAAAGCTGCTGAAAATATATGCAATGTGTCCGTAAAGTTTATGAAATATAAATTTGTACCAAACAGCCCTGATGGTCCAGGCTTATAACTGCTTTCCCGAGAAATGTAATGTAAATTTTTTTTTTTTTTTTGTTTATACTGTGGTAATATCTGCTTGTCTGTCTCTCATAGTTTCCAGCTGAACACTACCATCTTTGCACCGCACGAAGACCGGATCAACGCCATGTGCTTCTGCAACGTCACTGAGACCACCATGCTGGTAACCACAGGCCGTGATGGTCACTTTAAGACCTGGCTTCTAGCAGACGACTCTGATGTCCAGGGTATGTTAGCTTTTAAACTACCTACCGCAGCCTAGGTGGGGTCACTCAAAGCCTTACCAAGTTCCACACGGCTCCCTCCGGATTTTCTAATCCCTCCGCTCCCTTCCACAGGTCAGGCCGCGTCCTGGTCTTGTGACTTTGTGGGTAGCTACCACCACCTGACGCCATCCGGCTGTTGCTTCTCTGCTGACGGTTCTCTGCTGGCCGTCGGCTTCGGGGGGGTCGTCACTGTGTGGAACCCCAACAGCTGGGATCTGCTCGTCACCTTTAGCCAGCCCCCTGGAGACATCAGGTGCTGTGGTATAGGAAAGACGTTATAAGCTTTCATCTGTACAAATGGGAGTGGGTGTGACTACGAAATTAAAGTTTACAGAAGGTATGAGGTTCAGTAAAAGCCAGCTGGTAAACAGTTCCCACACCTTTTACGTTTAACAGGGACCGTTTAGGAGAATCTGTTCTCTCTCTTTTCTTTCTGTCTGGTTAAGTAAAATAATCCTTTTGTTTGCAGATGCTAACAGTAGGTGTAAATGTTTGGTATCCAGAGGAAAATCTTAAAATTGTCTTTTTTTTAAGGTATTAATATATTGTAAGCTGAACTCATTTAGCTCTGTTGTGCACTGAAATGATAGGGGAGGACTGTTCTGGAATTTTGGGACCGAAAAGGGCCTCAGTCGTAATCCAGTGAAATGTGTTACAGAGCAGCATTGTCCTGTTAAATTGCCATGTGAGGACTTTGAAGTTGTTAAGAGCTGGTCTTTTGATCTGACAGGGACCTTTGTTTCGGGAGGCTGAGCTGTTCCAAGTACCTGCTTGGTACCACCACGGAGAACCTGCTCTGCTGCTGGAATCTTCTCACCTGCTCATGTAAAGCATCCGTGCCGGCCTGTTGCGTGTGGCTCCACAATGGTCTGCCTGCGTGACTCTGTTCCTCACATGCTTCCATCCCCGTGCCTGTCCGCAGTGGAGTGGAGCACAGCCCTGAACGTGACGCTTCTGCAGCCGGACCCACTCTCGGAGAACATTGCCGCCTTCTCGCTCGACTCGGCCAAGACAGACCGTGAGTGACCGGGCGGACGCCGACGCACGCCGGTGGCTGTAACCTGTGGCGAACCAAACAGCTTCGTGTACAGCCGGTCATAGAGAACAGCGTGCTGAGCAGTCGAGTTCTTGCTGACCTCTGTCCTGCTGTGGACAATCAGGCTGTTTTCCAGTGCTGCCATCCGTGTCACCTCAATACACCAGGAAGTTCTTTGCTCTGTACCTCTGCTGGTTCATTATGTTCCCATTCACTCTGTGCTGTGTTATGGACTGTAGCCTTGTTAAGTATGTGTGGATTTTGGTCGTTGTGTTCAGTGCTGGTTTATAATGTGACCGTGTCCTGCCCCACCCCCCCACTGCACAGTGTTTGTGTTTAAGCCCAGTGAGCCCCGGCCGCTGTACTCCCACAAGGCCGTGTGCTCAGGATCGGTGCGCCGTGCCGTCTTTGCACCGCGACAGGAGGTGCTGCACAGCTGTGAGGAGAACATGCAGTGGCTTAATAGGTGTCAGCTGTATTTTCTGGCAGAGCACATGGTAGGTGCCCCATCTCCCCCCGACCCAGGGACACGTGCCGCAGTGCTGTGTCACGCTGCGCGTCGGCATCGCTCAACGCTGTAAAAACATGTCATCACATGACAGTCTCGTGTGCTTATTTTGGGTTTCATGCCCATGTCTTCTAACATGACTTTGTTCGTGATGAAGTTTCATGGGAAGTAATTCTTCCTCTTTGTGGCTGAGAAAGTGATATATATATATTTTTTTTAATTTTCCTGTTCTGTATTAGGATTTGCTGACTTTTAGTACTAGGTCAGAAGAGGACAAAATTATGGCAAGAAGTAAACAGGTATGCTTTTAATGAGACAGTGTGTGTGTTATTATAATTTTCTTTTGTTACATAAATGCACCTAATTTTGAATGTGCTTTGATCTTGTTGAGAACAGCATGCTTGCGTTTTGTTCCGTGATTCTGCCTGCTGTATGTTGTTTGACTCTCTTCTCTGGCTCAGCTGGTGGTCGACGACAGCGTTGCCGTGACGCCTTTCTACCTGCTGCTGGGAAAACACAGGCAGGCTCAGCAACAAAAGCAGGCCTCTCTCAGCAGTCACATGGCACCCAGGGTCCAGCTCCCCCAGGGCTCAACGGCCATCCGAGAGGTAGCCATTAAAATTAAATTATGTTTATTTTTATTTATCTGTGTAGTGGCTGACTCCAAGCCACATTGCTAGCATCTAGTGGAGTCACACATCAAATGCTTCAGAGATGTTTTTGGCCACGTTTTGATGGGATAAATTTATTTTTCAGTTGCTGCACACCCCGGCACATGTTTTGCCGTCCGCTTCTTTGCTCTGCACCATGTTTGTCAACTCGCTGCTCATTTCAAAGGCCGGAGCTGGGTAAGTCAGGCCGATGTGCTGTTGATACATCTACCCTGGACAGCTTTGTGGATCCAGAGTGATCGTAGAGCCTTGTTACTTCTGAATGATGAATTCAGCTTAACCAGATATATGTAAGAAACATGATGATATGTTTGAAATGAATTGTGGCGTGTTGTTTGGGAGGTCCCCTGTCACGCTTCAATGTTACCGGTCATGCTTAATGGCAGCTCTATAAGTACTTTGCATGGCTTAGCTGAATAGTGAAGCATTCAACCCCCCCCCCAAAAAAAAATAAATAAATAAATAAAAATTCAGAGGTTTGTTCTCACGAGTTTTTGTTTCAGGGAGGATGAAGGGTCCAAAGAAGAGGATATGGAAAGTGAGAATGAGGAAGAATCTGAGGACTCTGAGGGCGAAACAGACCGTTGTGTCAGCTCGAAGCAGGGGCCCCCAGGTCACAGCCCTAAGACAGAAACAGCACTACTGTCTAAGTCTCAGGACAGAGAACTGAGGAAAGTAAGGAGAACTGACTTCAGCTGGCTCAGCTCACTCCTGAAGTAACGGCGGAGGAGCAAAGCTACACGAGTTTTTTTTTTTTTTTTTTTTTTTGTCCTGTCGTATGGACCAGGTTTTATTAAATAAGATGAAAGCTTTTTTGTGAAAAGCTGTTTTTAAATTTTAAAATGTTGCAGCCATCGTCAGTTCTGCATGCCAGGTTGCCAGGATACAGCCCAGCGTCGTGTGCCAACTCTGACGTGAGACGCTCACGTTTGCAAGGTTTTCAGCAGTTAATGACTAAGCATTTGTCTGTGAGGGAAGATTACACATGCAACGCGGAACAGGAAGTTTTCGTTTTTGCTTTTTGTGACTCATTCCTCTGTGGGGAAACTAATTTATTCATTTTGTTTAGTTTCACGGTTTTCACAAGCTGAATACTACTTAGAGCTTAACACGAGGCACAAGGTATCGTACATCACGGACGTGGTGCCGGGTTGCACTGCAGCGTTGTTCTTCAGCACGCCTAGTGCACAGGCGAAAGCGCAGATAAAATGAGCCACAGTGGGAGTAACCCTACGCCAAGAGATGGCATGTAAACACAGTGCTAATTGCTATTTGAACCTATGAAACTGCATGTATGAGACAGCATTACCCATACATGCTGAGTCACCACAAATATTGACTTTTCACCACGTGTTTTTTTTTTTTTTTCCCTTCTCCTCCTGGATGTCTTCCAGATCATCAAGTAAAACTTTACGTTGGTCTTTTATTGTAGAATGTGATTTCTGGTTTGGCAGTATTTTTGTTTATCTGATTGAGTATATTTGTATTAAATTCAATTATCTAAATCTGTTCATGCAAAAGTTTTTTTTTTTTTTTTTTTTTTTTTTTTTTTAATGAAAATTAAATACATAAATAATTTTTATGCATGTTTTTTTTAAATGTTTAAATTTAACAAGGTTAACCATCATATAAAAAAAAACAAAAAGAAAAGTTATGCAGTGGTATGTAACTGCATAAAATCATGTGTAAATATTCCTGCTAGCATTTATATAATTTCTTACGAAGATCAAAATACCAGCTAATTTGCAATGTCTGCCTGGAGAGGCTTAAATATAGCAAAACAGCTTTTAACAATTTATCTTGAAATTGTCTTTAAAGCTGAGAGCTTTGAGTCTTGGTAAGCTTTTCTTTAAGCTCTGCATTCTGAAATATCAGGATATTTCAGGAATGTTAAAGACAAGGAAGACAGCCTGCAGTCACATAATGGGTGCTGTTTAAGTTGGGCCAAATGGTTAGATGGTTACTTTGCCAATTTGTGATATTCACATGCATTAGCGGTTATGTACATGGGGGGGGCACTGACCTCCGTTGAAGGATGTGCGTGAAGAAATGTACACAGAGCAGCCAGATCCATTTTACAGCTAAAAGGCCATGACATGCAGAACCCAAAGTGTCCCTGGATTGTGCAGCCTTTTTCTTCACCCCTGATCTGGTCTAATGGTTCTGCCTTTAATTTTTAAGTAGTAGATAAATGTGGAGAAAAATATGCAGCATACTCTGAAGAGCACAAAGCTTTGTTACGTTCCTCACCCAGAAATAGGAACGGTTCCTTCCCAGTGGTGCTTTGAGTAGAACATCAAACGGAACAAACACGGTTTTCTTTCTTTTTTTTTTTTTATTCAACCAATACATAGAGAAATGTGGTAACTCCTATACTTTCTCCAGTTAGATGGAGTGTTTACAATCGTGTTTTGAAAAACGTAAATAAATCTGAGTGGAAAATTACTGTATTTCTATAGCATATATATAATAGAAAATATTTCCCATAGAAAAACATTTGTAGTTTTTTCTGCTGGAGTCTCATATCAATTTTACAATGACATTTGACACCATTAGGAACTTGTGCAAAACAAAATGTTTAGAAAAACGTTCAAAAGATAAATCATACAAAGGAATATGAAAGTATTTCTGTGCAATATAGAAATGCAGCTTTTATCTTACACGGTTATTTCGCAGTTACTAGTACACAACATTTTGTTGCAAAAAAAAAAAATTGCCTGTATCATCAAATTAAAACTAAGCCTATCCCCAAAAAGCGTTCACACATGAAAGGTGTTAATATTCCCAAGAATCTGTCTGCTTTCAAGTTGGTTTTAACTGGAACTCAACCACAGTACATTTTCTTAGGGTTTGGGCCAGCAACTCTGTAGTATCAGCAAAACTGCACATGGTCAGTACCTAGTTCAAGTTCATGATCCAATACAAACTTTCCAAGACTGGCCAGCTGCTTCAAACGTCCCACCTCCAGGCTTTTGCACAATAACACCTTTATGCTCCATGTGTATGTGTTGGCTCCATAGTGTCACACCTGATGTCTGCTACATGCAGGTTTTGGGTATGGTGGCCCCAAATTGTGTTTCTAGTATGGTGCTAACGGCAAGGAAATATAAAAGTTTTACAGGAATACCATATACAAAGTGCATGTCAAACTATGACACCCTGAAGGTCTGAGAACTGTGTTGAGGGAGCAGAACCCAGGAAAAGAAACCATGTTAAAACATGGTACTCCGACCACATTCTTTGGGTTTTACCATTTCCTGAGTGTGCATTTTGTGACTTAAAAACTATATTCAACTTCACTATGTAGCCTGTAGTTTACACCACTAAAAGAACCTTATCCTAGCATAAAGGATGTTAGTCTGAGAAGTCAGTTAGGAAAACTGAACTATCTGAACTTTCTTAGAAACCCATAACATTCACCAATAGATATACGATCAATGTTTACATGTCTGAAAATGATCATAACTACTGTATTAATAATTTTGGCAAGAAAATTTATGGAATGGCTATATAAGCCTTTTGGTGACTGACCATGCATATGATAATTTAGAGAGGAGCTCCACTTTGGTAATATTAAGAACATGCCGCTGCATAGCTTTTTATGTAGCACAATATCGTAAAACTGAATAAAACATAAACAATACTGACTATACGTTCACAGCAGATCCATACAAGTGTTCATATACAAATTATAGGGTAACCCTTATAACCACTTTTAAAATGAGAATGTATACAAGTTAAAAAAAAAAAAAGTAAAAAATTGCTGAACTAGCAACATATAAGGCTAAGGGAAAACTATCTCATCAGCACTACTAAGCAAACAGCAAGAGCTTTGGAAAGTGTTTTCATACATTTTTGAGAGATGGGTGTGCTCAGCTTACTGTGCCCACTTTAGCTCTTCAGCACTGTGGTTTACTGATGTACTATACAGTGCACACTTCACCACCTTGATCAAATGTAGCAGAAGCTGGCATTTTCGAGGGTACAACAGCATTCCTACTAACAGCAGCTAAACGCTAAACTTCCTGCTAACAGCAGCTAAACGCTGAACTTCCTGCTAACAGCAGCTAAACGCTGAACTTCCTGCTAACAGCAACTAAACTTCCTGCCAACAGATGCGACATTCTAAGCAACATTTCAATATATAACAAAAGTCAATACAATCCACAGAGTAACAACTGAGCTACAGACATATATCAAACATTACAGCAAGCATGCGAGCAGTTTTAGTAGCTGTCGCATACTAGGGGACACGTGGGCCTCTTTGACACGTTTACACAATTGTGGAAACCTTGGAAACGCTTGGTTCATTTTTCTGCTCAGGGGAGCAGCACTGAAAGAGCCGCATTCCCAGGTTCTTGTAGGCAAACCTGAAGTACATCATGTGCCCCATGGCGACAAAGCTGACAGAGATGATGACAAGAAGGCCGAAGGCTTCAGGGTTGGGCGCCAAAATTACCATGATGAAGTGCAACAGGTCAAGGAGGTAATTCATGGAGTTTTGGACGCCGTTGATGATTCCTCTTTCAGACTCAATCACATTCTCTTGGATCAGTTGGGTCACAGTCAAGTCAAAGGACCAAAGACCTAAGGGTTGAGGGTTTAAGAGACATTAACATTTGTGTCATTGTCAGAAACGCACCACTGCCATCCCCATACCATTAACATAAAAACAGACCTAACAGCGAATAAATATTTTTAAATAGCTCCAAAGTTTGTGCAAGGAATTTAATCTATGACAGACTCACTTTGGATTCCATTACCGTGTACGCTCATCCGAAACACTTACCTACTCTAGCAGCAATGACTCCAGCAAAAAGGAGGCTAACTGACAGGTAGGACTCCACCTGAGCCACCTCCTCGATCTCCTGTGCCATGGTGGAGTTGTTGGCAAAGCTCTGCATGCTCGTGGAGAGCAGGGCAATGGGAGTGGGGCCAGCCTCAGGCAGGACGCCACCATCTCCCAGGAGGTGGCGGAGCACTTCTTTGAAAGGCGAGACGGTCAGATCAAAGGGGCTGCCGGGTGCAAAGACAGAGACCACACAGAGCAGGAGACAGGAGAGCTGGGCCACGCCTGAGATGAAGCCCGTGCGGATCAGGCCGCACCACTTCCGGACCCAGGTGAAGGCCACCGTGCCGAAGATCCCGGAGACGGCTGAGGCGCCCATGAGCAGGCTGAGAATAGAGCCATTCAGGCCCTGGGTGTAGGCATAGCCCGTTGTGATACAATCAAAGCCAAGCACGGTCATGTAGAGGAAGGCCAGTGACATGCCAGCGAAGAAGATGGACTGGTTGTAGTAGGCAACCCACCCATCCTTGAATGTGCGGAAGGGCTCTGACATTTGGTAACAGCAGCCAGCTTCCTTTGGCAGATCCATCTGCTTTCCAGCAACTTCATTCAATAACTGGGAGCCTTCAGATGGCTTCTCCACATTCAGAGAATCTACAAGGCATAGTAATATGTGGAATCGTTAAACATTTTACTGTAGTTGCCAAGCTGCTGAACATGTCATTATAACTCGTCTAACTTGCCTCGTGATTAATTTGTTTTCTGCAACCAAACAGACTACAGACAGCGTGATTTTGTGCGTGATCGTAGTGTACCTTGCTGGACGGCAAGTTGCTTGAGCTCTTGATCTTTTTCTTTCTGCCCGGCCTTGTGGGCCAGCGCTGGAACTTTCTGGTAGACCTCACGGAGCAGCCAGTACTCAAGGCACATGGAGCAGAGGTTCCAGCCAGAGATAAACCCACAGCCAACAAAGTGAGAACCAAAAGCCATGATCTGTCCCACCAGCATGGGGGCCAAGATGTTGGTCAGCTGATCAATTATTCTCACTGTGGCATTCATGTCTGAAAAAAATTAGTACGTAACCAAGAAAATTACACTACTGTACCCAGTGGTCATTCGAAAGAGAAACTTTCAACTGGTTTGCTTACACGATGTCTGCATTACATGACGTCATTACATTTGTCTCAGAGGGAAAATGCTTGGGTTGTTTTGCACACTGAGGCATGCAGTTTAACATTACATTTGATAATGTTTGGAATAACAAAGGCAGTAACCTGAACAAGGCTGAGAACCAGAGGGAATCTGAAAAAATCTCAATGTAATAAGATAGAATTGTCCTTGAAAAAGTGCAGTTGTGCTGTAAACATGTCACACTAACTGGCTGTTGAGGACAATACAACAATTTAGTGTGATGCAAAATAACTACCAGCACCTATTAAACTTCTTTCGCCACAAACAAAAAAATCAGCTGTTAGATTGATTACATATTTATACATTTACTTTTCTTCAGATGCATGTTAAGATGTTTTTCCAATTTTCATCGGAAGACTCTATACAAACGTGAGAAGAGATTAAATCCATCCCTTGGCAAATGCAACATATAATCCAATGTTTTTTTAAAACATTGTCAAGCAATTCTGTTATGAAAAGAAATTATCTGATGGAAATTTTGCTTGCACAATACACAATAAGTGTCTTTTCGTATTTCCACTGCCAAAGTAAAAACAGGGGTGGGGAAACAAGGACCTCAGCAGGTTTATTTACGGTTCAAAGCCGCTGGCAGCACGAGACCACCTGCAGTGTGAACACTGCATGTCCTTCTGACCTCAACAGGTGACGGCAAAGCTTACCAGCCAGGTTGTTCTTGTCACCTCCAGCCACCACCACCACCCAATCTCTCTGGATGGTGATGGACATGGCAGTGCTAGCAAGGTTGGCAATGTTGGCAATGGTGATGACCAAGATATAGCAGCATGTCTGCAATAGTTAATGAGAAGAGATTAAGATAAGAAAAACATGCACAGCGTACTTAATTTCCCTATAAAATATGTTTTGAAAAATGAACAACCATGTATGCACATGTCAATTGAAACGTTCCTTATTTTGGTTCACGTGTAATGTCTTCCAACATATTCCCAACTTTTGCAAGGTCGAGATATTTTGCTAACTTTTCCCTGTATTTTTTTTTTTAAGTACACCGGGTTCAGATGTCATTCCCGTGAAATAGGGCTGGAGTAGCCCTCAACCCCGGCAGTATGTCACATGACAGCCAACGGCTACAGCTTTGCTGAGTTGCACCCTGGCTAATACCTCTCTGAGGATTATGTTTCACTACGTACAACAGACTTCACCTCGTGTACAAACTGTGGAAAACTGTAGCTTCTTCATAAGAGGCACTTTCCCCTTTTAAGAGAGTGTAATCGCAGCAGAAGACTACTAAAGATCAGACACTTACAAGGAGCCAGCCACTGTAAAGTTCTCTGAGATCGTCTTTAAAATTGAAAACCATCATCAGGAGAATGCCGCACAGAATTACGGCACTGTTCTGCACAACAAGGGAAGTCCGTGCAACTGTTAAAAAAATTGAGAAATAAACTGTTACCTCATATTTACCGAATACGTTTGGCACTGTAAAGGAAATTAGTATGTGCAAAACATGGGCGGTATGACACGCTGCAGATATACTTTCCCTAACCTTTAAGCCTTGGGTTTTTGTCCACCCAGTCCCCAATGATGGCACCGAGCAGCAGCACCGACCCAGCCACCACAAGCCCGTAGACTGCCGTGAGGAGCAGGCTGTTCCCGTACAGCTCCACCAGGAAGACGGCCACGGCAAAATTCCACATGCGATCTCCCTAAAAAGGCAAGACAGTTACACTGATATGGGGGGAAGTCGACATGGATACAAAAGATTCACTGTATAACCCGAATCTACTCGTGCATCCTCACATTTTAAATCAGCTCTCAAACCAAGAAACGCATGCAAAAACCCAAGAAATAATTTTTAATGCTCATTGACATCTTCTGCTAACATTTATAATGTTGGTAGCGACCAGTAATAGAGCAGTATTAGCAAAGACGAAACTAAGGTACTCGAGAGTTAAAACGAAATAAAAATCTTAGGAGGAAATGGGCTGTTCTTTGTTAGATCGTTGCTTGTATTGCGGCTATTTTAATCGACTGAAACAGAAGCGATGGTCTGTATGGTTTAAAGCCTAAAGAAACACTTGATGTTGAACAAAACGCAATCTGCCTTCCACTTACTCTACTTTACGCTTACACACCCACAGACAGATAAATGCTAACATTGCATTTGACTCCAAGGAAATTATGCACGATGTGCTGTACATTAATTCCAGTTTTTGTTTACGGCTTCACGGTATTTTATATCCACCGATCGACATTGCAAAACATTTTATCTTCCCCTAACAACATTTGTTGCAAGTCCGTCTTCAATGTCAACATGTCATCATCAAACATTAGTTATTTTAAAAATGATATAAATTGTTTTTCTTACCCATGTGGAAAGAGCGTGCCCGAGGTAAATAAGAAACTTCGTCGAACCAAAGAAATCCACAACTGCTTCTGTCAAAGATATACGAGACGATGAGACATTTATAAAGACGTAAACGTTACATATAAAATATATCGTAAAAATGCATACCACAACGTTTCTTGCATCCAGCGTTGTCCATATTTCGTATTTGTTATTTTCGTATTTATATTTCTGCCTTTGTTGGGGTTATTTTCGGGTGGCAAGCACCGATTATATTTATTCTGCAAAGAAACTAAATTGCCTTTTCCTTCTTTCCAAACTTAGCTATCACTGTAGCTGAAGTTGGAAAGCAAAATTCAAGGACTTTTTAATCTAAATGCAAAATAGTAAATAAAAATCGTGCATGCACAGGGTCGCAGCCCCACACTCCGCAGCCCCGTTAGAGGTATTTACCTCTTGTGCGGATTTCTGAGCCTGCGAGATGTTTTGTGTCACTGCGTCACGTGACATAGAAAGAAGGGAGGGCATTACAAGCACCAACAACAAGCCCTTTTGCGGTTAATAGCGAGCACATAGCAGCGGAGCCGCATTACAATGTACTTAATCAGGAGTGTTTAACGTTAAAATTGCACCTAAGGAACTTATTACACGTTTCATACATGCGACAATTATCACTTCTGTCTCTTCACAGTGTACTGATTGTAATAACGATAAGTACTTTAACTCAGGTGGACCAAGGAGGTTGAATTGTGGATTGCGTCACCAGTCAAACATTTTTTTTGCATTTTTCCAGGCTCCAGTTGTTTTTATCCTTAAACCTAAATGTGTTCCCTTTAGTAGACTTTGCAGCTTTGCAGACATAACAGTGGTTAGATATGAAATGTACTTTTGAATAATTCCATTACTTAGTGCCGTTGGGTCCAATTTACAGTATAGTATGGATCTGAACTACTAATTCCTGCAGATACTTATGACTGGTTGAATAAAATATGATAGTGAGGGTCTTTTGCAATGTATCTGACACAAGTAATATGTGTAATTCCAGTTAGTGTAATTAAAATAAATGTGTTCTGTGCTAACAAAGAGTTTAATCTTTAACTCCCTGTTGACTTAAAGGGTAGGAAATTGGCCTGGCATGTGGAAGTCTCCTGGTTTGAATCCCAGCCCTGTCACCGAGTGCGTCCCTGAGCAAGACACCCTACACTAGCTCTGTGGGCACCAAAAAACTGCCACCCACTGCTCCTTCGGGGCGTTGGTTAAATGCAGAGAATGAATTTCCTCTGTTGTGGGACTATTACAGCTTTAATTTAAAAAATCTGTGTGCTATCACTAATAGTATAAACGATCATGTTTTCTCAGCATGGAGAATGTGTTACAAATTCTAAGCATAGTAAACCTGCAGGCAACACTGTAGGTGTCTGTGTTGCTGTTATGTTTCTATGTTTTGTAAACATACATGCATGTGTATGTACCGAGTTATGGTGATTTCACAGGCCAGTGACAGCTCCCTGAATTGCCACCCAGAATCGTACCTCTGCTAGCTGTTACATTTTATTGATGATGTACCTGGACAGAGATAGGGACAGTGACTGTGACACAAACACGAGACCCACTGTAGGCAAAGTGCAGTATAAGTACGTTATTTAGTAGTTTTTCTAGCAACGCATTTGGTAACAAGAACATGCCGTACATCACTATCCAAGCCCTGATTAAAGTTAGATTTAAAATTACCACTTTCGTGCATTATAACTTGCCTCACAAGAAAGTCACAAAACTATTTGATTCATTAGAAGCTTTTTGTATGCCAGAAAATGACAGTGCTTCTAATAAAAGCCACCAATAGTCATTTTAATTTTTATTTACTTGCAAGTGCCTCCTTGGCGATCTAGTCGCGGTTGCCATGTAATCCTTGCATGATCTGCACAGATGTGTTTGCTGTGCTGGAAGCTGTCCAAACCACACTGATAGATCGCAGTGCCCTTTCTCTTTTTACCCAAGTCCTGGAACATGCACGGTGTTTTGGTTGTGAAAGCCCTAATCCTGCTGCATAATGCACAAAACAGACATTATTCTAGGAAAACCATAAGTAACATCCCCATCCTGCCTGTCATCTGTCAACACACTCAAATCATCCTGTAATTCATGGGATGTGTTAATTTTTTTAGCGAGCTCTTCTGTATTTGTTTAAATCCCACAGAATTTGAATAAAATGCCATAATAACATCAAACGGAATATCTTTACATAATGTTTTGTAATCTAGATCTAGCATTACAATCTAGATCTAGATTGCAGTGGTCCATTGATTCTAATAGACAAAAAGAACATTTGAAAAAAAATCATATTAAGATTATATCACCTTAGCGTTGTCTTTTTTAAATTTGTACAAAAACTATGTGGAATGTTTTAGCATGACAGTAAGATCTAAATTTCAAAAAACAAAGAAATTCTACTTTGCTAACTCACTGCTTTGAATATACCTGTAAGTGTTAAAAATTTACTGTACACGGACAGTAACATATTTAAGTTTTTTTTTCATGCTAGGCCTCAAAGATGATGGGAACCTAAAGTTAGAAACAACTACCTTTAACAGCTGTTGGTTGTGCCTTTTCTAGGAAAAAAAGGGAACTGGCACATTGTGCTTGTCAGTGCAGTTCTGAGTTAATTCTGTCGGTATGTTTTTTCCATAGATGGCACATTACACAGGAACACATACTGTGTGACACAAATTCCCAAAAATTAATCTTTTCCTAAAACAATATAAATCCACAATAGAAAGTGACACAACTTTAGAGTGAATGCACCTAACAATTGCCCTTAACCACAATCGATTAAGGTGTTAAAAAGGCTCCATGAGAACACCTGGGTTCATATTAAAGCCTTAAAGTGTAATATGTCTATGTATCGTATAATTAACGTTTCTGAATATCACTTTGGGTGAGGCCATTGTGATGCACTGACATATCACAACAAGCTGCAAGATCCTTCTATATCTTTTTGTGAGTCAGTGAATTGAGTACCTGTTTGATTTTTTTTTTGTTTGAGGGTGATCCTTCAACGTACCATTCTATACTAGCATTGGCATCTCTTCTATTTTTAACCTGTTTATGGAAAACACTAACAACATTGTTGAGGGTCTAAGTGTAAGCTTCAGTCTATTGGCATGGTAAAAAAACAAATCTCCCCCCCCCAGCTATTAGTGGGTTGTTTTTGTCCTGATGAGGTCACAGTGCTCAAAGTCATGTGGTGATGTTGGTGTCATGTTTCTGCTGTGTCATGCTTGTAATCAGCTAACAAGTATTGTCCCACAAGCTCTCCCAGGACACTTACAGCTCATTTTTTCCACAGTTTATGGTATCTTTAAGTTCCACATCAGAATGATATTTCCCTAACATCTAGAGCATACATACTTCAGTAACTTAAAATATGAAATATGCTTTCTTAACTCGTTTCCTAATCGTAGTAAGATGTAAGAAGCAAAATCCATGTTGTGGTAACATAAATTGAATTTATTGTACAGTATTATAATAAAAGAAAGCACAGAGGTACTGCATACTGTAGATCCCTGTCTCATTTCAATTATTTCTAAATGGCATAGTAACAGTATTGTAATAAAGCTCAAGTAACTATAGTAACTGCTGCTGACATTCACCATTGGTAAAAAAGTCACACGTGACATTGGAATGTCAATGGTGAGAAAACAGAAACATTCAGCAGGTGTTCTCAATCGATGTCAGCATATTGACTTTGCATACTGGTTGCACTGATGTACCAGGACAGTCAAATAGGTAGATTAATCACAACTGGCTTTGAGTGGTCAGGGACTGAATAAATTATTTGTTTGCCTACTAGAGGTCTGCTGTTCAGCAATGTGTCCCAACAGCAGAAATGTGAAGGTCAAGCCATAAGGAGCCACATTAAACAGCAGTGAAAAGACAGGCTATAAAGATGTGCAGTCAGCAGTAATCAAATACAGCAGTTCACAAGTTTACAAATCCAATGCCAATATTATTTTTCATTAGAGGTAAAATAAAAGCGATAGATCCTATTAGCTTATCCTAATGAAGTATAATTTTAGCCTTTGCTGTTTGTTTTTTAAAACTGTATTCAGGAAAACAGTTTCAGCGCTATTCCGGAAGTTGTTTTATTAGGCCTGCTTCCTAGTCTGAACAGCATTGTCTTGTTTCACAGATAATAATATACAAAGCTGGAATGTCTGGTTTAGTGGAATTCGAAACTCAAACTGCAAGTAAAAGAGCAAACGGGACATTAACCACTGCGAGCCTAAGCAACACGTAACATGAAAGAGCATGTGTCTGTCTCACACACATACCTGTGCATGTTTAAACGTTGTACTCATTGACAGGATCCTATTCTTTTTTTTCTTGTGCGTTTTCTCCTAAGAGCACCGAATTAATTGTGAGCAAATTTGTGAAATGGTAAATACGAACATTGTTCCATGTTGCAATTGTGTGAAGTGTCAGCTTTCAGAGTAAAGAGCAAATGATCAAGCCAAGGAATGTGACAGGCAACGCCAATGCGGAAAACCAGGAATTTCCAATTGTCAAAGCGCAACTTTTCCAAACACAGAATTTTAAAAATACAGATTTCATCAGTTTTAAATCCTATATTGGATCTCAAGTATAGTGACCCACTGAAACATGTTTATTGTAATTGTTTTATCAAAAAATCCAGCTGTGTAAATAATTGATTAAAGGTTAAACTCAGAATAAACATGCATGAAGGGAATTGTTGAAACGAACGGATGCTCGCAAAGGAGTTAAATAAAAATATTGTATTTTACCCGTGGAGTGCTGTGCAACTGTCATTGAACTTTTTTCTCTCAAACAAACATCTGCAGCACAGCTGTGTTTTCCTAAATTGTGGAACATGCTTGGTTACACAATCTCATAAAAAATCTAGATTTTCAGTCAATAAACAAAATACACATGGATTGGTGGTACAAATTTAATTAGTTATTTTTTTAGGTACACAATCTTTGACTTTAAAAGTTAGGGCTTTGCAAGACCAAAATTGTTGAGATTCAGTTTACAATACAATTTAAACTCTAGTATACATTGCCATGTCAAAATGAGGAAACTAAATTTTCAAGTTTTCAAATTTCAAGTTTTAAGTTTTGCATACGGTGTTGACCAGGGGAGGTTCTAGCTACTGAAAAGTTTAGGGGCTAAGTCAAGTTTGTCTGGGTCTTGTCTGTTGCATTACTATAAAACTCCTTCTTTTTCATGGCAAAAATATTCAGGGCTAGGCTTAAAATATTAGGGAATGAAGCCCTGAATGATTGGACTTAACACCACTGATGATAATAGTTTTCACCATGGCTTGCTTACACCCCCAGGATTCTGGGGTCCTTTCTGGCTTTATAACACACATTACATTACATGGTAACTGAGGTAAACTTCAGCCTACTGTATATTATCCATTACAGCATACAGTATTCCATACTGTAACTAACAGTGTAGAATAAATGTAAACTTTTTAGAATTTTTAATACCTTTGTTTTGGCACTTGATCTGATATTGTGTCGGCTAAATATTCTATATCCAAAACTCTTCCTTTGTAGAGTCTCTTGGAGAGTGAAACCTGTGTCAGGAATCTCAGCTCATAATGATGGTATATCTTAAAGGTATGCCAGTCTTTACTGAGCACGCACACACACACACACAAACTCATGTACAAGAAATGAGATGTGGAAACTTTAGAGTCTTTAGATTGTGGGTTGGGGTGACCATACACATTTCACACACAGTATACAACCAAAGACATGTGAGTCGACAGTACTACTCAACGAACTATAATAATAATAATAATAATAATAATAATAATAATAATAATAATAATAATAATAATATCACCTATCACACAGCACAAAACATGGGAGAAACTAAAATAACAGTACGAAGCAAAACTTTTTAATTCAGAGGGAGGAAGGCTATCTGGTGATTGTCAGATAAAAATCATTTTCATACATATTATAATGTACTTTGTGCACATGGAGAGAATATATCTTAAATGTTTTCAAACTGAAAGCTATTTCATTGTGGGTGCTTTGTACAGTCTGCACTGTGGAAACTCCTACTATTTAAATTCAAGGCACTTTGCTTTTACTGTTGACCACGGTCTTTTTCTCCTTTGAAAGGTTTCCTTTCATGCTCAAGAACAGCTGACTCAACTACAGATGTACGGAACATGTGTTTGGATAATTCTTACACCGAGAAAAATTATTTCCAGTTTGCTGAACTTAAGTACACAGTCAAATGTCTCATGAATACATTTTACCCATTAGAGGGTTGCTGAGTTGTAGCATTTTAAAACGTTGACACTGTGGGAAGAACGGGACTCATATTTGTTCAAGATAGTGGTGGGCTGGTCTGCTGGAATGGGCCTGTGTATAAGCAAAACATGGCAGTGCTTTGTTTGTGGCATACAGAAAATGCCAGTCAGTGGCTTTCTGAGAAAATAAATTCAGCTTTCCTTTGAGTAACGACTGCACAAGCTTCATAATCAAAGCACGCTCGGTGCTTAAAGTAGGCCGATACTCACTGGTACTCAGTACCAACACCTTTTTGTTTTTCTTTTCAGAGTACCAGAATTGTTTCTTGTGTTTGGACAACTCTAATAACCTGCTGATACATACAGGACATAAGGGGAGTACTAGAAACTTTTTTCCCTCCAATTCAAGCACTGACCACATTGTACACAATGTGTTGTGTCACAAACCAACAGTAACCTGACATGTATTCAAGTAAAGAGCCTTCCTTCAATAACACCCTATTCAGATGCTCCTGCATCCAGCAAGTGGCAAACAGATTGTTTGCTTGGATCATTTATTGGCAAAATACTACTGCAAACAACTGACTTCCTTTGGGAGATAATTTTATGATTTCTTTATTACAATTCTCCACAACATTTTGCTTGTTACTTAAACTGGAGTAGAATAACAACCAAAGAGAACAAAGGAACTTAATCGACCACACGCATTGGATAATGTCTGGAAGAACTTCTGCAGTAATAGCTATTGCTGATTGACATAATAGCAACTCCCACACCGCAGTTTAGCAATTGCCTTTCTTGTAGCCCTTAAAGGATGGTACCATCACCACCTGGAGAATGTTTGCTGAGTCATTATGTTGTAATGAATTGTAAAGGTTTCTTAATAGCATGATGTTCATACAGAACACTGGCATGATGCCTTGTTCAAAATGTTTTGCTCTAAAATTACCTTTGTTTGGGAGCACCAGAATGCTGAGTACGGTATGGTATTTATCACTGAAACTCAAGCCAAGTATGTGTTAGCAGTCATAATTGTGAAAGATGCTGACATTTCTACCTGATTTTTCAGACTTGTCAGTATTAACAACTGGGCCATTTCTGAACATCCAGGGACTGTGAGCAGCATCTTATATTGGGTCGACGAAAAATAAATAAATAGGCTGTATGGGGTCCCTCTTGTAACTGTCCATAGGACGAAATAGCATTGATTATACTGGATTTTGCATGCCTGTTTCTGTCCAGAAATTTTACTTGGTGCATTGTTTAAATCCACGATTAGGTAGTGACTGTTATATTGTGACATTTTACATCCAGGTGGGTTTTCTCCGGGTGCTCCAGTTTCCTCCCACAGTCCAAAGACATGCAGGTTAGGTTGATTGGTGTGTCCAAA
>JABJVR010000031.1:1812573-1835421 GCA_025773905.1 Chitala chitala
TGGTGGGTTGGCGCCCCGCCCTGGGTGTCCCCTGCCCTGCGCCCTATGTGCTCTGGGATGGGCTCCAGGCTTCCCTGGGACCCTCACCAGGACTAAGCGGTTAAGATAATGGATGGATGGATGGATTTTACATCCAAAGCAGTGCCGCTCACGTTGCCCAAACAGAAAATGGCACACGTTTTATTAAAAATATACAATTTTATTTATTGCATCATTTAAGGTGTTGCCAATACGTAACAGTGAAATCACGACTATCGAAGGTACGTTTGCATACAAGACCGCATATGCATGTATCAAGACCTGCGAGTTCAAAACGCTTTCATTTTGCCATCTGGTGGTACAAAGTAATAGTTACATCGTATCGGCGCCTACATTCATTTTAGTTGATATTAACAACAGCAAAACAAATCTGATGTTTCCTAAGTATCCAGATATATTCAAACTATACTTCGAAAGGAGAAAGTGACCTTATAATGGCACTCTGCATTTTCACAGCAACGTAAAACCCAAATTTGTTGTGGCGGGTCGCTTGAAAGAAAGGAAATACGCCATTATTACGCGACTGGGGATTTAGTCATGGATGCCCTTCGTTTCCTGGTGTGAGAGTGAGTTTTTGTAGAAGAAATGTCTTCGATGAAAGAAGAGAGAGAATGTGTCGCACAAGATGATACTACAGCTAAAGAGGAGCTAAATAAAAAGGTAACGATGACACCGGTGTATTTTTCCTGACAAGTGAAGTTGACAAATGGCAGCGATTACTGCAGAGATAGTCATACCATACGCTTCAGTTTCTTTTTTGCTGTTGTATTGTAAACATTATGGAATTTATTATTCCCCAGATGAAAGAACAGAAGATCGTGGTTGACGAGCTTTGCAATCTGAAGAAAAATCGGGTAAACGGCTTTTAAAATTTGCCAAGATCAAAGAAACTTTTCAACAGTATCGAAACTCCATGCGTACCTTAGTGTTCTCCTGCGAAACATTCCGTCGTAATGTATTGTTAGTAGACGACAGTAACACTAACTTTATTGTGTATTTTATAGAAGGTGTATGTACAGCAGCCCAACAGCAACATCTTTTTCTTGGCCGAAAAAGCGGAGACTATAAGCATATCTCGAAGTAAGCTTTTCACTCAGCTGTATGTACGTCTACTTGTTTACATACTTTATTTACAGTTTGTAAAACAAATATTTTGAATATCTATTCATTTCCAAATGCATTTTTGCAGCAGTTGTAATAACATCAGTTTTAAAATCGTGCTTTTTCCTCTGACAGACAAACTGGACAAAATGAAGAAGGAGTACCAAGATTTATAACAAGAAATGAAGTTGATCAATTAGTAAAAAGAACAGTGTGACATAATATTTAAAATGTGTGGTATCTGCTGTATAGTGAACTTTACCTCGTCTGAGCTGTTTGAGATAAGTCTGGATGAGAACTTGAAAAGGAGGGGCCCTGACTCAAGTAAAGAAGTGAAAAAAACGATCACAGACATTAGCTGTGAGTGCCTTTTCTCAGGCCATGTTCTTCACATGAGGGGTCACCTGACTCCTCAGCCGCTGGAAGATGAGGATGGGAATGTGTTTCTTTGGAATGGGGAGGTTTTTGGTGGTTTGCCTGTGGGGCATGAGGAAAATGACACCCAGTGTGTTTTTCAACATCTCTCCAAAAGCAGAACCCCTGTGGAGATCCTGTCGATTCTGTCTTCTCTTCAAGGGCCCTGGGCTTTCATTTATTACCAAGCTGCTACACGTTGTGTCTGGTTTGGTAGAGACTTTTTTGGTCGGCGGAGTCTGCTTTGGTGCTGCGGTGCAGAAGGGAAATTGGTGGCTCTCGCATCTGTTGCAACCACTCTTCTCGGCGCTGATGGTTTGCAGTGGCAGGAAGTGCCAGCGTATGGGGTTTACAGGCTCAATCTGCAGGCGTTTGCTAATCAGGGTTTGTTGACACTAGAGTTGTACCCATGGATTTTTCCAGGAGAAGAAACACCATTGACTAATAGGTTTAAATTAGAAGGTTTTGACAACTGTGCATCTTTAGTAATCAATGAATCTGGACTTGGTCTTCCTTCTCCAGTGTGTCCCCAAAACACATGCCTTCTACAGACCGTTAATAACACAGCACATATGTTTGACCCTCAACCGTCTGTTAAAGATCTGGATGCACTGCTGTCATGCGAGGGGAAAAGGAAACTAGTTAACCAGCTGATTGATGTGATAAGCAAAGCCATCAAGAAGCGTGTGCAGTGTCTTCCCTGCATGAGTCGTGCCGCACCCCCACCCAGTGACACAGCTGACATCGCCATACTCTTTTCAGGAGGAATCGACTCTGTGATTCTTGCTTTGCTCGCCCATCGCCATGTTCCTGCTGGGAAGCCAATCGATCTCCTGAATGTGGCTTTTAAACTACAGGAAACAAAGAGGCATAAAGAATTGACAAAGAAAAACAAGATAAAAACAAAGCAGGACACTGACAGCAGTGATCCCAACAACCCAGTTTTGACCAACAGGTATGATGTGCCTGACAGAATAACTGGCAGAGCTGGTGTGCAGGAACTGCTGGCATTATGCCCAGATAGGAAGTGGAACTTTGTGGAAATCAACATTACACAGGAAGAGCTTCAAGACATGAGACAAAAACACATCTGTCACTTGGTGTGTCCGTTGGACACAGTACTGGATGACAGTATTGGCTGTGCAGTGTGGTTTGCAGCCAGGGGAGTTGGTTGTGTGTCAGCAGGGGCAGAATACCAAGCATTCACCTCATATGCAAAGGTATACCAGCATATCTGGACATGTCTCTAACTTGTATTGTTTGAGTTATAATATCAGCATCAGGGTGTTCATATTGCTCTTGCCAAGGTTGTTTTGTAACTGCTTTCTTGACAGGTGGTTCTAACTGGTATTGGGGCAGATGAACAGCTGGCAGGGTACTCCCGACACCGGGTTCGGTACAAGGCCACCGGGCTCGAGGGCCTGCTTCAGGAGCTCGTTATGGAACTAGGCAGAATATCCACCCGGAACCTTGGCAGGGATGACAGAATCATTGGGGATCATGGAAAAGAGGCCAGGTAAGTTGGAAATCTGCATGGACGAGTCTCTGGTACAACTGAAGCTGTTCTGACTCGCAGTAGGAGCGGGAAGCTGTGGAGTTCCTTTGGATTGGTGGTGAATATTGTGTTCCCTTAGGTTCCCCTATCTGGATGAGGAAGTGGTCAGTTTTCTGAATGGCCTGCCTGTGTGGGAGAAGGCAGACCTGTCTCTGCCTCGAGGGCTCGGGGAGAAGCTGCTGCTGCGGATGGCTGCCAGGCAGTTGGGTCTGGGCCCTGCTGCCATACTGCCTAAGCGAGCCATGCAGTTTGGCTCACGCATTGCCAAATTGGAGAACAGCCAGGAAAAGGCCTCTGACAAATGCAGTAGACTCCAAGTGATTTAAACCAGTAATGGTTGTTTTTCAATCAGGAATGTTCACTTTATTATTATGGAAAATCTTAAAATAAACTACTCTAAAAATGGCGTCGTTTTATTTAGCATCAAGTAAGAATAATTGCTATTTAAAGATGTTCGGTGAAGAATGATAGAAAATGCAAGGCACAATGAGCTGCGTAGTAATTTAGTAGCTCACTTGTATTTATGTTGCTTGCTGGCTACATGTCGGTATTATTTTAAGCGGGACTCTTTGTAAGAAAGCTCATTGAAAAAAGTGTCGCATTCAGTATAGGAAGCGAGGTTTCCCACGTCAAAGCGGCCGGATATCTGGTGAACGTAGACAGGTTTTCTGAAAGGAAACAATGTAGAACACATTGATGCTTAGAGGAAAAAAATTACTGCAAAGTGTTATATGGAATAGGAACCACTGCATATACAAACCACACACCTTAATATAAGCCAAGATAGGAAGTTTCCTGGTGCATCCTTTTCTTCTATTGGAGAGGCCTGTTATGAATAAGTAAGAGTTAACATGAGGATGGGGAAAAAAAAAAAGAAAACGTTTTGGTATTTTGCTTACCTCCTTTTCATGAAGGAACTCATCCAAAAGAGAAACGCTGGTGCTGGAGAACACGTAGAAACACGGACACTGCACGGACAGTGAGTACAGAGCACTCAGTGTGTGATGTTCAGCATTGGGGACCTTTTTCTGTAAAATGTCAGCCAATAACAAACCCCTGCTTGGCATTATATGTGCACATATAGGGTGTAAAGGGTAACTTACAGCTTTTCTTGACTTTGTTTGTGATGGGAGTGGCTTTTCTTTCATGCAAAGCACACGCTGGTCTGCGTCCACTTCAAGAATACCATATTTGGAGGTGTCTGTGAGAAGTTTACATGCACTCTTGGTGACAAGACATCAGCAGTGAACACAGTGTGCAAACATTCTGCGTATACACTGGCAACGCTTGCAAACGTGAATCAAACATTTGGTGAACAATGTAATGAAGAAGCAAATGAGTCTGCGCTTCAGGAGTGCTTAGAAATAACTTGGCTATGTCATTTTTCTGAAGAATGTGGCAGCATGTGTCCTTTTTTCCACATTTCTTGCTCACCGTTTTCTTTACAGTCATATGAAAGCACCAGGTTATTGTCATTGCACTTTGCTTGTAGATCTGAAAACTTAGATATAATCTCTGAAAGACTGAAGTCCTCCTTGAACAAGGTGTCTCTAATAAAAACATTTAGGACAAAAACATTTTAGGACTTTGCACTCTTCCAAAAGTTAAATAAATGTTATGAACAACACTGCCAAATGCAGCCAGCGTGGATTCCATCAAGTTTATTAAAACAAAAAATGCTTACCCTCCAATAACTAGTATGTGATCTTCAATTCTGAAATGTTTGATGGCTAGTTGAAGGCAAGCAACAGCACCAAGACGCCCCTGAAAGAGATAACGTAATAACAAACAAACAGTAATAAAACACATTTCTGCCTTCTGTGTATACTGCTCTCTTTAACACATTCTTCTTCAGGACAGACCTCATTGCTTTCTGTCCCGTCACTGAGGATCTTGACTTCAGGATACAGATTTCTCCATTCTTCAAACTTTTTATGGAAATGGTTGTTGGTCTGTTGGGGCAAACGTTAAAATGTCTTTATTAACCAGTGAATAAATTGCAGTGGAAAGTGCAACTACAGTTTTATTTTTCCACATACATTTTTACATTTGGACTATTTTCATTGCAAATATCTTGATCTTTACATAGTTTTGCTTTGGCTGACAAGTGTTAAAGTATATTTCGAAAAACAAACAAACTCACAACAACAATAATGGCATCCACACAGCCAGAATCATTTAAAGCTTCAATCCAATGAGATATTAATGCGTAGTGTCCAACTGGAAGTAGTGGTTTAGGAGTACCGATGAGGTGGCTGAATTTCCCCGATTTGTCGTTTTCAATATCTCTCTGCAATCTTGTCCCATAACCAGCAGCCAGAATAATTGCTTTCATTTTGGTAATATAAGTTTTCTATGGGAATCCACGCTTCACTTGGGCGGATGTTCCCTAACCAGATTGTCAGAACTGAAGCTTTACAGTTATACTACACCAACACGAACGTGAACCCGTAGCGCACATCTGAACCTTAGTATTTTATATATTTTTGTTCGCATGCGCTTTGCGTCCTATGACAGCAGACGGAAATCTACTGGTTTCTTTGAAATATCATCTCCTTTTCATGAGAGAAATTTGTACGTTCATGATTACTACCCCCCCCCCCCAAAAAAAAAAACCAGTCCTATGAATCGTGATTAACTCTAGAATTATTTTAAAAACACTTTTATTAGCACGCTTTCTACTTTCATTTTGTGCTGTACGACACATATATGCGATCCCTGCTTAAACTCCTAGAACACTAGTTCCACATATATTCTATAAAATTTAAACTCGAGAGTACACGTTTTCCTGCTTTTATTATTTTAACTTTTCTAAAATATAATCGCAAAGGTATGTCATGTTAACATATTTAAATTTACAGTAATACTGTTATAGTGTAGAAAATTTTAAAGAAGGAACTTTTAAGTCAGCGGTCATTTTTTGTGGGACTCTTTTTTTTGTAGGAATGATTTGTCAGCGTGAGAACGTTGATCCAGTTTACAGATTTTGTTTTGCGCAAAACATCTGGCACCCCCTTGTAATTCATAATTCAGAATTAACGTAGCTACAGTATAAGTAATTAGTGTCGGAGGTTCGTCAGATGTAAATTGTAGATATTTGAATCGGAATGATGGAATCGTTTGATTTTTATTAAGCACATTGTACTGCAGGTTAGCAAATCATATATCAATTTCAAATTACGTGGAATGTAGTTTGTTACTGTGATCTAAGTATAGATTATTTCAAAAATCGTAACTTTTCAGGTCTAGTTTTACTGAAACATGTTTGAATTGTTAAAATTATTATTTTAATTGATTGTCCGAAATGGAGCCACAACACAAACGAAGAAAGACAGGGGAGAATAATTTTGTATCTTGGGAAGTGTTTCCAGTGCTTTCAGACGAGCAGTCCCAGGATACTCAATTGCTGGACGCTTATGCTGCTCCCATCCTTAACAAAAAAGAAACTTCTCGTCTAGTTAAAGAGTTGGCTGCGGTGTATCCTCTAACTGGTCTACAGCACATCAAACGGGTCAGAGCTTGCAAGGAGAGTGGCAGTCCACACACTTTAGAGATTATCGTTTGTTTAGTAAGTGATGTACAGGAAATTGATGGTGACAGTGATGTATCCATTGCAAATTTGCTACCACATGGCAAGGTGGACAAAAATGGTTTGGGTGAGCTGTTCTTGGTGAAGATCCCAGCTTTCCCTCCACTTACACGACCTCAGTTTGAAGTAGCCAGTAAACACTGGCCCACTTCCTTCCACGAGGATAAGCATGTGACTGTGGCCCTCAAGGGACAGCTGTTTACCGGCCAACAAAAAGCCCGCCTGCAGGAGCACATGGCAACGGCTCTTGCAGCAGCAAAAGTGGGACAAGCGGAAGGGATGGACAGTGTGGGCGCTGTCATTGTCGACCCAAGGACGGACGAAGTCCTGGCTGTGGCCCACGATTGCAGGAGAGGCCCTCACCCTTTGCATCATGCCGTTATGGTGTGTATCGATCTTGTGGCTCGGGGCCAGGGTGGTGGAGTGTATGAATATAAGTACCCAGCTTGTCACTTTTCAGCATGTAGGCCACCTCTCTGCCTTAAGGACAGTAACTCTGCTGACTTGGAAGATAAAGGGGAGGCAGGTGAGCTCAAGTCTGGCAGCCTCCCGTATATCTGCACTGGATATGAGCTGTACGTCACCAGAGAACCCTGTGTGATGTGCGCCATGGCACTGGTTCACTCCAGGATAAGCAGAGTGTTCTACGGTACTACCTCGCCAGATGGGGCATTGGGAACCAAATACAAAATCCACACTCACAAGGACCTGAACCATCATTTTGAAGTTTTCAAAGGAGTGCTACAGCAAGAGTGTGAGGATCTTAACAGGACAGCTTTATAATAGGCTGTGTTTTAAAGTGCAGCAAATTTCCTGTAATTAAAACGTCATGTTGAGGATTGATGTGTTCTTTTAATAGAGATTTTTTTTATTAACTTTGTTTTTTTTTCCCATAATATTGAACTTGATGTTTTTACTGGTATGGCATGGGCAGATCATTGAAATTTAGAACATCTTTATGTATGCTGCAGTCAAACTTTATCAAATTTGCATACGGAAGTCTCTGAGACTTTTCTGAGATTTTCTTTCTTGAATGAGTGACATCATCTTGTGTGTACTGTCAGAATTTTGTATATTGGAGCTCAGCTACAGTTTTGATGCTAACAGCAACAAAATAAACCCAGATGTTGTTGGTATTTCTTATAATGCAGTCAATTTAATAGCTGTAAACTCAAATGGAGTTACCAGAAAAGTTGGAGACACAGAAGTCAGTGTGGGCTCTGGGCATTCAATTCTTCCTGAATTTTAAAAAATGCTTAATATGTTTTTCAGAATTGTTCTGTAAGGGCTCATCTTTACAGGAAATCCTAATAAATCTTTATAAATAACCTGCTTTGCATTTTGCATTGTTCTTTCTCAGGACTTTTAAAGTTTTGATTTTTCTGTAGTACATAAATTCAGTATTTTGCACCAAAAATATGCTGTGAAAACACCTTTAGATTGTAAGTACAGTCATAAATGTCAAACCATTTTGAATGATGGCTAGGAAGATATTGCCAGGTAAGTATGGTTTGAGTTTTAATCTAAAAGCAGAATACAATAAGTGTTTTGTGTACCCTTAATTTATATATACAACAAAAATTATTTTTCTAGTAAAAATCAATTATCTTTAAATTTCAATTCTCAACTGTTTGTTTACATATTGTATCATCATTGATATTATCTTTATATTCTGTATTGTGATTTAGTTACTGGTATCCCTGTAAGTACATTTATTCAAGCACATATAGTTAAAAGGGCTCACGGCTGACACACAGCTCGTCGTCTATATGAAATCGTTAAATGCTTTTAACTATCCAGTCGCTAACTTCGATTTCACTGCAGATAGGTTATTACATTATACATTAAATAACATACAAATTCTTGCCACGTTTTTCATGCACACTGATACTTATTGCCACTAGGTGCTGTCCTTTCCCACTTAACTGTACTAATTGAACCGGGGAAATCGTACGCAAAAGCGCTTTAAACATCACGTATGGGCATTGCACCTGTTGTGTCTGAAATGTGTACTAATGGACATTATTTTTCAACAGTTTTAGCCTTACAGTTTTTGCCGTGAAGTCTTGCAGACTGTTTGACAGCTTATTTTAAACATTAACATTCATGCCCTATAATGCAATATATAAGAAGTATAATATATAAGAAAAACATTTGTGTGTCATCTTTTGGGCAACTCTCAGTCTAACCGATAATAATTTTATAATTACAACAGATCTCGTCTTTTGTAAACATCACACGTCACAGTGAAATTGTGTGCATTCGCTGTTTGCTTTAGTGTTTGCCTTGCTACTTTCGTATTGGTTTCAGTTGAATGACGATTTACACGTATCGTTTGCTTTCACGTGTAAGCTACCGACGTGGACACATGCATTTTAGAAATGTGCACATTCCTCCGAACCACATAACACCTCATCCCTGTGAATGGTGTTTTACCGTATCTCTGAAATAGCACATAATTTAGATTGCTGGCAGCTGTCCGTTACTGGGTAGGCTAGGGGCAGGGTGCTTGTTTGCTTTGCTCCTAACCGAGCCCCATGTCTATGCTGAACATAGTCTTAGGGAGCAGGATGAACTCTATATCTTTTTCATTTAATTCATTTGGAAATCTCCGCGCGACCTCCGGCATCACCACCTCCACCCCCAACGTCCCCTCCCCCTCACCGTCCCTTAACCTCGTTTCACGCCATCAGCACTTGGGGCCATATCCTGTATCACGAACTTTGCATTTTGGGCTGTGTCGGGTTTCATAGCTTTTCCAAAAGCTGTTTACTAGACTGGACCTTTCGCAGCCACAAATTTGTATATTTTATTGCAAGAGATGTTTTGCGATCAGCATACCTTCAGAAATCAACACCGTAATTATATATTCGCCAGTGGGAAAGTCAGTGGTGCACACACACGCACGCACGCACGCACACAGGTGAGAAAACAAGTTGCCTTTTTCCCAGTAATGGATTTTCATGCATAGAAATGGGGTACAATAGTACCAGGAAAAAACGGTACCATCTAAAGGGAGCACATACTATTCTAAAGCGGAACACAAGCCTGTAAATGTTTGGTTACTTGTTTCTTATGTTACACGAGCTGAGATATCTTTCAACACAGGTGAAACACATTTACAGATATTAATATAGGTGGAAAATGTATCGTGTATACACAATGTTTAAACTCTGGTCAATCCACCTATCCATTTATAATAACCATTTGTCAGGTCGTTGTCATGGTCATTCAAAGAGCTTATCCCAAGGAAGGCATGCTACACCAAGCAGGGAACCCAAGTCTGCCATTGGCATTTCCTCACATGTCAGCAGCAATTTATCATCAGTCCACGTGGACCGCATATCTTTGTGGAAGGGGTCTGCGTTATGTCGGTAAAAACCACGCAAAAAATGGCAAAGAATGCATACAGCTGAGCATTCAGAAGTTGGGTAAATACGTACAGCCATGAGACCTTTTTGCATCTCACCTTCAACTGTGTTTATGTGCACTGAAGCAGACACTAATTATATATGTCTTTGGGCAATAGTTCTCCATGGCTGTACTGTTAGGTCCTCTGGTACTGGTTATTCATGATCTGAATTGACCAACATTTTATTCTGTCATATAGCATTCAGTGATTTGTGTTTTTGTTATATTTAACACAATGCAGTGAATTTTAACAGATAAAAGCAACGTTTTTTTTCCAGGGCTCTGAATGAGTGGAAAGGGCTTATCGATATACAGGCGTCTGTCCATCGGCACGTAATCACACAGATGACTCTCATTTAAGGGGTTTTATTTTGGGATCGGAGGAACAAACTTGACCCTTTAACCATGTTGTTTCAGGCAGCGGATTGGCCAAGGGCCAGGGTGTCGAATCACAGAGCGGACCTCGCAGCCCCGGTGGCCCAGCGCTCCAGTGCTTCCAGGCGCAGGCGGGGGGTCACCCAGAGGCCACTTTCTATAACAGCCAGATATAGTCCTACTCAGCACTTTTACTTTTGGAACATCCCCTGTAAAATTGCAACATCATTGCGCTGGATTCCTGCTCGCTTTGTGCTGACGGTTCGGTAGGTATGATGGGAAAAGGCCTGATCTGTTTTGCGTTCTCACAAAATGCTTTTCGTGTCATGTGCGTGAGTTGACGCGGGTGGTTTTGTTTTATCTCCTGGACGAAAGGGTTGGCCAGTTGCCCTAATGCATTTCGTTTGTTTAACGCTCTGTAGACACGTGTTCGGTCTTAACCTCTAACAACATGTTCCTTTTAGCAATGCTGCCCTGCACGTCCACGTGTCCTCAAATCTACAGTTCAGAGTGAGCAGTGGCTGTAATGTCATGCAATGACCAATGGCCAAATGCCGTGCCTGACGGTCCAGGAAGCGCCAGGATACCGTACATGAATAACAGCCTCTCGTTCTCTCTCTTCAGGTTCAAGGACCAAGGAGTCCAATCATGTATTACCAAATTACCTTTGCTAATACATTCTGTTTATTCCCTTCGCTAAATCAGAAAATATCTTGTCTCATTAGAAATCATTTTGATGCCACTGTTTTATGAATGCCAGTAGTAAATCCTTTATAAAAAAATAAATAAAAAACTATGAATTGCCCCACAAATTTTGAAGAGCTTTTGATGTTTTATTTGTAGGAAGGCTTAAGTTTTATCTAGATTAAATTCCTGGTATCTTTCCTGGTATCATGTTACGTATCAGCCAGAATTGCAACGTCAGTCTGGAATTCAGCAGTGAGTACATTGTTTTCCGGCAGAAGAATTTCATAATAAAATATTGTATGTATAAAATGTGGCTTATTTATTGGATTGGCCCTCAGTCAAGAATATCTATGGGCCAGGTGAGATGGGATGAGGTTATGGGACATGAACACATGGACTGCAGTGCATGTGGGTGAATGACAATACACCGAATTTAGGCTTTGAACACTCACAATTTGTTCAGACTATTGAAACCTCCAAAATTATTACATGATTACTAATAAAGTTGACTACTGAACTGTTTCAGGCTGGTTGGTTTTTGTTCTCTCTGTCTTTCTCTCTGCCTCTGTCTGTCTCTGTCTCTGTGTCTCTCTCTCTTTCTTTGTCTCTCTTGCAGTGCAAGAAAAGGCATAATAGTTAGGGTGATATGAACCAGAGGCACTGTTATTGTGTTTCTGGAGAGGATGTGCCTGCATATTGGCCTTATGGTGTCATGTGCTCCATGCAAACCTACCTGTAGACTTCCCTCCTCCAATAAAGCCTGACAGATGCACACC
The DNA here is from genome assembly GCA_025773905.1 of Chitala chitala. Taxonomy (NCBI): domain Eukaryota; kingdom Metazoa; phylum Chordata; class Actinopteri; order Osteoglossiformes; family Notopteridae; genus Chitala; species Chitala chitala. The sequence goes on from JABJVR010000031.1 coordinate 1,824,521, forward strand.
AGCATTATTATCCTTCTGTCTCATTGCTATTTTGCTACATAATAGAAACATTATAATGAAAACCACAATTTTCCACTTTGGTTTCTGTTACAAGGATCTCCCTCTAGCTAGCTATGTGGAAGCCATACCTGTGTTAAACAAAATGTGACACAACACACCAACTAGCATTTGATTGGAAACACTAAGAAGCTGAGTATAAATACTAATTGTTGCTTGAATATGTAATAATATAATTTGAGGTGTTAATTAACATACCAGATAAAAAATATGTTATTACCTGGCATGTAACTTCTAGACAAATTTAAGAGCTGTTCCATCCACCTGACCTACAAAGTTTGGACAGACACCCTGTAACAACAATGTCCTCTCAGAAAAGGTCATTTTGGAAGTGCTGTGGTAAGCCTGGTGTTGTGAAACCTGCTGGTCTAAGTCAAAACCTACAGTGAAACCACATTTATAACAAATCTGTGCTGTGGAATATTTTCACATTAGATATTAATAGGACATTCACAACGTGTTCATAAGTATTACATAAACAGGATTTATTATGACCGCTGCACAGAGCCCTCTTTAATAATTCTATTGTTTAATACAGAATATGATTATTGCACTTCATTTCACCTTTTTCTTTGCTGCAAGGTCTCAGATGAACTCGGGTCAGTTGTACGAGAAATAAAATTGCTGAAAGAAGCTGTCCTACTTTACTGGTCCTGTTTAGTGAGCAGATTTTCTGTGGCAGGGCAGAGTGTTGCTCAACTGACTCGAGCTGTTTGCCGTGGGACAGGCCAGAATAATAGTCCCTATTCAGTGTCACCAGGGGCAGGGATCACCTGTGACAACATAACTGAAAGCATCATAACACCAAAAACATACGCACTGTGAATTTCTATTATAAAAGTCACAATACTGACAAGTACATGGTTCATTAAAAGACCCAATTAAACTGCACACTTGTCTACCAGCTGCAAAGCTTGTTAGTTTAAAATTGCACGTCTCCACTAGAGGTTCTTTAGTAATTTGTTTGGAAATTTGGACCTGATTCTGGCTTCAGCAGTTCCCTACTGTTTACTAGGTGCTGCCAACAGGGAATGTCGACGTAGCAGGTTTTCGGAGCTTGGCGTAATCGTTTGTAGAAGACAGATCTGCTCTGATTGTGCGCTGAAAATTAAATTACTCGCTGAAATGGCTGCAAAGAGTAAACAGAGTGTGTTTTGTTTTGAATCCCATGTGGAGTGAAGGGCACAATGGCGTTCTGTGGGTACAGCCTGTGATAGGACAGGTCAAAGGTAAAGAGCAGCCCCAACCCCCGCCGCCTTTCCCCGCTGGAGTTTAAGAGCAGAGGGATTCAGACATGATGAATTGCTTTTTCAATGAGGTGTCATGCGATGACAATATTTCTCTAACCCAGCATATGTGTGCTGCTGCTGTAAATGTAAATATGTGTTCTCTGTGAAAACTGACTGTTTCAGGATACCCCAGACTGAGTTTTATGCCCAGGAAGCCATGCCACATTGAGACCTTGAATGCTCAGTCTTTATATTGTAAAGATGTACAAAGATAACAGACAGTGGTCTGTAATTCCATGGGTTTGTTAAATGTTAGAAATAAGTCATTAAGTTTTTGTGAGGTTACACGACTATCTGGCTTTTATGACATAACCACAGTTATACTGTAATTGCCAGAGGGAGCAGGTTGCAAATGCTTTAGTCTCTACCTCAGCTCCATCAATCAGTATTACTTGTGGAAGTTCAAATAATTTACAGTTTGTGATGGGACTCTCTGTCCTTTCTCTCTTCTGTTCACTGGAGTCTTTCACCAAGGAAACACAGGCAGTACACAAGAAATGGTCATTTAAGCCCAGCCTCCTATACAACCACTGTACATAGCAGAGCATCGATATATATTAGGGCCTGCTTACACTTCTCTACAAAATAGCCTTTACTTATGTGCTGTTGTACAATTCTGAATCAAAATGGTGGCAGGTGGCACGTACGTTCATGACATCATGCTAGAAACGGTATAAGCAAGTTTGACATCTTTGTGTAGCGTTTAATCAAGCGCAGACTCATGGGCTTGTATCTGTCAACATTCAGCAAACCCTTGCATTGTGTAGGCAATTTAATTACATTGAAAATGAAAAAGAATGAACAAGAGCTATTATTAAAACCATACTAGAATTAAAGAAATCTGAAGGGGCTTGATGGAAAGCTTCAGGGTAAAAAGAAAGGAGAACAGAACATTTTTCCAGGATTCCCCCCCACCCTCCCACCCTGACAACCGAACTTTCCATGGGCTGTGATTCATTTAGTATAAAGGGGGAGGGAGCTTTGCCACCTGTGTACATAAAATATGGATTGGAAAATCTGCCTGCCTTGTTCCTGCTGCTTTCCGAGATGATAGCATGTAGATATGAGCCGCTTTTGTACTTTCCACACAAGTGCATCTGATTATAAGGTAACTTTGTCAATATTTTCCACAGTCTTCATTTGTGAAATATTGTTCAGTAGTTACTGTGTGCGCATTTCACGTCAAAACATGATTTGTCAAGGTTGTAATTATGTTAAGGAATTTATCAAATTTTGGGAGAATGACATTGAAAAGGTGTCCTACATTCTGGCCTAAAATTTCGTGTAGAGCTTAGACAAACAAAGAAATCCAAGAACGCCCTGCTTCATCCGGCTAACACGAACAGAAATGCACGTAGGTGAAGTTCCGCTGCTGTTAAGTGTCTCCAAAGCACAATTTCAGTACCACAATTTAAAATGGGCATGTCCACACTTTGACAGAAGGAGAGTTGTCACACACCTGTTCATACACATCACAAGGGTGTCCTAAACAAAAGCGATGACTGAATGTGAAGGGGTGACACAAGGTAACTTTCCCATCAGCTGGAAACTTCAGAAGTTCCAAACTCTCTCTGATACCACAGCACCCTAGCAGGGGGTCAGTGCAGAAGAAAGATTCCAGCAACAACGGAAACTGTGTTGAGTTGTGTGCAAATGCTTGTACATTTCTGATTTCTGTTGCAAAAAGGTGATGTTTGAAAATTATCTACAAAACCAAACCTGACATAACTGTAGAGTGACATTTAACATTTACCAACTGGTCACTTACAGTTATAGCCAAATCAATTATTAATTTTACAGATTGCGCCCCAAATATCTCCCCAAACATTGGAATTAGTTTATAAAACCCTGGCCTGTAGTCATTTACTTAATGAGAGATCATAACTGGTAGAAAGCTGAAGTTTTATCAAAAAAGTTTTTGGATGTTACTTAAACAGTTTTTACTAATTTCAGTTGTTAGAATTTTCAAGATATTCAAAATTAGTATCACATTCATAGGATGGATGTCTGGTTGTAGTGCTCATCTGTGTGTGTTTGTTTTTTTAACACACCTTATCATCTATTACTGTGATTGTGATTGCATGTGTGTGTATGCGTGTGTGTGCATGTGTATTTTTTCCTTTTACATAGTATTGATGAAGGATAAAATTTATGTGACATGGAGTCCTGTATGACCTACTTCTCTCTGTCCTGCTTTATAGTAGACCAGGTTTCAGATTTCAGGTAAGTCAAATATCAGTACTTGAATTTGTGTCTGACTTATTCAAATTTTCTAAGTTTATTTGGAGAAGAGCTTTGGTAAAAAAAACACTGATTTATTTTTTTTATTAAAATGTAATCATTATGAATGATGACTATGTGAACAATTATCAAAGAAATCAGTGCTCAGAATGAGGCTCAGCTTACATTTTAAATTAACAGTTTAATATTTCTGCTAAAGCCAATGGTTTATATAGCTAATTATTGCTTGTGATATAACTGACTTATCTGTAAGTATAAACTCACATTTTATTTAATGTTAAAAATTATGAAGTCCATATGTTACCCTGTCTTTGAAATGGTTTTACACCACACAATTTTTAAATCTTTTTTGTGGAAGTAGTTTATTCTGTTATGTTTACAACTCAGAGGTTTTCCATTATGAGAAAGGTCCTTGATTATTTCTTGATTCATGCTGTTTAAAGGTCTCTGAGATTGTCCAATTTGATTTCACAAAGGTTGGACAGACTGGACATTATTAATGTCATAGTTCACAAATAATTTGAAAATGTCAGACATTGGGGCTTAAGGAAAGGATTAAGGTTAATTAATTCTGACAAAGTTGCTGCATCAGTATTGGATTTGCAGTAGATGAAAAACATTTTTTTTTGTTGTTGGACAAATCTCTCTATTTACATATAACATTTGTATGGTTGATTAACTCAAATGCACAGTAAACCCCTCTATAAAAAAGACATTATGAAAGTTCTGCTCCCTCCTGTTCCTGTGTCAGCAGTAAATATTACAAATTAAAGCAATGTAACAGAGAAAGCATGTTCAGATGTAACATTTATCCTAAATAAGCCACTTGACGTATGTGAAGTTGTTGCATGTTTCATGTGAGATGATCCAGACAGTGTACTTTGTTTTAAACTGTTTAAAAGCTCAGAGCTGAAGAAGGCAATGAGGGTGTGTCTAGCCTTCTTGTTTTGCACATTCTATGGACAGAAGGAATTGTACTTTTTACAACAGATTCCCTCTGAAGTTTATTTTCCTTGCCTCTGCAGTGATAACAATCTTTTTCGTGACATTTGCTCCATGGCCTAAGTTGACACGTCCTTATTTCTCCTTTGGGCTCTGCGTGTGAGCGCGTTTGTGAGTGTGTGTGTGTGAGCTGACATACCGCTAGTACGAGTGTGATCCACTCCAGCTGGACAGGGGCCTGCTGCCCGGATCTGTACCTGTCTCAGTGGGGTAGAACCCGGCGTGGTGAGAGGGAGAACCACTGCCCTTTAGAAAAGACAAAAATTCAAACAAATGATCCTGCTTTGGGGCCTGACTCTGCAGCCAAGCCTTCTCCTACTGCCTGGCCAACATGTCTGCTAACTGCATGCTTCAGAGGGTGCGAAGCCATGGAAAGGGTGTGCCGCTGAACTTGCTAATTCCCATGACACAGTAATAAAGTGATAGGCATCATAGTAAAACATAACATTTATGCCACATTTGGCTGCAGAAAGATATTCTTTTAGTCTACATTCTTATCAGCCTTTGAGTTTTTTTTTTTTCCACCAGAAAGACTTTGAACTTTTAGGATGACGTGTAGAAGTTTCCTCTATTGTCATGAATGACAGCGACTGTGACATTGAATCTGAGTTTGCATACATCTGTACACATTTGGATAATTTACATGCTAGAAGACAATTATTACTGGTGGAATTACAAGTTCATGCGATTTGATAGCTTTTGTGTGTTTGTTAGTGTTCAGGCTATTAGGTGTCTAATGTCTACATATCGATAATTTCACACTACGTAAATGTTGCATGTGCTCATTTGCAGGGATTTTAATGGTGTTATTTGAGACAACAGGAGTGCTAGAAGGTTTTGGTTAGTTTAGCCACAGACAGCAATACAATATTCTTTGAATGTTTATCAGTCTTCCTTAAATAGTCCCTCATAGGCCTGTACTAAGTTCCGTTCAAATGAGGAATACAGAATATTGCTGCATATGTAGGAATTCAAGACCAAGGCTATATTCTGTGTGATTTGGGACCCACCTGAGAGCTGACTTGAACAGTCACTGAGAAAATGTTTTTCTGCAATTCCTCTGGGATTTTCTGTTAATTTTGTTGCATGAACCTAAACTCTGGTTGGACATAACTGGATATCTGTGATGAAAGGTGAAGTAGACAGTAACCCATCCTAAATGCTGTTGGTTTGTGAACAATATACATCACTCTGGGTGCTGATAATTGTGTCTTATTTTATAGATATGTGCAGGATATTAACTAACTGTTATCCAAGGAAAATGAAAGGACCAGATTCAGTAAAAATAATGTTGCAATTAGTCTAAAGATACAATGGAGTAACATTGTGCAACATCTCAGTAATACTGCACTAAGGATATTTGTCATTCTTTGAATTAATTCTAGGTAATATTTTAAATTGCTACTTACTCTGTACATTTGGCAGTAATTAAAGAAGGGAGTATGTCTCCAGTGCTGTTCAATGGTAACTGGACTTGCTTGGGAATCTTGAAGATGTGTTACCTCTCATCAGTTCTGAAGTGAAGTAGCTTTTCGGTCAAGAGGTAAAACTTCTTCAAGGTTTTTGAAGCAAGTCCAGATGCCATTGAACAACACTTGAGATAACCATGACCTGGATGACTGAGTACCTTCCAGGACAGGGGAGTATGTCTTTTTATGTACAAGTTTAAACTTGGTTCACTGGACTTTGAAGTTGATTAATGAATTTACTACTGAAAATATTACTGAAGGTGTGAGAACATTATTAGAGTCTTACAAACCCTAGAGTAAACATCAGAAATCCATGTGCACATATTTATGAGTTTTTAATTACGCTGAAGGCAAGACACAAAAGCAGTTAATTGTTTGCGAAACCTCTGAATCTGCATTGCTGTTCTGTGAATTTATTACAGTGCTCTGTGGTGTATTTCACTTTATGACATTGATCAAATTTCAAGGGAAGTCACCTGTATATCCTTTGTCTCAAATGCTTTAAAGATCCATGAATTTGTAAAGGTTCTATCTGCTGAATTATACATTTATGGGAATGGTATGACGGGTATAAGTATTTCATGATTAAGCTGTCAAGCTGAACCTCAGACACAATGCTTTGGATTGACTGACCCCCCCCCCCTCCAGATCTACACTCATGACTTGGCATGTGGCCATAGCACTGAACTGCAGAGTTTTCTTATGTGGTATGTGTTGTGCATCAAGTGTCAAATGCCATTCTGAAATGCATGCTACATACTGAGAGTTTGAACTGGAGCCTAATAGGGGTTATAAATATAAGATGCTTGAGTGACAGGGCCACTGGGGACCTTGGAGACTGCGAGGTTAGCTCATGCAGGACGGCCAAGCCTCACATTTGGACGTTTTGGGACCCCTTACTAGGGTGGGTGTCTGCAGGTCTTATATGGTCATAGGTGTTTTCTCCAGGATGGGTGCTATCTGCTGCTGAGGCAGCAAACTGGAAGATTGGGGTCAGGGGCTGGGTGTCATATGCATGCTAAGCTAGATGCTGTCATGGACGCCCCAGGGGACTGATATTTGAAGAACTCCTTTCGATGATTCTATCATCACTCCGTGTGACATCATCAGCCACTGGGCTATCGTGACACTGTTTTAATGGGTTGGGCTTGGTGTTTTGTGACTTAATTACTGTGGTAAAGCCTCATGATGGCTCACTCATTGCCATATGTCACAGTTACAGCGCCCTCCAAAATAACTGGCACCCCTGGTTAAGATTTCCAAAAAAGGCTTTGCTTTGCCCATATATCAGTAATGAACTGTCTCCGATTAAGTTGGATAAGCTTAACGAAGGAGGCAGAACTCATATAAAGGGTTCAGACATAATTCCTCCAAACGTTCCTTCAGATCCTTCAAAGTATTTTCTTATGTACTCGCCTCTTCAGCTTTCCCCAGAGGTTAACCTCTGAAAACTGGGTCAGTCACTACAAATGTTTTATCCTGCAGCAAGTGAGCCATTGTTTAATGACATTAAGACAGGTTTTGGAAAAACCTCCTGCTGGAAGATTCAACCATGTTCGATGTATAGCTTCCAGCAAACCATATTTTGATGTAAAATGTTGTGATATTTAATGGAATCCATGATTCCATGTATGCTAATGAAATTCCTGGGAACTTTGGAATTAGCAGCTACACAGAACAACAGGCTGACAACTGTTAGTTTACTGAAAGCCACCTCTTGTGTTTGTAGCCTGAAAGCTTTTTTTGCCTCATCTGTCCATTTCCAGCCAAAAGACCCACTTCTGGCCAAAATTCTATTGATGTTCATGTACTGGTCCTTGTGAGATGATGAGAGCAGATGTTAGCTTCTTTCCAACATATTGTTGCTTTGGAGTTGGCAGCTTACTGTGGTTATCAAGAATTAGTGAGCTCAGAATGTGACTAATTGCTGAAACTGTCTGTATTTGTTTTTTCTCCCCAGTTCCAAAGTCACTGAAATGCACTGTGTACATCACATTGTGTCCTCAGCATATTCAAAATCATGACAACATTTTCATCTTAACATTATTGCAATGAACAGGCACGAGCCTATTTCAGTGCCTCTAGTGTGGAGAATTAAGTCTCATCGTGATATGATTTGAAGCCAAATACTCTCTTAGTTTCCTCAAACCAATCCTTCCTGTTTGTATCAAAGATATTCAAGTACAATTAAAATTATAATTGTGGTCAGCTCCAACTCCCATCACACTTCACACCATGTTTCCAATGTCAGAATGTAAACAGCTGGTGTGCATTTTCATCTCCTGCTCTAACTCACATGTATTTTTCATTGGTGGACCAAAATAGCACTTAGGAGGAGAATATAACCTATGACACTTTATTTTTATTTTCATGAAGTTAGCTGAGTAAAGTTGCACGGTAGAGAGAAGGTGTAGTGTTGCCACGGCACGTAAGAAAAACTCGGAGGTGAACCGCTTGAGGATGATGAGGGGATAATATGCAGAAAACTGTAACATAAAATAACTTTTTTGTTAAGGTCATTGCAGGTGGTCTTGGGTGAGGAACTGACTTTGTTTAATGACAATGGTAATTGCTGATCATTATTACAGAGGACCTCTTTTTCACACTGTTTTAAAAGCCAACACCACACAATAAAATGGAAGGTTGATAGTACAGTTATTGTCAGCCATTCACACTGCTGAAAGAATAAATAATGATATGGAAAATATGAACAGTGAGAACATATGATAATTGAAAGAAGGACATGTAGTGAACGTGGTTTCTCAATGGATATGTTAGAACCGCAGTTAGAAGAATGTTGCCTGCTAATTTGATCTGCTTACAGTACATGGAGACTGGATTTTCAAGAATGACCTCTGGCCGCTTGCGTGACGCTGTCGGCCAAACCAGCAAATCATGACCGTTTTCTCTTTGGGATGTCATCAAGGTTCACTTCATGCACTGAGGCAGTGCGATAAGGAACACTTCACGTTACAGCACCGGCGTAGCACAGCCACTGGGTAAATGATCGGTCAGAAAGTGCTGCACAATCGATAGAAGAGATCAGTGCGCAAGAAGCCAGAAGACACAGACCCTGCCAGCTGATTTGAATGGCAGATGGTAAAATAAATCCGGACTGACCTTTTTAACTGACTGGTCACATGTTCAAAGACGATCGTGCGCTAATCCCCACTAATCACTCCGACGTAGCTCTTGTGCCCGCAGTGGCACATGCTGCCAGTTTCTGCTTGCCTTGGCTGTTCCTGGGGGGCGGGGGGGGGGGGGGGCTGCGTGGCATGGGGCACCTTTCTCTGCCAAACCTCAAGCCGCAGGACGTGGAGAGGCACGATCCCGAGTGTAGGATCGGCCCTGGGCAGGAGCCTCTTCTCGCGGTCGCGCGATTGTTGGCATTCATGTTGTAACGGGGTTGGGAGGGAGGGAGACGTGAAAACCAAGACATGAGCTGCGTCCTGGCCTTTCCCGGCTCTAACTATAATATTATCATAACGTGCTGTATTGGGTTGCAGGATCCCCAAGTGACTGAGCTAACAGCAGCTTTAAATCGGGCCTAGCTGTTTGCAGTCATGCACCCTGTACTTCACAGTCCTCTGGCTTTAACTATATGTATGTACTGTATTGTCATGGGGTACTTTGGGTTGGCTTGGCTGTGAAAGGCGCTATATAGACATGAGGTGAGGTGAGGTGAGTTGAGCTGATCTGAGTTGAATTTAATTGAACTGAACTGAACTGAACTGAATGTAAATGTTGGAAATAAAGGGAAGCTGGGCAGTTACTTGGGAGGCCTGGTTCTTAATCTGTTTTTATGATTAATTCATTTTGTTTATGGTGTAGTTTATCACTCAAATATAGATTTGCATTCTGTTTTTCTTCCATGAAGAATAGCCAAGTTGCCTTGGTGTATATTCATCCACAGTTGTTCACACTGCCAGTAGGACTACGCTCTGGTATTATCAGATCCACAGTTATTCACACTTGCAGTAGTAATACACATTGGTATATGCAGATCCACAGTCGTTCATACTGCTGGTAGGAATACACCTTGGTATATGCAGATCCACAGTAATTCACACTCGTGGTAGGAATAAAGCTGGGTATATACAGATCCAGTCATTCACACTTGCAGTAGTAATACACTCTGGTATATGCAGATCCACAGGCTCTCACATTGCCAATAGGAATACACCTTGGTATATGCACAACCACAGTCATTCACATTGGCAGTGGGATGACAGGCAGGTATATGCAGGTGTGTCACTTGCACCATAATTGATGCACATCCCTACACGCTGATGTTACATTCGCTCTGCCCATTTTCCATGCTGGAGATTCTGAGCTCAGGGCTTCAAGGTATCTCACACACTCCAGGGCCATCTGAGCAGCAGCTGTCAGCCAGCTGGCGCAGATGCCCACCACAGCAGCTGGCACTATCTGAAGGTATGGGAATGTTGGGGCAGTTGGTGGTATCGCTCCGGTGTACAGGTGGAAAGGAAAGAAGTCTGCGGTGAAGTGCAGCGAGGCCCACGTGAAATAAAAAGGTCATGCATAAATAAACAATAAAGTGTGACCTTTATTGTATGACGAACGGAATGAGTTTGACAGAGGATTGTATCGGAAAATATTACAGATGAATTGGAAACTACTAACAAAAGGTATGGCAGACAGAGAGATGGAGAACATCACATGTTGCACTGGCAAGTAGAAAGCAACACATTTAATACTGGTTACATAAAAAACATACGACTAAAATATACTATACGTCCATTATGTTAACCGCTTATTCCTGGTGAGGGTTGTGGGGAAACCTGGAGCCCATCCCAGAGCACATAGGGCACAGGGCAGGGGA
>JABJVR010000031.1:1842507-1856949 GCA_025773905.1 Chitala chitala
TCCGGTTTCCTCCCACAGTCCAAAGACATGCAGGTTAGGTTGATTGGTGTGTCCAAATTGCCCGTAGTGTGTGTATGTGTGTGCCCTGTGGTGGGTTGGCGCCCTGCCCTGGGTGTCCCCTGCCCTGCACCATATGTGCTCTGGGATGGGCTCCAGGTTTCCCCGCGACCCTCACCGGGAATAAGTGGTTAAGATAATGGATGGATGACTTGCATACAAGAGATGATTTATCAGGTAGTCACCAATATTGAATGCTGTGTGACAAGCAATAAGGCGTAGGAAATAGTCATTTAGCAAGCACTTTTATCCAAAGCGACTTACAACATTTCATATGCATACAACAATGAGCTAGCGCAGAGAGTCTTGCTCAAGGACACACCAGATGGCTAGGCTGGGATTTCAACCAGGAGACTTCTGTATCCCAGCCTGATGTTCTACCCATTGAGTCACCAGCATATAGACAACTCGTCCATATAAAGGTGAAATAATAGGGGGGGGACAGCATACCACCCTGACAGACACCATTACAGACCTTAAAAGAATCAGATAGTGAATCAACCCATTTAACTTACACATTTTGATGCATGTACCAGTACTCAGGTAAAATACCACGTACCAAGAAGTCAGTGAAGCATATGGCCAGTAAAGAGCTAGCATTCTACTAGCATACTTTAAATGTTCAGCCGTTACATTATCTAAACCACAAGCCTGACTATCCTTCAATGTTAATAATGTGTCCCGTATCTCCAGAGGGGTCACAGCCACATCCCTATTACTTGCCCCACCTGAGCCATGTCGCTCTGAACACTGTTAAATAACTGAATGTAGTGATCTCTCCACTCCTTACACATATTATCCTAACAGATATCTGAGCCGCTTACACCGTCAATGTTAGATGATAGTATAGACTATAGTACAGACGGTCCTTGGTTTACGATGGACCGTTTCAACAACGGCGATAGCGATAATACAGACTACGCATTCAGCAGAAGCCGTACTCTTATTTTGAATTTCTCAAAGCAATATGTACTATGCAATCAACTGCCCTCCAAGGTCCCCTCATATCTCAGCAACCCTGTACAAGAAACGTACTCATGGATGCTGGATACCCTGTCAAGCCGTCATTAATGTGCATTATAAAACCGATACTCTAGTGTTCTGTGCTGTTACTACTTTTTGCATACTCCACTCTTACTATTTAATTGTGTTTCTGCACCCGTGTATTATCTTCCTGTTTGCAGTATATGTTGTTGGAGTCGTGTTTGCCATATCCTTAGGTATTTCTTTGGTTTTGTCCAAATAAACCCCTTTTCATGTCTAGACTTTGCCTCCCTCTCGTTCCTTATGTGGCTGTTTGCCAGATTGTGACAGCTAGACTAAGACTGGTAGGTTACGATTTAAGGATGCCTATTAAAGTCCGTCTCCGCTTTACAATGTTCACCTTAATTATGACAGGTGTATTAGAACATAACCCCATCGTAACCCGAGGACCATCTGTATGCTCTTCTGAGCGATCACTGCACATCCTCTGTAGTCATGGAGACCAACTAGCTGCGAGACAAAGTTTACGCCCAGCATCGATGTTAGGCTGTAGTAAGTACACCGATTCAAAATCAGGACGAGTGCCATTGCAGCAGACTAGCTTTTGCAGAAGAACAGAGACCATGAACTTTTCCAAAATTATTTTATTTTAAATGCACTTTAAGAAATCTGACGCATGGCAGGCAATGGAGGCTTAGGTTTCAACATGGCTGAAAACCGTACACAGCTGAGAACCAACACGACTCGCCTCCCGTACCCGCTCCACAGTCCACCGCAAGCGGGATAAAAACAAAAAACCAAAACAAGGGAAATATGTCCACAATAAATAAATCTGTAGATTTCTCTGCAAGTCTGTTCTGTATAGGTGCATACAGACCATTGAGTTCTGAAAGATACATTCTAATTAATCAGGTTGTGCAACATATGTAAAGTAATGCTCTGGGGATGGGGGGGGGTCAACTAAGGGGCTGAAGTGAAAGGCACTGGGGCTTCCAGTGAGAAACTGACCCCTAGGAGTACACAAAAAGCTGTGTCATTAACACGTTAGCTCAACAAAGCTTAAAAACATTAATAAAATGGGAAGGGGTGGGGGGGGCTCAAGTCATACAGTAAACAAATATAGTGAATCCAATCCATACCAATGTCTGTGACAAATTTAAAATAAATAAAAGCCAAGTTACCTTCACAAATATTGCACCTGTGTCTAGGCTGCATATCAAAGATTTTAAAATTTATACCAATATACAAAAAAAAAAAAAAAAACAGTATATTAAAAATAAAAGGGACAAATTACTGCAGGACCAACAGCTCATTTTATGTCAAGATAATCAATTAATTTATTGCATTTACATTTTATAGTAACAATCAAAACTAATTGATTAATTCAGAGGAGGGAAGAAAAAAAAAAAAAAAAAAAAAAAAACAACAACACGGCTCAATTAACTGAAATCAATGTTAAACGATATATAAAAACAGAGGAGCAAAACTATTGTTTAAGGGTGTGAAGATGGTACCGCAGTTCAGGCTCCTGAAGTAATGTACAGGTTGTAGTTATGGGGGAAAGTGCTTGGAGTGATGGAAGGTAAATGGGTTCAGTAGTACTGCTCTGGGCTGAGACTCCGTGACAGTGTGCATGGGGAAGGCTGTGGGATTGCTTTGTGGTTCCTGCCCTCAGAGAGGCTGCAGGACTGTCCTCGCAGCCTCCGCATTTCCCCCACTCCTGTCCAGCTCAGAGAGCTCCTCAAACACGTCCCTGAAAGGCAACACAACAGGGTCAGTGCACGTCACATGCCACGCCTCTCCTGAGTGAGTGTTCACAAAACTCACTTGTGCATGTAGAAGAAGATGTATCCACTGCGGTCGCGGTCTCTCTGCACCGTGGACTCCTGCGTGCGGGACACATCCAGGTCGTTGTACGTCAACCATGACTGCTTCTTCATGTCATAGACGTCGCTGATGTAATGACCTGCGAGTAGAAAGGGGGAGGGTTGGTCACGTTTGAGGGAAAGGTTGCGCAGCTCAGGTGTGAAGCAGAATCATGATCCAAGCGACAAAAACAGATTTGTCTGTAACAGATTTAAAGATCTGACCAGATGATGAGCTGCTGCCGATGTGACTGACCACACTGATAAGTCTGAATGAGTTTGCAAGTTCTCCATTCTGAGAAAACAAAAGAGGCAGCAGGGAATAAGTGTGCATTCCAGCTCTCATTCTCAGGGCGAAAAGCATATTGTGAGCAACCAGAGAGACGACTGCAGAAAAAAATCACGTCTGCGTGATTAGAGAGGCTTCCCGTACTTCGGCGTTCCTCTTCAAGTCTTCAGCTTCAGCTTCGCTGTAGTCCATGTCGAAGACATCCTCATTCCCGGAGTCCTCATCAGAGCACATGAGGTCCGGCAAAGAGTTATTGAACTCTGGAAGGTGAGGAGAGAATTTTGAATCTTAGAAGTCCGAGTCAAGCGACCAGCAGCATGGGCTGAAAGCACGCACGTTTACTTCTACCTTGTAAACTCAGCTCCGTAGCCCTCTTCAGGTCGTCGTCTTCTTTCATTTCACGGGCCTCCTGCGGAGAAAGCGGGACGTGAGCATGCTCATTCCTGGGAAGGAGTTGGCAATGGCGGATCGTGCACGGGGCCTTACGTGCTCCTGGAGGCTTTGGGCCAATGCCTGCTGCAGCTCCTGCTCTTCCCTTTCTTGGTCCAGTGTATACTGCTGGGCCCAGTCGAGCTCCCCCTGAGGCCCGCCAGGAGTCTGGTTCTCCTTGTTCTCATCCAAGTCCTTGGTCAGGTCCAGAGACTCCAATGGATCTGTGTGAGCACAATATATTCATTGGTCTCCAAAATTGCCTCCTTAGAAAACATTTGTATTTCCACACCTAAAACAATTTTATTGACCTGTTACTTAACTAACGTGCATACACACACGCACGCGCACACACACAATTACCATTTTAATTTGTGTAACCAACTATAAAATCAATAAGACAAAAAAACAAACAAAAAGAGGTAGAATTTACCCACAAGTAATTCTGAACTTCACATTAATCACCCTGGCAGGAGCCTGTGAAACTCACCTGTAGCTGCAGAGGGCTTGTCTGCCTCGAGCAGATCCGCATGGTGGCTCAGCTCCGGGCTGTCAGCACCCCCGTAGCCTGTGTCAGGACTGCTGGTGGGCTCATCTTCTGGGGCCACGGAGAGCGCCGCATCCTGGCGGCTCATCTCCAGCACTGCAGCCAGCATCTCATCATCATTGATGGCGTTGTAGTCCAGCTGCTCCGCCTGCACAGCACGTGGTATCTGGGTTGACAGATCACAGGTGCCCTGTCACACGACATGAGGCGGGACAAGTTCATGCTATTCTGAGCCAAAAGTAGCATGCTAAGCTAACCTGCCAAACGGAGGTAAACACAGTTAATATCATATCACCAAGTCTGCACAGTACATATTTTCAGGTAGGAAGAACTGTTGCTTAGCATCAGTACAGCTGCTCCTGTCCCCACCTTTTCACTCCTTTCTTCATCCGCCACAGAGTCACTGAGTCGTCGTCGCCGGCTCACAGTCTTTCTAGTGAGCTCCTCCTCACTGTCAGAGTCCACAAGAATGCTGGTGGAAACACCAGATTTCTGCAAGCCTTTCCTGCGTGGAGAACAAACATTGTCAAAAAACCACCTGCTCAAACAGCAGCAAACTGAACCCATTAAAGTAAGAAAGCATCAGAACTCAGACAAAGAATCTGGAAGAACATGCAGCTCACCGCACTGTCGCTAAAGAACTGTTCACAGACTGAGAGGACTTCAGTGTTCGAGACCTGAAGGTAAAAAACGAACAAAAAGATGCTGCTGTTTAGGCATGCGGGACAGTGGAAGCTCAGGATAAAAGGCCAGAGCAGGCACTGGGAAGGCGCGTACAAAGCCGTGTTTGCGTTCCAGCTCAGGCTGAGCGGCGGCCGCGTGGTTTCTGTGCAGTGAGGCAGCAGCGTGAGGTATCTGGGAATCAGCACCTGTTGGCCCAGTTTGCTATTCAAAGATAGCTGAGCATTGTAACTGTAACGCTTCAGATGGAGGATGAGCACCCTAAGAGAGGTGAATAAAAAGCCACTGAACAAGATGCACATTGACTAAATATCCAGGGCTCTGTGGAAGAAAAAAAAAATATATATAAAAATAATCTATGATAAGGTTACACACACCTGGGGAGTTTGCTGAATTTATGAGTCACAGTAGCAGACTTTCCTGAGCACTTCTCACACGAGTACTCAATCTCCTCAATCTGAGGAAATCAAACAGCACCCAATTAATGCCATAAACAAACATTTCAGCTGTATAAATGGTTTCTTTAATATTCTCTTCCAAGACACAAAACCACTGGCGCATGCTGCACACCCTAAAGAAGAGATCCAAGGAATCCTGTATGGATCGCAACGGCAACGTCTTCTTCCGCCTGGGCAGGTCGATAGACAGGTCATTGAACTGCTCCCTCTTAGTAACAATCTCTCCACACCTGCAATCAAGCAGAAGGTGAGCCACTGGTGCGTGCACATGCACACACGCCACAGAAGGAACGGAAATGAAAATGTTAAGCACCATGATGGAAGCTCCTCTAGTCCTCACCCTTTACAGGTAATAGTGTGCTGCACTTCAAACTCCATGTTGGCACCAACAGGACAGGTGTAAATTCGAGACGTGTCCACATCTTCACCAGGTCTCGTGCTCTGAGGCTCCTCCCACGACTGCGGCTCGTTCTTCCAGCTCTTGTTCATCTTTTCAACGTCTTCTTTCAGCTGATCCAAACACTGGCTCAGAAACTCGTGGGCATCCTATGACACAACAAACATCAACTCTGACTTCAACCAAACCACTCCAGGAAATACTTTTTAAATTGTCTTTTGGTTGTGTATTCCGTTATGAAATGCAACATAGATGCGCCGATTCCATCCCAGTTACACAGCTTTGCTAAAGCTGCAAGCACACCCTCGTTGTCAAACACACAAGGTGCAAAGTCCCTTACGTTCTGCATGTACCCAGAGAAGCGTTCTGCCTTAGAGGAAATTGAGCTCTTCACTTTCCTCAGAAGGTCCTTCTTCAGCTCTGGACTACAGATGTCCTTTTTGGTCAGAAGATGTGAAAATATCCTTTGGGGAAGAACCAGAGAATGGTGAAGTGCAGCTGTGTGGCAACTGGAAGAACAGCCCAAGGGAAAACCACAATATGGCATGTACTATAGGTTCACTGCAGACCATTATACCTGAGTAAAGCATTTACAGGGACCTTCTTCCAAGGAATCCCTTGCTTTAGCAGATCATTGGAGAAGGATGGCAAGCTGAACAGGGACTGAAGAATAGCGTTCATGTAGCACGTATTACCCAGATTGGAGAACCTACCGTAGAAAGTATCGGTCAGCATTTAAACACACTTAAACCAGCAAAGGCACTCAAGAGCCTCATCGCGTACCCTTGCAGTGGAGCTTGTGCCGGAGCCAAAGGAGTAGGCTTTGGCTTGTTCCATCCACTGTAGTCTACACTTGGGCGCACCTTCTTAAACGGGGTTGAGTGACTGGGGAAGAGCAAGCTCCTTTTAGAAGATGGAGACTGCCCAGCACTGGTTGACCTGTACAAATTATAACAATTTAATAGCTGCAATGAGTTGTTTCAGCACATAAAAAATTTAAAGAAAAAATATTTATACAGCCTTTTTCAAGGTTTAAAAAATGTCTTTGAACAACTCATAGCAATGACAGATGACTAACAGGTTATACCCTAAGTACATTACCAACATCGCAAACAATGTACCTGTCTAGGAAAGAGTGGCCCTGTGTATAGTCTTTTGTCACTGATCTGCTGCTGTAAAAAGATGAAGGCTGGAGTGGTGCTGGACCTGGTGAAAGGAAATCAATTCATGTTGCACAGGTCTACTTTCCAGTTCATGTGTACACAAAAGAGTATTTTACAATGCTCATTACAGACATTTAATAGTGTGCAAGATGAAGAAACTGTAACAAACCTGAGCTTCTGTTGTTATCTTCTGACTGCTTCAGCTTTTCTTTGCAGCTGAGAAGAAACTTCCTGGAAGGGTCCGAAGTGGCCTTGTTATTGCTGAAAAACAAAACACAACTTACACTAACTACATTTAAAAGAACACCTCCTTCAAAACATTATGACACCCATAAACTACATCAAACACCCTGAACGCTTTATACTTATGGAACATTACATACAGTATTTCTCCTAATTAACACGCCCACTGTAATAGACGCATCCCCATTCGATAATGCAGCGGTAAAGTGCAACTCTTCTACAAGATTAAAGCAGTGACACAGAAACGCAGTCAATGTGTACAAGTGTGGATTTGTGGAGAATGAATGTGTAAATGCAGTGAATTACATGTATTTTCTACAAATGAAGATTATGAAACTAACACAAAAATGCTACATTTGGACAAAATCTGCTTCTGACCTGCGTTTAAGCATTAAATTGTGTCCAATACAGCTAACAGAAACTCTCATAATGACTGAATTTTATTAATTTTTACAAGTCGCAGTTAATGGGAATTTAATTTTTTGATTTTTTTTTTTTTTTTAAGAATATAGAACAACATTAGGCTTTTTAGTAACAACTTGTTTGTAAAGGTTTTTAAAAACTTGAACCTCTGTTTTTAAATACGAAATAATTTGCACATTTTGGCCTCAAATAGACGCACCCTGCACGTAACTTGTAACACGCCCACCATATAATCGAGGACATGTCAGTGGAAATAATTAGGAGAAAAGGCAAACAAATATGATCTCCTATTTACCTAGATGAGTCATTCTCCTTGGGGTAGTCTTCACTCAAGTCATTTTCAGAGGTCATCAGCCTCTTCCTCTTCTCGCTTCTGTGGAACACAAGCGGGCACACACACCAACACAAACACAACTGTTTAAAAAAGTGTGAGCAGCAGCAGTCTAACCAGCCTTTGTCTCAAAGCAACTGAAGAGTGTAAAGAACAACTACAGGCATGCCCACCTGCTCTCTGAGAGCCCGCTCCGTATGGGCGTGGCTGTAACGCGGCTGGGACTGCCCAGGGGTTTACGAGGTGTGCCCTCCTCTCGGCCTTCCAAGCTCGCCCTTCTCTGTGTAGCCTGAGAAAATTGTCAATTCTTTATTGAATTCACAGCAGCACAAACAGCTTGAGGAGGGAGGAATATGTCCAGCTGACAAAAATAAGTATATAACACATCACAAACAACATTTTATGGACAATGTTAAAAAAAATAAATCTGAGAATGTACACTAATGATCTTATACATTTAGCGGCTGACTGTACAGGTAGTGCACACCTGTCGTTCCACAGATGCTAAGTGTTGGCTGGATTCATTCTTGATTGACCGGTTCATGAGAACACCAAAACTTGCACTTGCCTGAGTTGTCTTCAGAACTGGAGAAAAAAAAAAAAAGCAAGTTGTGGGAAAAATTTCACTCGATATCAACAGTTTAATACTTTATTATAACTATTAATTTGAAAATGCTTAGAATGTATACATTTTTGCATGCTTCAAATATAGCGAAGTGACTGAATGTTTTAGTAAAAACTTTACAGTTGACAAAAGAGACATACCTGTAGCTTTACCCTGCTTTAACTTGTCCAGGTACTCTTTCATTTTCTGAGCCAATGAAACAGGCACTTTATCAAATGTAACACTGCTGGAGTCTTTTAGTGTCACCATAACTCTGATGTAATTCTGCATGGGACCCAACACCACATTCTTCACATTTTGGTTTAGCTGAAAAACATATAAATAAATATAATGAGAGGAAAAAATGTTTATCTTAATTTTCAGAAATTTAGGTATTAAATTCAAAGTCAATTTTTGCACTTAAAGCAAAAATGGAATGAATCCATCATCTCACCAAAGCATAAACATTATCCGTGAGAACTCATTTGCCATTTAAGTAGCCACCACAGACTTATAAGTGTTTACCTGGAAGATTTTGGGGGCACCACCACAGCTGAACTTCAAGCATAGGTTCACTTTGCTTTCCTTCTCATGGATCTCAAAGATGCCTTCCTTCCACCTTGTGGTGCCCTGCTCCAAGCTGCAGATGCGGATGCGGACAGCACCACCAGCAGGGAGTTTGGGCACTGCGCTTGACATGGGTGGCTCTTACTGTCGAAGGCTGTCAACTTTAGGTCTGGTTGTATAATTAAACACAATAAATGGTATAAAACGTCATGCAAAATCTTATCAGTATGAAACGGATTTCTCAAGAAAAACAGCAGTAGCAGCTCAGTACGACCATGTCAGTGTATGAGCTGCAAAAATAACATTTTGTAGTGTAGATTAAAGTTTATCATAAGACGACGTTACAAAATGAAACTTTTGAAAACGTGTCACTAGATATAAAGTTCACGCAAATCAATATAAGTTTTATACAATCAAAACTCGGCATGACATTTAGTAACACGAATGCCGTAAGTTTTATGAAGAATTAAGTTTTATAAGAGCTGTCAAGCATTCAAGTCCCAATTAAGTTAAATTTTCTGACTTCAAAGCAAATGTTATAAACATGCATTTATAGCAAGCAATCTGAAATGTTAGTTACTATAAACACGGCAAGAAAAACGTATAATTTGCGTGTACACAGCATTCGTGTTCTATGAATTCCCATTCACTAGACATGTGGAGTAAGTTAATAATTAAGCAATTGTTTTTAGAAATCTCCCATTTCCCGATACTTTATTAATGAATAAATCGTGTCCAAATGAAAAGACCCATTAATCACTTGTGAGTTTAAAGTTAACACCCACACCAGAATAATCGCACACTGACCAGTAAATATTTACGTTTGTAATTTTTTGGGCAACACTTAATGTAAAACATGTGCAGCTCGGAGCTGCCTGGCCAATTAGTTGGGAGTCACTTGTGCGCACACCCACAGCAGATCTCTGTAAACTTGGACTGCAAAATCTTTTATGCATCCTCGGCAAAGGACAAATTTCGCAAACAACAGAGATGCAGTAAAACACACGACCGATAACTGTAGCCACTGATGGACGTTTTACATACATAAAAATGACGGAGCGGCGAAAAAGCAAAGCCGTGCGGAGCGCTAGCTAGTTAGCCGCCAAGGTGATGACAGCCCGTGAGCCACTTTTTAGCATGACGGTAAGAGTTTTCCGCACACGGTCGCCGCACATTTCACGAAAGTTAGCCCTACAGCCTGCGAAAATGTAAAGTCCGCCGAACTAACCAACTTAATAACGAGCGCGTTAGGACAACAGCATTACAGGCTAAATGTTTTGGCACCTTCAAGGCCAGAAATACATGCGACTGTCCTTTGGCGATGGGGGGGGGAACGCGGCGAATGACGTACGAAATAAAGCGGCTTACTGTAAATTAAATTGGGCGTTTTCCGAAGTTTAAAACAACGCCGAGCTCTTTCATAAATCCTGCGGAGGCTTGTATCCGCGTAACCGGCATACGGTGACCAATGTACTGCGTTGTTGACAGTGCGGTCCGAGACAGACGGCTGCTACGCTCGACGATGGCGGGAACGTGAAAATTTAGAGAGGAAGTGGTGCGCGAGAACGCCGTTGCGAAGTCTCGCGACAATGTTTTCAAAGCCTCGCTACACAGAAAAGCGTGTGACTGTTTGTTATGATATTCCGATATGTTATGATACACTGCAGCGGTTGTATATGTATTTTGTCAGTTAGCATTGGGGGTAATATGATTTGTAATTCATAGGTGGACATTCGATGTAGCGTGATTATGTAGTTAATAACCGGTGATGCGTTAAAGCGTACTTCGTCAAAACTAAAAATTTAGTTTGAAGCAAAGTGAATTTACATCAAAAAAACAACAGGGGCCTTCGTTAGTTTTTGCTAAATATTAAGCGTATTTTCCTTCAGTTTGTGCATGCACTACGCATTTGTCTGAGTGTTTGTTTAAAACAGCATAAATATACGTTTTAAATATACATAATTCATTGACGTAATGTCACTTTCAGTTATCTGTTCTACGATGCCAAGTTTTTACTATAAATTAATCTGGACCTGTAGCAGCTCATCAGTGTACGTTTAGTACACAACATCTGAATGTACTCTGGCATTAACCTGATGGTTACATCTGTAAAGGTTCGATGGAAAAATCGTAATTAATATAGAAATTACATTTTATGCAAACTAATACTTGTACAACGGCGAGTCTTTTCTATATATAAAAAAAAAAAAAAAAAAATCGCGCGTGGCTGTAGGTCAAAGTTCAGGGTTTTGACGTCAGCACGTAATTTTTCCCCTCTGTTGAAGTGGCAGGCGTCGTTATTGGAAATTTGCAAGTTTGCGTTTAATTTATTTAAAATAGGTACTGAACTACATATTCAGGAGACAATATCCAGGCACTTCAAAGAATGTTGGCCACGGGGGCGGTAAGAGTTTATTTAGTTGGCGTGTTTAATGTATTTTACAGAGCTGATCTTGAGGTCTTTTCCGGAAAGCGCTACCATTACTGAACTTAAGTTTATTTACACGTCTGGGCTTAAACTTGTGGTGTTTTGCTGAAGTTTTTTGCCTGGCTGGTTACGTAGGTATTGGTTTTCATGCAAAGTACTAGTTGGGTTTTGTTTTTACGTTTTTTAGCCAGACCGCCGAAATATATTTGCTGCGAAGTTTGTGTTGAACGTGACTTTCAGCAGTATGGCTCCATACGTGCTATTTAAATTTGGGTGTGATGTCTGATTTTGCCTTTATTGCGATGTGTAACGCAGTTGTACCTACGTTAGCTTTGATTTATTATGCATTTCCATGTGGCTATATTGTAATTGGCTTTACGGAAGCAATGGGCAAGTTGTTACGTCCACTGGTCGGTTAAAAGGTGTAGTTTAGAACAGTTTAACAGTTCGCCTAATTAGTTTGGTTATACTGGTTGTTTTTTACATTTTAGGTTACCCTTTCTCCAATTAACATGGTGGAATTGTTTGCGAAATTATTGTAATCCAAGGCTATAGGTTAAGAGTATTTCAACACGTTTTGTTTGTTTAAAAACCTGTTATCATGTATTCGAGAACTGAAAAAATTGTGTGGGTACTGCATCTGTGGTTATCAAGTAGGATAAATTAGAAGTAGGGAATGTTGTAACACTGCATGTATCTAGTTTGAATTATGAAAAAATGCAAACATTACACTTTGGTACTTTGTTTTGAGCTTTTGGTTATGTGTTATTTTTGTACGTGCGTGTAATGTGCATCAGGCTGTAACCACGGCGCTGGCACAGGTGGACAGGGAGAAGATATACCAGTGGATCAATGAGCTGTCCAGCCCAGAGACACGTGAGAATGCCCTGCTGGAGTTGAGTAAGAAGCGTGAGTCTGTGCCCGACCTGGCGCCCATGCTTTGGCACTCCTGTGGCACCATAGCTGCCCTCTTGCAGGTACCACTGATCACCTACTCCATCCATCCATCCCTCCCTCCCTCCCTCCCACCCACCAGCAATACCTCATGTTTTGTAAGTGCATATTGAAAGTCTGTATTAACTAGTAATTAACTTTTTTTCCTCTCCAGGAAATTGTCAACATATATCCATCAATCAATCCACCCACCCTAACAGCACACCAATCCAACAGAGTGTGTAATGCCTTGGCACTTCTTCAGTGTGTTGCCTCCCACCCAGAGACCAGGTAATAGTCTCTCTTATGTACATTGTTGCCATGCGCCAGTGACTGTGAATTTTCCCTTACTGGTTTGTGTGTCTTGCAGATCGGCGTTTCTGGCTGCACACATTCCACTATTTCTGTACCCATTTCTGCACACCGTCAGTAAGACTCGCCCATTTGAGTATCTGCGTCTCACCAGTTTGGGAGTAATAGGTACTGTAATTTTTACCAGTACAGCCCAAAACATTTTTACAGTTTCTTTGTTTATAGCAGTAGCCTGTAAAGTCTGGAGACATTTAAATCAAAATTTTTCCATTCCCTTCACTGTGTTTCTCTTGATGGGACCTCAGTGTTCACCTGTTCCTTTTATGAAGACTTTAATTCCCTACAACTCTTTTTGGGGCTGTCTGTAGGAGCACTGGTGAAAACAGATGAACAAGAGGTGATCAACTTCCTGCTGACCACAGAAATAATCCCACTATGCCTTCGTATCATGGAGTCAGGCAGCGAGCTGTCCAAAACGGTACATCCTTTTGAGCCAGGAGCTAACATGTTTAAATTCTTTTTAAGTTATTTTAAATTAAATTATTATTATTTTTTTTTTGTTTTACAGGTTGCCACATTTATACTACAAAAAATCCTCCTGGATGACACAGGACTGGCCTATATTTGTCAGACATATGAACGTTTTTCACATGTAGCAATGATCCTTGTAAGTTTAGAAAAATAACTAAAAGTATATCATGCTTGCTTTAGCATGTTTGTTGCCTGTACTAAAGTTTTAATGATTTTTGCAGGGAAAGATGGTGCTCCAACTCTCCAAGGAGCCATCTGCCCGCCTTCTGAAGCACGTAGTGCGCTGTTACCTCCGTCTGTCCGACAATCCAAGGTTAAAAAGCTGCCTTTCAGCCATACGCTGGCCTCTTGTAAAATACACTTTTAATAACTGTTTGCTTTTAGTTTTCTCGTGTATGTTTTATCAGTGCCTGCCTCTGAGCTTGGCATGTTCGGTATGGCGTTTGCATGACGATCTGATCTGTTTTCCTTGCCCCACACTCAGAGCGCGGGAAGCCCTGCGCCAGTGCCTCCCAGACCAGCTCAAAGACACAACGTTTGCCCAGGTGTTGAAGGATGACACCACAACCAAACGTTGGCTGGCACAGCTTGTGAAGAACCTACAGGAGAGCCAGGTGACAGATGCCAGGGGCATCCCCCTGCCCCCGCAGTAGCTCCATCCCAAGCATCCCCGAGCTCTCTTGAAGGCCAAGCCTGTGAAAAAGAGAGCAGCTGGGACGAGGACGGACAAGGCATGGAGAAGATGCTGGCCCACTTTAGTACTGGCATTTGTATTCTACTGGAGTCCTGAAGATTTTTCTGATGTGGCTTTACCAAATGGTTTTTCTGGAACGTTCTCAGATTTTGTGGACATGCTCCATCAAGTTTAACGGGCTGATGTGTAACCTGATAGCGCATCATGTTTCACAGCTTGTTTTTCTGGCAGAAACGGAAAGTTGTTTCACAAAGATGTTTTCTGTTGGTGCCTGCAAGTGGCACTGAATCTCACTTCCTTTGGAGTGGTTTTGTTTGTACTGTAAAATGCTGTGTTGAGCACCAAGACAAACTGCAATAATATTTTAAGACTGATGGTGCTGAAGTCGTGTATTTTAGAAATTTTTTTTTTTTTTTTTTTTTTTTTTTTTTTTGTAAAATTTAAAAAAAAAAAAAAAAAAGCAGGTGTTTAATATTTTTACATACAAAAATAAATTAATATGGAAG
>JABJVR010000031.1:1859441-1877953 GCA_025773905.1 Chitala chitala
GGTGGGTTGGTGCCCTGCCCTGGGTGTCCCCTGCCCTGCACCCTATGTGCTCTGGGATGGGCTCCAGGTTTCCCTGCAACTCTCACCAGGAATAAGTGGTTAAGATAATGGATGGATATCAGTACACTTCCTAGAAAGACACTACATGAATCCTAAGTGTTTTAAGCAAAAAATCACATGAAAAATATGTACATAGTTTTGTTTTTAGACAATAGAACCCTGGATTAACCTTGCACAAACACTGACACCCAGGAAAGAAGGGTATCGACACATGCAGTTCACTAATAGGAGACATTACATTCATCAAAGATTTAACAGTGTTCTGCATTCAACAATAAAGGTATTATTGGTGGTTGCATAAGAACAGTGGCACTATATGGTGTAGAGAGCTCCCATTGCAGACATGAGTTTGTGACCTGTTGGTTTGATGGGTTTCCACTGCCTTAAAGCTCATTTTCCTACTCTGGTTCCCCTCTGGGTCGGAATGGGCCTCCACTCAGCTCCTAGTCCAGTCGGCCCTGTGCACTTTCTGTTCATCCCGTCTCATGTTACTAAGTCAAGGCCATAAAACATTTATCAGTCCAGTTTACCGCCTGGTGCAGCATCAGAAAAGCAAGCAAGAAAGCAAGCAAGCAAGAGAGAGAGAGAGAGAGAGAGAGAGAGAGGGAGAGGGAGCCTCAGTGTAAAGGGGTTCTACTCTGAGATCAGCTTTGTGAGGCTGTCAGCAGCCAGTCGGACTATGCCCAGCAGTGTGAAGGCAGGCAGCCAGGGGCTGACACGGGGCCAGCTCTCCTGGGCTGCTCCTGCTCTGTAGAGCTTCACCGCGATACGGGGCCCTCTTCAACAGCACCTCAGACACCCCGCAGATACGCTCTCATCTGGTGAGTGTTTCCACTCTGTTCCGCTCCTCTCCTCTCCCTACCTTGTTCCTTCACCCTTCACACACGCAGCCAGAACACAGGCCTGTGTTAGCTTACCCGTTTGTTGTCTCTATGTAAAACGTGTGCATCATGTTGTTTTAGCTCCATTCATTAAAAAATTGGTTGATTTGACAGTGCTGTGACAGGTTTCTCAAGTGTACCTACTAATAAAAAAGCACTTTTTCAAAGCATGTCTATGGTAAAAGGACCAAGATATTATGCAGCTGTTTAAATAGCAGGAAGCAAGCTAACACAGGCTCAGTTAAATTATTTTCAGACATGGCTTTGTGGTCTTGTGCTTCAGTGTACCACCTCTCACTCTTCCTACATAAAATTTTTATCAAAGAGCTTACAGGTCTGATGTACTTACAGTACAGGAGCAGCACTTGGGTAACAGATGGATGGAAACACTTACAAAACACTTGTAGTCAAATTGAATGAAAATTTTAAACACGATTTGTAACTGAAGCCACACAATATAAGAACTGTCCACTTAAAATCTTGCATGTAGACAAGGTTTTCACGAAAGGATATACAGCAGTTATACAGACTGATGGTCTCAGAGTACTAGAGGCACACGTGCGTCAGTGATGACACGTGGCGTAACCTGGTTCCACCCTCGGTCAGGAGTGACACTGGTGTCTCGTACCAATACCAACCCTTTCTCAATTTCTGTATCTGCTGCACGTGGTCTAATGTGATCGTTATTTCCCGGTGGAGGTATTAAACTTGCCTTACAATGCTAAGTCACCTCCATGCTGCATCTCTGAATTCTTCATGAAAACAAACTTGGGTTGGACAAAAAGCTAGAAGCAGTCAGTAATGCATGGAACGCGATGTAGGGAGGTGGGGACTGTAAATCCCAGAAAGGTGGTTTAATTAAGGCAGAGATGTTCTGATAGATAACACAGGTCATAGGCTTCTACCTTCAGTATGGATACATTTGGCACATAACAGAACATCAGTAAAACCAATGGCAGCTGTTGTATGTCTTTACGATGACGCTGGATGTGTAAACACTCAGACTTTTTGACCAAAGTAATACATAAAATACATATAAAAATATATAAAGTCAAAGTCAAAGTGGTTTTTATTGTTATTTTTGCCATATACAGTGAGTACGGTACACAGTGAAATGAAATGACGTTCCTCTAGGATCATGATGCTACATATAACAACATATAGCTGCACATAATACACATATCTAAAGTTAAAAGACCCTAACTACATAAAGTGCACGAGTGCAAAAGATGTGCAAACAGTGCAAATACACGCCACAAGATGAAACGTACAAGACAGACAGCGTGCTGAGTAATATGGGTTAAGGTGCTAAACACTGCTGCTGATTAAACATAAACAGTTCTGTTGATTAAACCACTTCCTAAACATACATACATGAAAAACATATAGGTATTTTTACATTTTTACTGAGTTGACTAATTTTTTAATTTATAATTTTTTTTTATTATTTTGCTAGTACCTGGTTATTGGACTGGTTAGAAAACAGAAGGACATTGTAGGATGTCAAGGCAGAGGAAAAGGAGAGCATGGTAATATTATTAAAGTCTGCCTGTGTGCAGAAGGGGCGGACAGCCTCGTCTCAGACAGCCAGTGTGTAAGCCTTGCATTAACACACGGCTCCGGGCAGGGACAAAGAGGTCGCTGATGGCAGGGAAAAATGTGCTAATCTGTGCTCTCTTTCTGTCTGGCCTCCGGTTTCCGAGAAGGCCTCCTGAACGCGGTCGGGAGGGGCATACTCTTAACAAATCCAATAAATGTTAGGGCAGGAAACGTGGCCTTATCTTTTGCATTTGCCACTGGTTATAAGGGATGGAGATAATGGCTTTAGATTAGAACTAGGGTGTGGTGTGGTGGGGGGGGGGGGGTTGTGGTTGTAGCTTGGGTGGACAGGGACCTATATTATGCTGTTAAGTTAAACACAGGGTAAACTCTGTGGTTGTCAGTGGTAGCAGACATAAACCTGGTCATATCTAATATCTAATTATCACTTCACTACAAAAATACACTAGTTTTCAGTAAAGAGCATTCACACAAATATGTATTAAATTCCTCAATAATTTTAATTTACCCACCAGATTTCACTTAGACGTACATATTACAATGAAAGAAGGAATAAGGAGATTTTGCAGCAGGCATTTTTTTTACAGTCGGTTTACCTAACAGCACTCAAATTTAATTTCGTATCTTGCAAGCAAGAATGCTCAAAGTGGTTGTAAAACCTCTGTTATGGGCAGAGATAAATATGGAGTTACTGATTTTAGTGTCTGTCTCAACATGATGTCATTGTTTGCTTTCTTGTAAACATACAGGAAGCATTTATATTGACATTGTTTTTATTGTTTTTCACCAGCAAATGTCACTGGTTTGACAAATCGACAAATGGCATCAACTCGAAGCAGTCTGCGTAAGTCTTTCTCGGTTAATCATGTATCACGATGGGGCAATATATACACAAGTTATACTGAAAGTAACAAAACTATGAGAAACTCTAAGACCGTAAATTGTTCACAATTGATTATAGCAATAATAAGTTATGGTTTACAGAAATATGATCAAACATGTAAAAATTGAAAGGAACTGGGGAAAGCTGAAGGCCAAGTGTACCATTGCCTCAGGTATCCAGGGTGATGCCAACCTGGAATCCATGATCGTGGGGACAGTGATGAGGAAAATCAAGTCCCGGACCTGGAAGAAGCAGCGCTATTTCAGACTGCAGGAGGATTGCATGACCATCTGGTACAAGTCCAAGAAGGCGGGAAATGCCCACTGCACGTGTGAGTAATACCTGCCACAAAAGCATTGCTTAGCCTTGGTGTGAGACAACAGTCTATTGGAAGTGTAGTAAAGATTGAATTTGAGTAGGCTACAGGCTGCAAAACAAGGCCTTGCTTTCTGACAAAAAAGCTCTAGAACATTCCCAAGGGTAAGGGGATGGTGAGGTTTGGCCTGAGGATCGACAGTGCCTCTGACACCCCTTCCCGCTCTGCTCCTAGTCTCTGTGAGTGACGTGGAGGCGGTGCGTGAGGGACATCAGTCTGAGGTCCTGCTGAGCATCGCAGAGGAGTTCCCACCTGAACGCTGCTTTACGCTCGTCTTCCGAGGGCGACGTGGCAACCTGGACCTTGTGGCCGAGTCGGCAGAGGAGGCTCAGTCGTGGGTCAGGGGCATGAGGAAGCTAATCGAGAACGTGGAGAACATGGGCCAGCGGGAGAAGCTCGAACAGTATCCTTCACAGCGCTGGTCAGTTGAGAAAAAATTTACTGCTGTGCAGGAAATTATACCAGCAGTTGACCTGGCAACCTGTACACATCTGTAATCCTAAGAACACTACAAATGATGGATACATTGGTCAGCTTGGATAATAATTATGTACTACACAATGCTTTTTAAGAGCTACGATAAATCAAAGACTTGCACACAAGGAGAATTTTGAGAACCTAGGCTCTTCAACTTGGGTTCTGTCAGGCCAGACCTTGTAGTTGGTTTTATTTCTGGCGATAAATATTTCCCTTAAGTGAGTCCATAGGTGGATCTGTGACTGGTTTACGAAAGCAGATAAGGACAAGGATGGGCGAATGAACTTCAAGGAGGTGCAGAACTTGCTGAAGATGATGAATATAGACATGAATGAACACCATGCTCTTCGCCTATTCACGGTATCTTCATAAAAACACTGTTTACATATGTGTTCTCTTCATATTTTTATTTATACTGCATACTGTAGTAGGGTGTTTCTGAACATGGAGTTGTAAAATCTAAGTGTAAAAAAAAATCTTTAACCCTTAAATATAAACGTATACCTAATTTTGATAACAAATTTAGTAATATGTTAATGAATCCTAAATTAATATATAATCTATTCTGTAAAATACGAGTGTACTGGTATTTACCGTGTTTCTCCTAATTAACGCGCCTGATCTAAAAGACATGGCCCCTCCTGATAATACAGTGCACTCCTTCTACGCGATTAAATCGACGACAGAAACGTGGTCAATGCGTAACAGTGTGGATTTGCAGAGAATCAATGTGTAAATGCAGTGAATTATATGCATTTTCTACAAGTAAATAAAATTCAATTAACACAAAGTGCTACATTATTTGGACAAAATCCGCTTCTGAATCTGTACTCGATTTCAATAATAAGGTCTTTATATGCCTGACGGAAACTCAGTTAATGACTGAATTTTATTAGTTTTTATAAGTCGTAGTTAAAGGGAATTTGATTTTTCAAAATTTTTTAAAGAACGTAGAAGAACGGTTGGCTTTTTAGTAACAACTTGTTTTTAAAGGTTTTTTAAAACTTGAACCTCTGTTTTTAAAGGTTTTAAAAACGAAACAATTTGCACATTTTGGTCTCAGACGCGCCCTGCATGTAACTTGTGACGCGCACCGGCGCGTTAATTAGAAGAATTACGGTAATTAGGTTTTGTTTAAAAAAATGTATAGCATCTGCAATAAGCAATGGGTTGTGGGCTTTTGTAATATTTAATTTGCAAAGGTTTAGAACTGACCAGTGGTGTTTTATCTGATTTACCTATTAACCCAATTAAACATAAACGTAAAAAATGCGTATGCTATTGTTTCATCTAGGGGAACTGAAAAAAATACAGACTAAATATGAAATGCATCCGCATACGACGTACAGTATAAAAACTGATTTTTGCAGGTGTCACAGAGTGTTTGAGGTGCGATGCTGAAGGTCTCCCTGTTCACACGTGTGGCACACAGATGGCGGATCGCTCGCAGTCTGGGACGCTGGAGGGCGACGAGTTTGTGCTGTTCTACAAGATGCTCACGCAGAGGGAAGATGTGCTGAGGACGTTCCAGGACTACTCCAGTGACGGGCAGAAGCTCACCCGGCAGGACCTGGAGGAGTTCCTGCGAGTCGAGCAGCTGGAGGGGGACGGCTGCAAGCACCGTGCCCTCGAGCTCATCGAGCGCTACGAGCCCTCCGAAACTGGTACCTGTCCAACGTGGGCCACCGCTCGTGGGTGCAGGTGGAGGCAGTGAATGTCATGGTTGCTTAGAATGACAGTAGTACTGATGTCTGAGTGCAACAGGTGGAACTTGTTAGTGATGATGGAAAGCAACACCAGAGGTGGCTAGAGTGAAGAAAACAACTACAAACCCACTATGAGGGTTTCCTGTCTCACAGTATCATAAAAATGAGAGCCTTGCTCTTGTGCACCCAGTTGGGTGCTAGAGTTATAAAGCAGATGATCTGAAGATGTGACTCTTGTGAAGATGTGAGATTTGTTTAACTCCAATGTCTCACTGACTCATTGAAAGCACATGGTAGTGACCGTGATGGCCGTATCTGAGTCGAAGCAGACTCACTGTTTTATGACTCATGGCATTTTTTTTTGGCCACAGCCAGGTTTCTCCACGCCATGTCTATCGACGGCTTCCTCATGTACCTGCTATCCCCAGAGGGCTCCATCTTCAACCCTCAGCACCAGGATATCTACCAGGACATGACCAAGCCACTGTGCCACTACTTCATCTCCTCGTCTCACAACACCTATCTGCTGGAGGACCAGCTACGGGGCCAGAGCAGTGTGGAGGGCTACATCAGGTAGGACATTGTGGAGGCAAGTATGTGAGGGTAAGCAGTGTATCACATGTCACATCCTTGCACTACCACAAGTCCACGTGCCTTCTGTCAGCATGTTTCCTTTTTTTTTTGCTTGTGGACAGGCAAATGACGTATGATATAGGTTAATGAGATGCATTGAAAACTCTCAGTTACCTCATTAATAAAGCTGTCAAGCTTATAGTGTTACTGTTGATATCAACAGCCGAATGGGTGTTAAGAAGGTGGTTTGAAACTGAAGTTCCACTGACCTCTCAGTGGTGGAAGAATGGAGCACATGCCGAGGCACCTGTGACAAGGACATCCTGAGTATCTATAATTTTCCTCACTGCTGGTTTCTGCAGGGCTCTAAAGCGAGGTTGCCGATGTGTGGAGGTGGACTGCTGGGATGGTCCCAATGGAGAGCCTATCGTCTACCATGGACACACCTTTACCTCCAAGATCCTGTTCAAGGATGTGATCGCCACATTAGGCAAATATGCTTTCAAGGTGAGTGATAGGTGGTACAATGGCCATGCCATCAACAGGGGCGGGGTCCAGGGGTCTAATAGGTGGCCTTCTGTCCTATGAGTGTGGCTGGACTAACATTGGTGATACTGGGCTGTGTTATGGCCAGGCTGAAATCTGATAGCTCACATGCCCTCTTTCAGCTGCACGTCTGTCCGCTTAAGTGGGATTCACTGGTGTATGGCCAACGCAGGCTTTCCCCACCGATAATGCTCACCCCATTAATTATTCACGTCCTCCCCTTTCCCAGGTAACAGAGTACCCAGTCATACTGTCCATTGAGAACCACTGCAGCGTAGAGCAGCAGAGAATCATGGCCCAGCACCTTAACCACATCCTTGGAGACAAGTTGCTGAAGACCACGGTGGACAGCAAGAACCTCGATGAGCTGCCATCTCCTGAGGTGAGACTATGGGCAAGTGCTCCTGAGTTGTGGCCATCACTGCATCACTGTTTTTTAAATTCACCTCTGTCTTTTGGACTGTAAAATTTGGTTGTTGAACGCAATTTTTTTGAAAGGCTTTTTAGGTGTAGTCTCACCTTAAGTGTTTTCTTTGATAAATCGCGTAACCTCTGCTGTGAGATCAGTTACAAATGCTCAACATGACCAAGCAGGTTTTACTGATTTCTTCATTAGAAAAGTGGTGAGCCCAGCTGGTTCCATATTCAGGGTGTACCCTTTCTTGTGTCCGGTGCTTGCACGGGTTACGCTCCAGCCTCTCGTGACCCTAATTTGGACGTGTGGATTGAGAACATTACATGAATAGCAAAAATAAACTAGATGTACCATCACTCAACAGTTACAGGATAAGACTCAATCATATTATCTTTGCAAGGGTGCCAAAAAGAATTTTTATGACTGAGTATAATCTTTGAAAAAATAATGTTAAAATATAAGTGTATGGCTTCCCCATGCACTTGAGACCAAAATGTGATTCAGTTGCATGTTATTTAATATTTACATATTTTGCTCATTTTTTACAAAGAGTATCAAAAATATCTGTGCTGACTATAACTTACAGTATGCTAGTTTTAAGCGGTTTGCTAATTTTTTTTTCTTTTACATTACTTTTTGCTGTATAAGTTTAACTTTTTTAACTTGTCAAATATACATGTATAAAATACATTTTTACAATACAAGTTTATTAGTATCTTTTTTCACCAACCAATATACAGACAATAAAAGTTACACCACTACGATAGGTCCGTCTTGAAAATAAAATTAAACAAGCTAGTTTGTTTTTTGTTTTGTTTTGTTGCAAAAGAAAAATCGGGTGGCATTTCAGCTAACAGGTCTTTTCGTTCTCTGACAGGATCTGAAGGGGAAAATCCTGGTGAAGGGTAAGAAGATCGGTGGTCTGGAGCCGAGTCTAAACGGCGCGGTCGAGGATCCCATGACCGGCGAGGTGAGCGATGAAGACGAGGCGGCCGACATCGATGAGGACCACCCACATGCCAACAGCTTGCGACGCAAGGGCAAGGTTAGGAGTGGGACTTTGGGATCGAGTCACTGTCACACCCTTGTCGTAGAGTTTTGCCTGCGTCACGTTGGTACCCACAGTCCCCAAGGAACTGCATGTCTACTATGTACAGATCATTTCTCAGCTACACGCACAACTTAGGGTCTTCAGGAGAAATGTTCACGAATCCCGGGACTGAAGCTTGTCAAGTGCAGTCAACTTGCATTTATTTTCTGGGTGTCAAAGACATTGTTGTTGTAACCAAACCAAAGCTATGTGTGCATTTGGATCATGCATGCATAAGGTGTCAAAAATCATCTCCTTTTTAACCACTGTGTACAGTGCTGTGCAGGCACCAAGGTCTGACTCCAGATATCGACAGTTATGTCAGCGTGAACTTGCAAGATTGCGCTGGAATGTGAAGTTGTACAAAGCACTGTGGTATTTTCGTTGGTTTGCCACCAGTAAAATCTGCCTCCTGCTGGACGGAGTTAATTAAGCATTGAATCAATTGGAGGACTTGCTATGGTTTATCAGTACTAACATCTGCTGTGAACTGAACAGTCCAGCATCTAGCCAAGTGCTGCCAGAGGCACAGGTGTAATTGACCCTGAAGATGGCTACGTGCCTACAGACTCTAGCTTGGAGTCCCAGTCTGTTTGGAGCAAAGGGGATTGAGTTTCTCCCAAGGGGCAGATGTCCACTGGGAGCCCTGATAGCATTGCTAATTAGTTTGGCTGCAAGCCTGCCCCAGACTGTGGCATCAGCTACAAGAGGTTATCTAGCAGACTGTCTACCGCACTGCCTTATCATGATCAGCATTCTGATAGCATATAACACCATATCAGGATTTGTCTGGAGCCAGTGAGTGTAAGTGATGAAATTTCATTTCTGAATTTGTTATTTGAAGGTAGTAGGATTAAAGTTAGTTCAAATTGACTTTCTCCACTACAATCTTCATAACTCTGGTCTTTTTTTAATGTGGAGGGGTTTGATTCACTTTATAAAATTCAAAATATGCAGTATGTAATAATGTCACAAAGAGCATAAATCATCTCTTCACTAAGTGATGACAAGCCAAACTAACTTTCAGCTTCCCGTTTGGCAAACATTGTACGCACCTCTCAGAAATCAAAGCAGCATCTCTCCAAGGAGCTCTCGGACTGTGTGGTGTACTGCAAGAGCGTCCACTTCACCAGTTTCAAGCATTCACGTGTACACCCCAAGTTCTACGAGATCTCCTCGTTCACTGAGTCCAAGGCAAGGAAGTACATCAGGGAGGCAGGTGGGCCTGCAGTCGTCATGTCATCTCTTACAAGCACCCCTCGGTTCAGCCAGTCTGAGGCCGGGAAACGCAGCAGGGGGACAGCTGGTTCTACAGCCATAACATCACCTGTCATAACTACCCCTTGGTTAAGTCACTATAAGGGGTGAATAATGAGCAATTGCCTGTGGAAAGTGTTTTCTCATACTTTTTCCTACAAGTGACACCGTACCTTCGTCTACCAGCGGCAGATTTTGTGCGGCACAATGCTAGGCAGCTGACCAGAGTTTACCCCAGTGGCCTGAGAACAGATTCATCAAACTTCAACCCACAGGAAATGTGGAATGTGGGGTGCCAAATAGGTAAGGCCTCTTTTATAACATGTGTCCATAAAACGCGTTGCAAAGCACATAGTTCACTTTCATTAACATACACCTTGAATTTTTTAAGTGAATATTATACATACAGGACTACTGAGATTCAAGGGCCGTGGGCTGTGACTACAGCTCTTTGCTCTGATTGGTTCCTTATTTTGTCTTTCTCCAGTTGCGCTGAACTTTCAGACAGCAGGAGTGGAGATGGACCTCAATGATGGCCTGTTCAGCCAGAACGGCCATTGTGGTTACGTGCTGAAACCACAATACTTGAGGAGCTGTGAGAGGCACTTCGAGTCTGAGACCACCCAAGAGCAAGAGGGCTACAGGCCCCTTAGCCTCACCATCCAGGTACTGTAGGAGCACACCGGGGTCACCAATTCAGCTAAACAGCTTGATAGTAGAAAAGGATATAATATATACTTAAAAATGAAAAGAACTTACAAATGTCTAAAATTTTGGAAAGATATAAAAATAAATGGCTACAGGCTGCTTAATGCTTTATTTAATGTTTTTAATTGTAATGTGCCTGCTGTAGTTTTCTTTAGTTTGTGCTGTCCATAATATCTTTGTCATATTTGCTTATTTTTCAGCACTTTGGTCAAATGTTGGGCTTAAATGTGCTGTGTAAATAAAACTGACACTGACACTGGAGGAAAACCGATGAGCTTGCTACTCGCCGAGCCACTGTTCCAATTCCATCAGAATAAGAATTGCAGAAACTTTTCCCCTTAAACTCCCTCGTGCATGTAAAACTAATTAAAAAAACTGTCATTAAACTGACACTTCCATTCTGACAGACAAGTTCACAAGTGGTTGTTGATACTGACTTTCTCAGGTGATTAGTGGTCAGCAGCTTCCCAAGGTGAACATCAAGGAGGACTCCATTGTGGATCCACTGGTGAGAGTGGAAATCCATGGCATTCCCATGGACCAAGCCAAGCAGGAGACCAAATATATAGACAATAACGGTGGGTGGCATGTCCGTGACCTTCATGTATGCCACATACCAAGTAGATAGCTGCTGTGATGGTCATTAAGAAGCAGCCTTTGTCTTTTTTGCCCTGGGCAGGCTTCAATCCGGTGTGGCACGACACTCTGCAGTTCACCGTCCACGCCCCAGAGCTTGCCCTCATACGCTTCGTCGTGGAGGATTACGATAAAACCTCTAAGAATGACTTTGTTGGCCAGTATACCTTGCCATTCACATCCATTCAACAAGGTGAGGCGCAGACTGTAGCAGGAGCAGAATGCTAGCAGTACAGCCAGGTGTGACGTGTCTGACAAGGAAATAGAGTAAGAGCGTTTGGGATGGAAAGCCACGAACAGCAATGTAGACTGATTTGTTTCCAAACTGTGTGTGACGGGGTGTGTGTGTGATTGTGCCCTGTGATGAGTTGGCACCCCATCCAGTGTATCCCCCCCTCCTTGTGCCCTAAGCTCCCTGGGATAGGCACCATGCAATCTTGCGAAGGCTAAACTGTGTTGAAAATGTTTGGATGGATATTTAACAAGTTAAGCCTTTGGTTTATATACAGTACGACCTGTATGTGTACAGTATATGTTACATGGTACGTCAGGCTCTAATACACCCTTGTGCAAGAACCATCATGTCAGAATGATACCACCAATACATGGGTTAGCAACGTCACTGCTTTTGCTGATTGCTTGTCTTTCTTTTCACAATCAGGATATCGTCACATCCACCTGCTGTCCAAAGACGGGACCACCATTCACCCCTCGTCGCTGTTTGTGCACATCAGAATAACCACTGTTGTGTGACCAGGACCAAGTGCCCTGTCAAGCGCATGCACCTGCAAAACAAACACGTGGCTTGCATCGCTCAACCACCTGCATCAACACCTGCAAATTCATCGTCTGTTTAGTTACCTTTTTGCATGCAAAATGAGAAGTATAACATAGATAACCTGCTACATACCAACATTCAAGCATGATTAAATTATCAAAAATATCAAATTTTAGACAGGTAACAGAACTTTGTAGGATATTAAAGAACTGCTTCAATCATGAGCTTTTTCTTGTGGCAAAGACTAATGGTTTACAGCAGGGGTGCCCACACTTTTTCAGCTTGCGAGCTGCTTTTAAAATGACCAGGTCAAAATGATGTAGTTGTATTTTAAAAAGCTATATATATATATATATATATACCCACACTACATTTGCGATTTACCGGTCGATCGTGATCGACATATTGGGCACCCCTGGTTTACAGGAAAAGTAAGACTCCATTGCAAACAGACTGAAAATAATGAAAAGTAGCATCGACTGAACACACCGTGTGTACCACTCAGTAGTCCTTGGGCCTCTGAGAGAAGCTTCCAGCTGTTTTTGTTTTTCTTTCTCAATATTTCAAAAGATTAGATTTGTCCAAAAACACCTTGGAAACAGATGTGTGGATCTCAGCAAGTTCTGTCCTCCAGAGAATCAAGGCATGGGTCCACATACAATTCTTGGGACACAATTCTTTGCTAGATCCAAGTCTATTATGTCTGTCCATCATTTAATATATATGCTATTGCTGCGCCAAAGAATGCATTTAATATTTCAGCATGCGTAGAAAGCCTACACTTTACACTTGTCTTTAGAGTTAAATGTTTTCCTTTCCAATAGTCATCAAGTAGTCTGCATTATCTACTGTCTACAGGGGGGCTTTTAATCTGCTGAAAACATTAAAGCATGGAAGTGTATGCATATTTCATATAACCACTTACAATGCTCAAAAGACACAATTACAACACAAATGATTAATGTATGCTTTCATTTTCTCAACAATGTTATTCAGTGTGCCACTTAATGGCAGGACAATAATTAAGTTGCAACTGCTACAACCACAACCAAACTGACCTTAATAACATTATAAGCCAAAAACAAACAGCACACATTTAGAGCTCAGTGCAATATCATCTGATAGAATCAATTACATCTAGGTCAGGATACTATCGACCCTCTGGAGAGCTTATATTTCAACACTGACAGGGCTCTAATGAAAAATTAAACGTCACTCATTGACTTTCCATTTCTCATAATTTTCCATCAGGGTCCTTTTGAGAAAGGTGGGGCTGTTTTTGTGCTGCATTCATGTTTCTTGCAGGCAGCATTTCAGTGTTGCTCAAAAATTACTCAACAGCCGTGACTGAATGCATCCATGGTTAATAGGCGAACAAAAGACTGCTGACTTGGTAAAAATAAATCAAAAATCATGTCATCTAATTTTTTAAAGAAAAATACAGATTTTGCTGCTGGTTTTATTCATATTAATTTTTTATACGTTTATTTTGCTCTTGTATTCATGTCTTATTAGATACAAGATATGGCTAAACACTTCTCTGTATGTGTACTTGTTTATACCATCCCCATCTTCAAATAAAATTGAAAATTTTGAAATTATGCCACTTTGTGTAGAGATTTTGTCACAGAAGATATCAGTTAATTTAAGATTATGTCAAAAGGGGGCATTTTGAGTGGTTATGCACAATTTAGTAGGAGCTGTTGTCATGTCACCTCTGTTTGGAAACACCCCTGAGTAAAGTCATGGTGTTCTTAGCCATATCACAGAAGGGTGGAATCCCAAGGGCTGGTGACTGAGCCCTCAAAAATTAGAACGAAGGATAACATCTCAACAAAACATCGTTCATTGGATCCAAAATCTTCATTTGTGCCCATGCTGATAGCTGCCCTAGTTTCAGCACTACTCCTCCAAGCCTTCCTTGCATCACGTAGCAACAGCAGTGAGGTTGACATCTATGTAGAGTCAGGTACATCCTTTATAATGTCCAAATCAAAAGCACGCGCTTGCGGCCCCGGACAGATGCACATTGTCTCCCCCTTGTGGCGGCAGAATATATGGCAATGAAGGCGGACTACTTACTAAAATCACTGTGAATTGGATCGTGGCTGTAGAGTTTCTAGTTGTTTGGCGATGCCCAATTTAAAGGCATACATAAACAATCCTAAAATATTCAAACTGTAATACTTTTGAGTGTGGGACAATTACCGGTCACGTACGTAATACTCCTGTTAACAATCATCCACGATCAAAGATTTTATGATATGCAGTTGTTAGTTTGCCAGACGTACATATCTGGCAATTGCACATTCAAAATATAGAAATGATAAACAACTTCATTTACATTTTACATCGCCATTGTTTGACTACTGTAAGAATGGAATTACTCGTGTTATAAAGACAAACATTCATAGCTCACTTTATCGTTTAAAGGGTTCTTTATATACTACATTTTAGCACACGTTTCAGAAACCTAAAATTATCGACGTATTTACAACAAACTATGTATTAGACTAAAAAAGTATTTCTTAATATTTTCTAAGAGCAATTTACAAATAGAAAAATGAAACTAACGTTTTTATTTAAGACGCCGGAACTAATTGTGTGTGTAGTTTAGACGTCGGACAGTATTGATTGTAGCACACCGGAAGTGGCTCGGAGGTCACCATGTGATCTGTCACAGTTACAGTGATAAGTGCCGGCTGGTGGGATTTTAAAACCAATAATACTGACGATATGTGGAGTTTTGAAGAGTGCTGGTTCTTTACATAAGGTTTGAAGTAATGATAGAAGTGATGACGATAACGTATGTGGGACGAAAAGGCACACTTCGTCCTGGTAGTATAATAAATACTAAAAAACAAGCAAAGCAAGAAAACACTCCAACCCTGACAACAACGTAAACTTGTAGTATTGGTATACAAAACCCTGCTCTTGTTTGCTAAATACGTGAACGACACGCGATATTTATACATCTGACCTCTACGGTACAGGTGGTAAAATTACTTGTAAGTGGCTATTGGTTTCATTTTAATGTCATTTAAAGGGATTCGTGAACCGTGTCATTGATTGAGGTGCCTCTTTAGCGATGCCATTTACGGACTTCCTGGCGGCTCTGAAAGACAATCCCTATTTTGGGGCAGGCTTTGGTCTTGTAGGGGTGGGCACAGCCCTTGCTGTGGCCAGGAAGGGGGCTCAGGTGGGGATGGTATTCTTTCGACGACATTACATGATAACCTTGGAGGTGCCCAGTCGGGACAAGAGTTATCACTGGCTGCTGAGCTGGGTTACCAAGCATGCACGTCACACCCAGCACCTGAGCGTGGAGACATCTTACCTACAGCACGAAAGCGGTCGTGTGCATACCCAGTTCGATTTCCACCCCAGCCCTGGAAACCATATTATCTGGTGAGATTATACTGGATACAAAATGATACTGGACTGTTTCCTGACTGACTTTAGTGTCTGCCTAATATCGTCTTTATATAAGTGTAATAAGATGTATTGTGTGGATTACACATTTAAGATTTACTTGTTAAATAGAACTTCCTGAATCATCCTCTTGTTGTGCAGTGTTTTTAGATGCCATAATGTCTTTTGTGTCCTCACTGCTTATCTACCTGCTGTCCCACGCTAGGTATAAGCATAAATGGATACGAGTGGAGAGGACCAGGGAGAAGCAGATGGTGGACCTCCACACAGGCACGCCGTGGGAGTCTGTCACGTTCACAGCGCTGGGGAGAAACCGTGAGATTTTCTTCAGTATCCTACAGGAAGGTATGCACTGGATCGTGCTACTGCTGCCGTATGTACAATAACATATTGTATTTGTCTGTGTAATTACATGACACCAGCAGAACGATTGTTCTCTCTATGGCATAGTCTGTTGTATTAAAAATACAACAAAAAGTTGCACCTGATGGACGTGTATAAGACTTGTGTAAATGGTTTATAAAGGCAGAGAGAGCTGACTGATACCCGCCGCTTTGGCCTTCGACAGCACGGGAGCTGGCACTGAAGCAGGAAGAAGGCCGCACGGTCATGTACACAGCCATGGGCGCAGAGTGGCGGCCCTTTGGGTTCCCACGGCGACGACGCCCCCTCAGCTCCGTGGTGCTGGATTGTGGCGTTGCAGAGAGGATTGTTGATGACGTTAAGGAGTTTATCGGCAATCCCAAGTGGTACATAGAAAGAGGTGCGAGGACATGTGATTATGACCTTGTGGGAGAGACAGGCTAAGCCATGCTTGTTTGCCTGATTATTATTATTATTATTATTTTTTTTTAACTTTATTTAGGGATCCCATACAGAAGGGGCTATCTGCTCTATGGACCTCCAGGGTGTGGGAAGAGCAGCTTCATGTAAGACCATTTTCAGTGTGAACCTGCGACCTAATGTGCCTTCAGTGGTTCAGCTGATATCCACCAGCTGGTTGGGCTGGAAGTCAGGACAAAACACAGTCCTTCCCATGCATAGCATTTTTTTTTCTCAGTTCTATTAGCTTTAATGCAATGAAAAGTTCACAAAACAATGTTTTCGTTAGCCCTGAACAGAAGAAATAGCACTGCTATAGTGTAAAGTGATTTAGTATTATGTGTATTCATGGAACTTACGCTTTAACTTGTGTTGAGCAGTTATTTTCTAATCGCTGCAGGTCTTTATATAGCAGGGATGTATGGAGCAGATGTAGGTGCACCTGATGGGAAACTGCATCCTGAGTTAAGCTCTTTCATGGCTGCATTTCAGAACGGCCCTGGCAGGGGAGCTGGGCTACAGCATCTGCCTGATGAGTCTGAGCGACCGCAGCCTGTCTGACGACCGCCTCAACCACCTTTTGAGCGTCGCTCCGCAGCAGAGCATCATCCTGCTGGAGGACGTTGACGCCGCCTTCGTTAGCCGGGAGCTTCTTCCCACAGAGAGTACGACCTGCGGCTAGGGGCGCGGCACATCGATGCTGCGTGTGCGTGCGTGTGTGATAAAGGTTGCGTTTGAGGGCCCACAGAGCTAAGAGACTGCTTTGTAATGCGCCCACACGCTTATGGGTGTTTTTGTGTAAGTTTTGAAGTGGACCCGGGTGAGTCTGTCTGACTGATGGGATGTCTTTGTGCTCCAGACCCTATGGCCTATCAGGGCATGGGCAGACTCACCTTCAGTGGGCTCCTCAACGCCCTGGATGGAGTGGCCTCTTCAGAGGCCAGGATCGTCTTCATGACCACCAACTTTATCGAGAGGTGCGTCCTCACAAGACCGGCAGATTCGCATAGCTTATGAGTCAGAAAATGCCCCTTCGGTGAGCCTTGTTACTTAGAGTCTAGCAGTTCTGGTCTCGTATTAATGATTGAAACGCAAACTTACAAGCAAGGTAAGAACTTTATATTACAGTTAGTCCAAGAATTGCTTCAGTTAGAAGCTGTCCTGTCCTAGAAGTGGATGTAGATTTGACTGAGCGACACTTGTTTATCCACACAGGCCCTTTCCGCCATCAGTGTATTTATTTATTTTTACAAGGGCTAAATCTGACTTTATCGTGATGCACATCCCTGTCTCCGGTCTCCTCAGATTGGACCCAGCATTGATCCGGCCTGGGCGCGTGGACCTGAAGCAGTACGTGGGCCACTGCACGCATTGGCAGCTGACCCAGATGTTCCGGCGGTTCTACCCAGGCGAGCCTGCGGCGGAGGCGGAGCAGTTTGCGGAGCGTGCGCTGGCTTCTCATCCCCATCTGAGCGCGGCCCAAGTGCAGGGCCACTTTATGTTGTACAAACTGGACCCATTGGGATCCATAGACAATGTGGAGAACATGAGCTAGTGTTGACCCCTGGATGGTGGTCTACCACAAATGTACTGTCCTGATGTAACCAGGGCAGGGACAATGCACTGGAACACTGGCTGTATCTGGTGTAGAAAGAGACCACACATACAATTTTCTAATGTCTGTAATGTGCCAATTCTAAACGAGACTGATAAAGCCTGACAGTGGTGTAGAATCTGGACGCTGAGTGGTTAATTTCCCTCTATTTTAACCTTTCTATTATGTATATAATATGTACATGTTTTGAAGTTGCTAGTTTTGTGTAACAATCAGAATGGCTTGATCGATTATTCTCAGTCATAATTGTAGTTTTTAAAATCCTACAATATAACTCTCAAAATGCTCTCAAAGTTCTGTGTAATCAGATTAATTGTTTACAGAAGATTTAACATTTATTGGCTTGCTGACACCTAGCCAATAAAACCCATGTTTAATTATGTTTCAGTCACTTTATTTATTTTTGGCCTCCAAATTAAGACAGCATGCCTCTTAATTAGTATAATTCTGGGTTGTGGTGATAACACTCAAAAGGACACTGGTGCCCCAAAGTCACAAGATTCCAGACCCTGGCAAAAAGCTGTACGTTTAACAACTAATATGCTAAGTTACAGCTTCTGTCTGACATTATTCATTTTATTACTTCACATCTGTGTGTGGGTGTTAAATAATATATAAATATATATATATATATATATATATATAAAGTAGTTGATTTATATGAATGAATGCAGCTACAGAAAATGTTGTCTTTTGT
>JABJVR010000031.1:1878053-1914157 GCA_025773905.1 Chitala chitala
TTGTTTGACAATTTGCTCCCCCATTTC
The DNA here is from genome assembly GCA_025773905.1 of Chitala chitala. Classification (NCBI taxonomy): domain Eukaryota; kingdom Metazoa; phylum Chordata; class Actinopteri; order Osteoglossiformes; family Notopteridae; genus Chitala; species Chitala chitala. Next base: position 1,878,081 of record JABJVR010000031.1, read on the forward strand.
CTAGGTTGTGTGCAACTGCCGTGTTCCACCACCCAATCTGTGGTTGGGTACCCCCGACCCCCCCCCCCCCCCAATTGCAGTGCATGTGTGAACTTCTCTGAAACTAATGTGGGGGCACCCCCCGCCCCTTCTTCACACCTTCATTGAGAAACAAGGCAGTAGCACAACAGACCACCATGATCACACTCTTGAGTTGCAAGCTGTTGCACCAGCTGGGCTAATCACCTAAATCAGGCCTGTCAATCAGTAATGGAGAAAACTAGTTAAGAGTGAGATGAAAGTATGATTCCATGCCCTTAAGGAATGTCCATTTGCAAATCCTTTGGCTGTGAAACCAATAACAATAATGCAGGTTTCATTTGATCTACGTGAACATGAAAGGAAGATCAAATCCTCCAATTCATGGACTGTTGGTTCGTCAGGTCTCACCACAGAGCACCTCTTTGGCTGAACAGATTCCTCAGAAAAACAGCACTACACAGATGTACCCATTGATCAATAGACTGACTTTCCCTTTGCAGTCTTTTGCAAAAGAATGGGAGTTTAATGTGTTGTGACTTGCCATTAGCATGTTGTTAGCACGTTGTTAGTCCGTTAGTAAATACCTACTGTGGTTCATTATCAGGCTGTTTCCTTGTTAGCACATTTGGCGATTATTAGCTTGTCAGCAACGTATCAGCATGCAGTTAGCTCATTAACCTGTTGTCAGTTTATCACCCTGGTCATCTCTGTATTACAGTTTAAGAAAATTGTTATGGCTGCACAATCAATAGATTATGTTCAGTTCCTTTTCTTGTAATTCCATTCCTAAGGTGATAGAATTAATGCTTATGTTAAAAGCAATAAATTATGGTATATGTATGCATAAGGGGTTATTGTTATACAATTATAGATGTCAGGGAAAAAAGGCAGGTGATAACTTTAGAAAGGAAATGATAACTGTGCAGTGTAGTATAGAACATAAGCAGAAGGCTCAGGGTTTGTGGCCCTCTACCTGTGCTCTGTGTGTGCTAACCTAGCTGCGGTAAATCTGGATTTATTTCACTAAACAGCTGTGAATTGGAACCAGAAGAGTCAGTATTATGGTCTCAGCAAAGAGCTGGGGGAAAGCGGGGTGTTCCATAAACATTATCTTAACGTTTCAGCTTCCCTGCCATGCAGAAACAATTACAGATTATCACACTGATCCTTTCCTGCAAGCCTCTTCCCTAATACCTGCACCCCCCTGCCTCTGGCTGTTTCCCATTGCCTGGTTCTTTTTAAGAGCAGCCCAGGCTATGAGGTGCTTATTACCCAAAATTCAACTGCAGGACAATGAAAGCGGCATCACTTCAACCCACCCGTTCATCAGTTGCGTGGCACGAGGGGCCAGGCCTCGCTGCGTCCACAGCGACTGCTTGCCTGTGCAGTTGATTACAGGAAAACTGGCTTTCCTGCCTTTGGCTTTCTTGAACAAGGTGCTGAGTGCCGGTCTGCTGGTAATACTATAATTAAGTTAGATGACTAGCCAAAATCAGCATTGTCAAATTTTAGCCGTTGTAATGCTTTTGTTCCCCTGAGCAAATGTGCTTGGTCTGATTTTGTGTGGTAAGTGTTTAGCAGCCTGTACTGTGAGTTGTAAAAGTCCCTTTGGATAAAAATTTCTCCCATTTTAATCAGTGGTTTTAATATGCTGCACCTTTCCAGCTGAGCATGCTTTTTGGTATGTTAATGGCTGGCAGTGGGAGCAGTCAGTTTTACGTGACGAAGTGTGCTGTAAGGCACTTGTACAGATTGAACAACATGGCTCGGAAGCAGGCATTTTGTCAGTGGACTAACAGCCAAATGCTGCTGTCTGTGAAAGGATGCCTGTTTCCACAAAGGTTGTCATGAAGCTTCAAGCATTGTCTCTTCAGAAAGTGCCTCAGAAGGCTGTGAATGCTGAACTGACGTCTCAGAAAATAGAATGATGAATCAGAATGTTCATTATCACGAGGAACACTGACAAAGATGTTTTTAAAAAGTGTACAATAAAACAGTAAAATATTCTTGTTCAGTGTTCTTTTTTTCTTGTAATCTGCCAATGACAAAGTTTGCTAAGGAAGAGCAGTTTTTTTTTTCTGAAGACGAGGTGCTGTTCTGTCTCTCTGACATGCTGTTTCACAGTTTTGCCTTTCCTTTTGGTTTCCCTTTTGTGTATAGAAACACTCTTATATCCAGAAGCAGCAGCCACAACCTTCCACTGAATTTTTCTTCCCGTGTCTGGGACAGTGACCGTCATAGAAGTGCAGTGGTTTTATTTAAATTACTCGTATGTGAAGGTCCATCAGTGGCCAATATTATATCAAATCAATGTAGTATCACAATAGGAACACAGAACCGTGAGTCTGTTGTTTACACACTGTGTTTATGCAATATTAAAATAAAACTATAAAAAAGCATTAGCAACAGGATCACAAAGTGTAAGAATATAGACTCCTTTGAGATGTCTTGAGCAAGGTAAACGGCTGCCATGATGTTCTTGTTCACCGGGGAAGATAAGCTCATCGCAGAGTGAACCTGTGAGGTTTGCGGGCGTTGCGCTCTGCGGTGGGCGCGTGTCACCTATCGGGTGACGTGCGCGTGAGGACACGCGCCAAAATGGAAATTTATGCCGTCAGGCTTGCTTCCCCTCATTGCCCCGTCCATGGTGCCTGGTTTTGAGGACACACCACTGATCAATGTGTCCTTGTTTTGAATATTGAAAAAGTTCTTGCTAAGCGCCGCCACAGAGTGATTTGGAAAGTTTCAAGGATACTGCGCTTATTAAACGTAATTCATTTTCGGCGCTGTCACTGTAGCCTCTCGCATTTAAATGGACCTGCTGTGGCAGGATGTTTTATGTGCACCTCAAACGCTCAAACCCGCAGACCTGACGGATGAACCGGACCGCGTCCCATGGGGACTAATGCATCAGCTTCCGACAATCCGTCAGCGGTCTGTCACTTTAAAATATGCGCCTGTCACTCATCCCCCCGCCGCCTCGCCGCGTACACATAAAAATCGGAGGCAGCGCGTTTCAGACGAGCTGGCGCGCGCGAACGTGAACGGGAACTTGTGGGTGGCGCTCACGTTTCCCGCGAAACCCCGCCGCCGTCATCCCGCTACCGCGCCTCGCTCGCACGCCATGTGCACCGTTGCTGTTTGGGGGCAGCTTGTGCCTCTGAACCCCGATTCAGCTTGACATGTGTGCTTTCACTCCTGCGAAGACAATAGGTTCTGCCTCTTCACTCATGAGGGTGGAGTGACTGGGTCTCACCTGACATTAGGTGGCCCTTTCATCTACTCTGCCTTTCCATGTTGCTGCTGTTTGAGTTTCATGATTTATTGAACTCCCTGCTTGGGCAGTCAATAGCTACTCCAACTGTGTCTGAGGAAAATCTCTGTTTAATGGGTGTAGGGCTGAAGGCAGATTAAACTGTATATGTCTCTGTTCCTTAGTTGAAATATAGGAACAGCCTCATAGTGCTAACCGTGTGTCGTGTTTATTATTATTTTTATTTAAAAAGGCTCCTTTTAAAAGGGAGATGTTTCCAGCAGTGTTCTTTGACTGACTGTAATACTGTTGCAGGAGGGATATGGTAAGGCTCTCCTGAACTCATTGATAATTTCATATTCATGGTTCTTATTTCTGCAGGTTTTATCATCTGAATTAGAAAATTTGTTCAGATTTGTGTTTACTGTCAGGTTATGGATCAGTAATGGTCCCAGCAAAATTAATAATAAAATTTAATAATTATGAAAATGAATATTAACGCTAATATAAAATCTTAAAACCAGTGGGCGCAGTTTGGACGGCCTGGAACGTCTGAATCGTTTGGTACCGCTCATCCCACAGTGGTGTTTCCTGACTCCTGAGCCAAATCAGCAGTAGAGAGCCAACGTTTTATTTTAGTTTTCCTCAGCCTTTCTGCTTCACATCATATCAGTGGTTAACAGGGTAATAATTGGACTAGCTTGTTTACTGTCATCGGCCATTAACCAAGATTAATTAGGCCATTTGTCTTGGTGAAGGAATCGCAGTGTGACAATGTTGGTGACAAATGGCATTGATCAAGCCCCAAAGCTAAAATTTACACGAGTCAGTTTAGCTGACTAGACTCTCATTTTTGTGTTCTTTACAGTTGGGTTTGTTTGATAGAGAGCAGGGCTGATGGGAGTTTTCTGCAGATTCCTTGGATCCTCATTAAGGTAGCCTATATGCCATATTTCTGAAACAAATAAGGAAATTCTTGCAGTAGAAAAATTTGCACCTGTTTTCATCTGTTTAATTTTTCCTTTGTACCCTTCATCTTACCTCCATCTGTATGTTTGCATATGTGTGTGTGCGCGTGCGTGCGTGTATGCATGTGTGTACATGAGTGTTTAAGTGTGTGTGTATAGTGTGTGTGCGTGCGTGTATGCGTGTGTGTGCACGTGTATTTGTGTGTGTGTGTATGTGTGTTTGTGTGTTTGTGTGTGTTAAGATCTTGATATTCATTTGGGCATCTCAAGGTATTTCAAAATTAAACCACATATATGCAGTATGCCTCAAGCATTAATATCAGTCTTTATGTTTTATTCCTTCAGAATAGGAAATAGGTATATGCACATCACAACAGGGTCACAGAAGGGGACCCACACAGTGGGTTGTTCTAAAAATATATATCATAAGGACAGTAGTGAATATTACATCATCAAATCTAATAATACAGTGTCGGAAGTAGTAATAATTTATTGTTAAAAATATTGACAAAGTAAGCCAAACTACAAAAATACAAGGAAGAAAAATAGTGAACTTTTGTGTTAACGTGTGTAATGAATGGCACGATTTGGATCCATTTCTCATTAAAGGCAATTTTTAAGTGGTCTTCTTATCTGGTCATGTAATTATACATCTAAAATTAATGTTCAGCAATGTTTGACCACATGATTTCAGTCATAAAACACAGGCTTTTTATGATGCTGTGTTTATTAAAACTACACTTTATGAGCATCGGTGAATGAAATAACTCCTTCATGCATAGCTTAATATAACTGAACTGAAGAGCTTCGGGGAAGTACACGCACCCCCTCATATTTTCCACTGGGGTGTGTCTAGTTAATTGATATGGCCCATGGCGGTGTTAGGATTTCCACTACATTTATATGGACTGAACAAGCGACCATATATGTAACTTTATTTTAAAAGCATTGTGAGATTATGCGTGTGGTGTTGTACTTTTGTACAGAGAAATGTACACCAAGCCTTAACTAAGTTAGTCATTCCACTGATGGAATTATATGAAACATTTTCACTAATATGCCAGATCTTTTCATAAAGCATTTCTGTTAAGTATAAAAACATGCTTTAGTAGTAATTTGTTAGTCGACAATGCTATTAAGTGTATTTTGACTGTATGACGAGAAAGGTTTGCTGACAGTGTGTCCATCCAAAAGCATTTTTCCTCTGAGCTTTATAAAAAATTAAGCACAACTGAATGGCTTTTATCTTAGTGTTTCTGCCATTATAGCCTATCAATGTTTTTTTAAACCAACATTAGCCTGTTGGTTTGGACACATATAGTCCTAGGAAAGTTGGAACCCTGAATAGAAGATCTTATACTTTCATACTTTCCTTCACATTGTCTGTTTATATTTGTTTGAAGAAAAAAAATATGTGTGAGATCCAGTTGTTCCCTGTTGCAGGGGTTCGTAACTTAGATTACCAAAAGTCCTAATTGTATAGATTTCAGGGCATCGGTGTTAATGGGTGGGAGAAATTTGGGCAGCCAGTCAACTTTGAGCTCCCGGAGGTTTTTCTTCTTTTGTTTTTTGTTCCTCTCCTCTGCTATTTTCTGGCTTCATTTGTATTTATTTGTATTGCTGTTATTCTGTAACATCTGCAATTTCCTCTGTAAAGCGCTTTGAGGCACATCGTTGTAAAAGGCGCTATATAAAAATAAATTGAATTTAATTGATTTACTTCACTAACCTCCACCTAATATTTTACATGGCACACGTTTAAAAACATTTTTCTGAGAAAGGGGTCGATCTAGATTAACCAGGCTAACAAAGAAGACCACGGTGCAATGCACGTCAAGAACCCATGGTCTAATGCATGTTTTGGATGGTCTGCGCTATCTTCAGGTCGGTCCCTGGTGCGACAGCCCTGGGGACAGCAGAAGACCCTGGCCATGGATGCAGACGAGGCGGAGAACATCAGTGAGTCCTGTCCACATGGACCTCGTCCCATTTACCTGCCCCCACCCATCCTAACAATATTTCTCATGTTTACATATTCATACACACTTGCTTCTCGTGCTATTGAGGATGGCTGCTTCTAATACACAGATGACAGTACGTTCTACAGAATCACTGATGAAACAATGTAATTAGACACAGGGGAAAAGCACGTTTTTCCTACTTGGGGTTCTGTCTGCTTTGCAGTGGATCTCCCCTCAAATCCCTTTAGAAACACCTGGTTATTATGTTTGGTTGACATCAGATATTCACAGGACAGAAATAATTTGAGGTGTCCTGTTTTTTCCCCTTCTTATTTTTAAGTTTTTTTTATTTAAAGTGTTGACTCTCTAATTTAATCAGCGTGAGAATGCACAGACTAAACATTTCTGTATTTATAGTACAACCTGTAGTGATGTAAAAAGTAGTTGAATGCCAGGATGCTAAGAAGAGCAAGAAAATATTCGAGCAGTTCCTGTCAGTGCAGCAGGGAGTCATGGTAGCGTCTTTGGCTTGGTTTGAGTGTCTGCTGGGTTGTTCATGACCACAAAGGGGTCTAGAACTTGTGACATAAAACAAAGGTGTGCATGATGGTTTGGATCATGGGTTGACAAGCTTGTGGGACGGAACACAGAGTGGTTGAGCTAAAGAACAGCAGCAGTTGCTGAAATCCCATCAGACAGGGTTAGATGCAGTCACAGAAGTGAACAGTCCAGGAAGCCGATATACTGGGGAAATGCAAAGGCTGGCCTGTAATCAGGCACAGATGTTAGTTCTGTAGGATCCTAGAGTAGAAATGGGCAGTTAATCCCGTCGCTCGTTTCACCAGCAGATCTTTCACCAGTTCTAGAATCTGCAATAAATGTTGCTGGTGAAGCCTCTGTTAATTACGGATCCTACACCAAACCTGCGATTAGGTGTTCTTGGATCTTAATGAGATACATGTTGATATGGAGGATTATAGAAAGAGATCTTTTTTGTTTTGCCTTGGGAACAATGAAGGAAATGGTGCTGAGTGATAGTGAGGTCCCATGTTGGAGTGGACCATTATGGGCAAAATTCTGCTCTGGCATACCACCGTCTTTTGGATTCAGGTGTATAGTTTAAATATTTTTGCATTTGTTATATCATGTGCAGTACACACCCCTGTCAACCACCCCCCATGCAAAAGGAGACTCTAGGAGCAGGATCAGACATGGTACAGGCTGGTCCAATGTGCCGGGATGGATTTAGGCACACTGCTGGGTGAAACAGTCAAGGTCACCCAGGGTCATGATGTGTGTGTGGAACGGGTCTGGCCTGGGAGTTAGCAGAATGAGTGTGGGGTGGCTGAGGACAGTCACAAGGTTGTGTTTCATCTCAGCTCCCCTCTGAGCCTTATGTGTTAATTTTTTTCGTCTTCACGTGCCTAGTAAATTTTTTACAATTATTTCATGCTTGGTGACACTTTTCTCTACCTTGATCCCCCTTTGCTCCTATGTACAGTACTCTTCTTTATCTGCCATTGTTTTAAAAGTTTATGTTTTGTGCTCTTGTCTTTTAACATGATCATCCATAACACAATTAAGTTAACTGGTAAAGTGTCAGTCTTCACGGTCTGGGGCTACAGGCTGTCCTGATACACAGAAAGTGTGAAATGGCACCATGTGTTCTTCCCACATTTTTATTCATTCTGGAACTAATTCTGAATGAATGTAATGGTTTTAGAGGAATGGGCTGGACTGAGACAAGCAGCAAAGCTAAAGTCTGTATTAGGCTGGCTTTGTTTCTGTCACTCTGCCAAAGCCAAGGTCAGTATTGGGCTGGCTTTATTTCTGTCACTCTGCCAAAGCCAAGATCAGTATTGGGCTGGCTTTGTTTCTGTCACTCTGCCAAAGTCAATGTCAGTATTGGGCTGGCTTTGTTTCTGTCACTCTGCCAAAGCCAGAGTTACCTAGTTACCTACAGAGTTACCTAAGAAATCTCTTTATGCAGTCTGACCCCCCAACCTATTGTGGCTTCATAATATCATCTTCGAGCTATACATAAGTTCACTACTTCCCCGCCAACACACACACACACACACACACACACACACACACACACAACAACCTCATGCTGGGTTCTCAAGCACCGAAAGGAGTAACCTATTGAGTCTTTGCTGGAGGATGTTATAAATGGAAATTTGGTCAACATTCCATCTTCTTTGTGAACAGGACACTGTGATGTGTGTTCTTCTCAGTACTCATTCCTGGTTTCTGTTGAGCTCAAAAAGACGTCCATGAAGTCATAAGCAGGAACTAGAGCTTCCATTTGACCACTGAAGGAGCTTTGTTAGCATGCAATGGCACTGGAGTGAAGAAAGCCAGCAGGCACTTAGAGAAATTACATGTAGTTCTGGTAACTAGGAACATTACACTAGATCCAGGCTCAGGATCTCTCTGGCCTTACCTGAATAAAGAAATGTGAAAATAGATGGAAGGATAATATAGATTTCCTGACTTGTCATCCACCTTAATCCAGGCTTTTTCTCCTTATTGTAATGTTCTTTTGACCAATGCATTAAGAGACTTTTACATTATGTAACAGCAACCTGCCTTGAAGCTGTTCCTTTCTTGCTTAGTACTTCATCCTAATAGTAAAGTACAAAAGTAAGTCTCTCCAATTACTGTTCTGTGATTTATTAATTTGAAAAGTTGATGATAAAATATTTATATTCATTGTTGTTTTTCATGACCACTGTCTGACTTTGTAACAAAACTAAAAACACTTAACATTTCCAAAATACAGAGATGTGTATATTTTAATTGCTTATGGCGAAGATAAAACTGCATAATCAAATATGCAATGAATGTTCTTAAACTAACATTTCTACCAAAGCCTTCCATATATATGGTTGTATTAATTTACTTACTGGTCCTTCATTTAATTTAAATTAAATCATGTATCTACAAAGTGTAACAAATTTTTAATTAACATGAAATTTTGTAGGATTAAATTACCTTAAATTATGAATAGGCCAAAATATCTATCTATTTAGAACCTCTAGTTCCTCTCTGTCTCTGTCTGTCTGTCTCTCTGTCTTTCTCTCCCTCTCCCTCGCTTTCTCCCTGTCTGTCTTTCTCTCACTTTATTTATTTTTCAAAGAAAGAACACACATCACATGTTTGGTTACAAAGAGAGCTAAAGGAATCTTTCAATTTTGCATTTACAAGGTCCTGCAACAAAGCCTCTGTAAGTTACTCTCTCTGGGCACCGCAGGTTCGTGCAGTACCGACGTAAAGGAGAACCGGCAACTGAGTCACATGTCCTCCAAGGAGGCCGTTAGTGACACGGTCCAGCTTCCCAACGGCAGTGGGGGGGCCACCGGCAGTGTGGGGTCTGGTCGCAAGCGCCCCCTAGAGGAGGGCAATAATGGCCCGACCCACACCAAGTTCCGGCCCAAGAAACGCAAGAAGGCGCCGGGGCCGGTGCTTCCTAAGAACGCCCTGATGCAGCTGAACGAGATTCGGCCGGGCCTGCAGTACAAGCTGTTGTCGCAGACGGGCCCCGTGCACGCGCCCGTCTTCGTCATGACCGTCGAGGTCAACGGGCAGCGCTTTGAGGGTTCAGGTCCTACCAAGAAGAAGGCCAAGCTGGGCGCGGCCGAGAAGGCCCTTCGCTCCTTTGTACAGTTCCCCAACGCGTCCGAGGCTCACTTGGCCATGGGCCGTACGCTCACCGTCAACACCGACTTCACCTCCGACCAGGCCGACTTCCCGGACATGCTCTTTAACGGATTTGAGACACCCGGCCCAGCAGGGGTCCACTTCTGCCCACGTGCCAATGGCAATTGCCCACTGGGAGACTTCCAGCTGTCTCCCACGCATGGTGCCAACAGCCTGGCCCAGCCCTCGCTGCCCCCGGCCTGCACGACCCTCTCCACCCCAATACTCCCATCTGGTGGGAAAAACGCCGTCATGATCCTAAACGAACTACGGCCGGGCCTCAAGTACGACTTCATATCGGAGAGTGGCGAGAGTCACGCCAAGAGCTTCGTCATGGCTGTGACGGTGGACTCTCAGACCTTCCAGGGATCTGGGCGGAACAAGAAGCTGGCCAAGGCACGTGCCGCGCAGGCTGCCCTGTCCACCCTCTTCAACATGCAGCTGGACCAGACGCCTTCCCGCCAGCCCATCCCTCGAGAAGGTCTGCAGCTACACCTGCCACAGGTAGAGGCGGCTCTTCACCTCACATCACTGTCAATGTTGGGGTTAACACACAGTCATTAGCAACAATTTATTTCCCTAAAGTCTGTTTAATAATGGCAGTACAGCAACTCAAAGGTCAGATCACTTCACTTGGATGAATAATTTGTTCGGTCAATTGGTTCAGGTGGAATATTAACAGTAAATGAATTGGAGTTGAAGACTATTTCCTTAAGTGGTAACACTCCTGACCAGCTAAATATATTTTGAGAAGAATATTTTGTATGTCTATTAATATAATATTCATAACTTACATCTCTGTTGCAGGTGGAAGCAATTATGGGTAACCTGGAGATATGGAGGAACTTGTGTAAATGTTTTGTGTATCTTAAATTTTATACTTACTTTTACAAGGAGAAAGTAGCTGAAAATGTTTCACATTACATTGCAAAGAATGCCTTTAATTATCTTAGTCTAAAGGTAATTTATTTAGATTTGTTAAAGTATATTTGCCTCATATTGATGTTCTGTCCTTAGTTTACATGCATGTGTTTACTTGAAATTCGTATTTTTATGCTGTATTCATTTCCAATTTTGATTAAAATTTGTTTCTTGAATTGATTTATGCATTTCACAGCAAATCTTTAAGTTCAGTTAAAAGCTATTTGGCAGTATATATATTATATACATATTATATTGAATGTCTCCTGAAAAATTAAAGCCAATTCATCTGAACTGCATTATGCACCTCTATTAACATGAAATATTTGTGACTGGGCTTTTTTATAAATAGAATTTTACATTTCCCACATGATGTTATTGAAGTTACTGGAAAAAGGTGAGTATTTAGTGATATCTACCCTGGATCTCTCCATTATTCCTAACTACCTCCATTTAGACAGAGCAGCAGGTCAGAGTTGACAATATTATATTATGTTAAATTCCATTAATAGCTACAATGAACAAGACTGCTGATTATTTCACCACCACCCATTCTTTACAATTACACATCAGTGCTTATTACCTATACATATTATACACCAATACATATTATACACTAATGCATATTATACACCAATACATATTGTACACCAATGCATATTACACACCAATGCATATTATACACCAATACATATTATACACTAATGCATATTATACACCAATACATATTGTACACCAATACATATTACACACCAGTGCATATTACACTCTGATGTGTATTAAGGCAAATGTTGCATGCCAAATTAGAAACTAATCTGTGAGACCCAACAACCTGCAGAATTTTGTGCCTGTAGAGATTTTCTCATTTTGTCACGTGACTCCTCTGTCATCCAGCTTCGTCACCTTTGAAGGTAATGTTATACTTTGTATAAGATGAGCTGTGTAAGCAGTCACAGCAGGTGCCTGTTTTGCTGCAGGTGAGAGTTCTTATTTTAGAGGTTGTGAAAGCATTGTGTGTGGAGCTATAATATAAATTACCTTTTTTTTATTCTTTCTTGGGACTGTGCTTTTGACTGCCTCTCGCTTGATCAGTCAGTAACGTTTTGATTAATACACTGCAGTTTCACAGACAGGGTGTTTCAGAAATATTTTAGGTCCGGTATTCCAGAAAGAATGCAAGAATACGTAAAATAATTTTCTTGAGTGGGGAGGAATGAAAGGTTTTTCTTGACATAATAATCTGGCAGAATAACACGTATCACATATGAGTGTTGCAATCCTGACCTGTAATGATAAAACACACACGTTCCTGTAGCCAAGATGTTGTAATGGTGTGCATATGCATAAATATATTTTTTAAAAACAGCATGTGTGTGGATGTCAGTCATAGTACTAAATGGGTCTGTGAACATTACCCCTATTTGTATACCCTACTTTTCAGTCATGCTTTATTATTTGCTTCTATTCTTTACCACACACACTTTCTCTTATTATGTAATTAATTCTCTTTCCTCCATTCGATCAAGAGCACGCTGAATGCTGAAGGTGTGTGGCCAAGTTTTTTTCTAAGTATAGAGCTCATGTGATGCTTCTGTGATTCCCACTGAGTATTCAAATGTTTAACAGTAAGGAAAAAATTATCCATGGCATCAAAGAGTTCAGGAAGAGCACTTTGGTTAAGTGAGTCTGCAGCCTCTCTTGTTTTCAGAGTTGTTGCTTGCTGTGCTTGTTGTATTGTTCAGCCAGCGCATCAACTGTATAAAACAGTTGATTGCGAACATACATTTGCTTCAGTTTCTTTTTTGCTGTAATAATGGGCTGACGGTTTCACCCTTGTCAGTCCAGGTGTCCTGGACTGGATATTGGCAAGCGGAGCAGATGCGACTTGTAACGCAGAATGACAAAAGCACTCAGTTCTGTTTTGTGCTGCTTTTTGCAGTGTGCTGTTTAATAATGGTGTTGGATGACATGCTCTGTTTTTGTGCTCTGTTGTTGTCCATTTCAAACAGGTTCTTGCAGATGCTGTGTCCCGACTGGTAGTAGACAAGTTCAGTGAACTGACAGACAACTTCACCTCACCTCACGCACGGAGGAAAGTTCTGGCGGGAGTTGTCATGACAACAGGTAGGCTAATGTTAGGAAAGAACCATGGACCTCTGCTCAATGGCTATTATAATTGCATTAAACCTAAAAGAAACACTTACATCTTTGTGTTGAGAACTTGTGAAAACCTCACTAATGTCTTCAAAGTTTATTTCCTGTGACATTGTGTATGTTTTGTTTTCTCTCTACATTTCTACCTCACTCTTGTCCTTCTGTCTGCCCCAGGCACTGATGGCAAGGATGCCCAGGTGATCTGTGTTTCCACGGGAACCAAGTGCATTAATGGCGAGTATATGAGTGATCGTGGGCTAGCGCTCAATGACTGCCATGCTGAAATCATTGCCCGCCGCTCTCTAATACGCTACCTGTACTCCCAGCTAGAGTACTTCCTCAGGTGAGCACCAAGTGTCACAGCACAGAGTTTGGGTCTGAGGTGTGTGCTATGGCATGTGGTTATGGTGGCTTTTACACGTATATGTGGAAAGATACAGGCGTATATAGATGCTGCTAACTGAAATTCCAACTGCAGAGACTAGAGGTAACTGGTTCTTTATCTTTCTCCCACCCCCTCCTGTCCTGGGTATCCTCCATTAGGAATAACAAGGAGGATCAGCAGAAGTCCATCTTCACCAGGACAGATGGACGTGGCTTCAGGTTGAAGGAGAATATCCAGTTCCACCTGTACATCAGCACCTCGCCTTGCGGTGATGCCCGGATCTTCTCACCGCACGAGGCGAGTGTGGAGGGTACGGCTGCCCCGCTCACATTCATTCATATATTTCAAAGCTAGGCACAAACTAGACACACTTGCTAGTAATGAGTCTACTTTGTCCTCTCATCACCGTCCTCATTGGTTCTTCAGTGCGGGTCATCAGCATCGCCATTTGTTTACAATTCAGGCTGACGCGAACATTAGAGCAAAAATACAAACTGTTCAGGTAAAGCAGGCTGGAACTACAAGTGTCCCTCATTGTATGTGGTGTGCACTGCTCACTGCACATGCTCAATGCACACTGCTCACTGGCTTCATGCACTATCCTCACTGTACACTGCACCCTGCTTATTGCTGACTGCACACAGCTCATTGCTGACTGCACACTGCTCACTGTACACAGCATAATGCTCACTGTACACTGCACACTACTGACTCTAAAAAGCAGACTTTTCATTGCTAACTGCATACTGCTCACTGCACACTGCTCACTGTACACTGCTCATTGTTGACTGCACACTGCACATTGTACATTGCACACTGCTCATTGCTGACTGCACACTGCTCATTGCTGACTGCACACTGCTCACTGTACACTGCACACTGCTCACTGTACACTGCACACTTCTCATTGCTGACTGCACACTGGTTTCTGCACACTGCTCACTGTACACTGCTCATTGCTGACTGCACACTGCTCACTGTACATTGCACACTGCTCACTGCACATTGTTCACTGTACACTGCACACTGCACACTGCTCACTGTACATTGCACACTGCTCACTGTACAATGCACACTGCTCACTGCACATTGTTCACTGTACACTGCACACTGCACACTGCTCATTGTACATTGCACACTGCTCACTGTACAATGCACACTGCTCATTGCTGACTGCACACTGGTTTCTGCACATTGCTCACTGTACACTGCTCATTGCTGACTGCACACTGCTCACTGTATATTGCACACTGCTCACTGTACACTACTCACTCTACACAGCACACTGTTCATTGCTGACTGCACACTGCTCACTGTACATTGCACACTGCTCATTGCTGACTGCACACTGGTTTCTGCACACTACTCACTGTACACTGTTATCTATAAAGAAATACCTGTAATATGACCACTCTACAAAACAGATGTTAATTGGAATTACTTTTTGCTCGTCTTTTGGGAATGCACAGAGGAGGTCAAAGCTGAAATGATTATTATTTTATAAATGGTCCTAAATTAATTCCCTTCTCCTGACTGTTTTCATTCAGTTAATGTAATGTGTTTTGGTACCGCATATTTTTTTCCCATTTTTCCTCATTTTGTTCTGTTTTTATTAGAATGTACCTTACAGAGAGAAAAGTGTTCAATAGCACACCGTGGACATAATTGAACAATTATGTTTGGTAGCGCTATTCACTTTTTTCCCTTCTAAAAGCCATGATTAATTGTGTTCTATGCACCAGGGCAAACGTGCAGTCTTTCATGCCATGTTTTTTTGTAGACTCCTGATTGCGCTCTGAAAGGGGGGTGGGGGGGTGGTTGAGAAATGGAAAGAACGGCTGTGGCTTTCAGACCTGAGTTTTGTTCAGCATAATTCCGGCATCTGCTCTGCCCCGCCTGCAGACCAGGGGGACCGACATCCAAACAGAAAGGCCCGGGGGCAGCTGCGCACCAAGATTGAGTCGGGGGAGGGCACCATCCCAGTTCGCTCCAGCAACACCATCCAGACGTGGGATGGTGTCCTCCAGGGAGAGCGGCTGCTCACCATGTCCTGCAGTGACAAGATCGCCAGGTGGGCTTTTCGGAGCTGGACAAAATTAGTTTGTAGTAGTTTTTCTTTTTTTTTTTTACATCCCGAGTACTCAGGCCTCACAGAGTTGAAACCAGAGTTGCTTTGGTATTCCATGGCAAGTATTTCAATACTTGAAATCTTGAAATAAAAAAAAACAGTCTCTGTTTCTGGGCAGCTATTTTCCTCTGTTTCATTGTCCTCTGATGTATCCATGGAACACTTCAGAGCAGGTCAGGTGTGACTGAAATGATAGTCTGTGGTGATACCAGCAGGGACAGACCCTAATTCACTGTACACTTCTGATTTCTTACTGTCTTACTGTCAAACTCTGGTTTTATTTGTCCACCATGGTGAGGCAGGCTGGTTTGTGTGTGTGTGTGTGTGTGTGTTTATTTGTGTGTATGTCTGTGGAGGGGGTATTTCTGTCCTCTGTAGTATTAATTGTATTTTTGCATAAATTAAAATTATTTTTCAAATGTCAGTTCTTGTATTTTGTATTTTCCCTTCAAGTAGCACAATGAAGTATTTAAAATTTGCTGGCATCCCCTGCTGTGCTTTTTGCACTGTTTAATTAGCTCTGTAATTGCATGAACAGCAGGTCTACAGAGTCACTCCAGGGTTGTACAGAGCCCCGTCCTGCAGAGAGCAGAAAATAGATTTATTGTATGATGAAAAAGTCTCCTCTTTATTAATGCATTAAAGCCACCAGGTTCTAGAACAGTAGGCCATTTAAACATCCCCCAAACACACGCACACACGCACATCAAGAACTGACAGGCAGCAGAGGCTCTGTCATTCCTTAGCAGCCACTTATTGTCCTCATACTTGTTCACCATGCGGGAAAGGAGTGTCAGTGTACCGTAAAAGTGTCTCCCAGTGTCCTACACAGATGCACCATTAACTTTAAATTGGTTCCTAAATATTTTCTCCTTCCTCCCCAGTGTGTTTCTGTAAGTCACTGCATGAGTGTGTGGGTGCATGGTATGTGTTTGCATGTGTATGCAAATATGTCATATGCCTGTATATGTGTGTGTGTGTGTATTTCTATGTGTGCTATTCTCCCCCCAGGTGGAACGTGGTGGGAGTCCAGGGCTCGCTGATGTGCTACTTCATGGAGCCCATATACTTCTCCAGCATCATCCTAGGAAGTCTGTACCATGCCGATCACCTCTCCCGGGCCATGTACCAGCGGATTGCTGACATCGAACCTTTGCCTCCGACCTTCACCCTCAACCAGCCCCTGCTCAGTGGTAAAGCTGGTCCCCAATCCTGGAATAGACCTCTTTGTTACTTCTGTCGTCACAGCAAGCCAATAATTTGTCAGTCAATAAAACAGCTAATAAAGAAAGTAGTTAATGAGTCAGTCAAATGATAATTAAATTGAGTCAATCATCGGTCAATGAAAGAGTCAGTAGTTCAGTCAGTGAAATGGTTGGATTGTCATCTAAGACACTTCAGTACTCTGCAGAGGTACAAAATAGGCATAAAAATGTCAGTGTTCTCTCTATTTAACTCTGGCATTACACAAGTAATGCAATACTGTTTTATTTACTCAGTACAGATTAAATTCTAAGAAGCTTTACAAGGTGCACTTCTCCTGTTATGCTCATGTCTGCATTTTTGCCTCTTTTCTCACCACCACCACCCCCCCCCCCTCATTTCCTCCCTCTTCCTCCCCCATCGTCTTCCTCACTTCCTCTCCGCAGGGATCAGTAATGCAGAGGCACGGCAGCCGGGCAAGGCGCCCAACTTCAGTGTGAACTGGACAGTGGGCGACCAAGCGATGGAGGTGATCAACGCCACGACGGGGAAGGACGACACGGGCCGGCCGTCGCGCCTCTGCAAACACGCCCTCTACAGCCGCTGGATGCGTCTCTACACTAAGGTTCCATAACCTTCTGTTTCGCTTTAGAGTTAACAAAACTTGTGGTTTCACTGGTTCATTGTAGTCTGCACTGTTGTGTTATTGCTTCAACTGTACATAGAATACATTACATGCACTGCACAGTTAATGCCATTTGTGGACAGCTGTTTATCTATGGGGCATGAACGGAGAACTTGGCATGGATTTTCGCACGTGTAAATATGGGATTCTCCTTCCAGCTGTCGTCCACGCTGAGGATCCGTGTGACGAAGCCTAGCTCGTACCACGAGGCCAAGCAGGCAGCTGTGGAGTACCACGTGACCAAGCGGACTCTCATGCGGGCATTCCACAAGGCGGGCCTCGGGGCCTGGGTGAAGAAGCCCATTGAGCAGGACCAGTTCTCACTGAACTCCTGATGCCTGAAGGTGCCCGGAAAGTTCTGCCGGACTCTGGGGAGAGCTGGCTGAGCAGCCGCTGCAGACGGGTCGTCTTTGAGCCCACAAACCAGGCTCCATTCCTCACACTTTTTTTATTTCCATTCCACCCAGTCATATTGTGGTTCTTATGTTTGACGTGAGTCTTTGTTGTAATTGTTGTTAGTTTTCAAAAGTCAGCGCTGCTGTTAGTTTGTTGTTTGTTAAATCAGCACAATAATTTAGTTTTTTACTGGGTTGCAAACTTTTGTATTTGTGATTTTATTTTGGTTCAGGGTTTTATTTTTATTTGGAATTAGTATGGTAATATTATAGTGAGGTGTCGCAGTTCACCCTTCTGAGCAGAGGATCGTGGGATTTACTCTTCTGTGTTTCTCGTTTTTCCCTGCCTCTCTTTTGTCCTTTTTTGTTTTGATTGTTCACAATTGAAATCCTTTTAAAATTAGTCATTTTACACATTGTAAAATCTCTCTGAGATGCAATGTTTTTATACCAAGTTCTAAAAATGAAAAAAATCTAATTTTCCAACTCATTTCATGCCAAAAATTTATGTTATTTCAAGTTTTATTCACAGTAAGATGGTATTAGATTGGATATTTATTTTTTTAACAGAAGAAGAAAAATTTATTTAGAGGTCTTTAGAATACATTACAGCCTATAATTGTGAAAGATGCACAATGCAGAATTTCCAAATTAGTTTAAATTTACCTCATTTTAGTGAGCATAATTCAGGTCATTCAGTTAAAAGAAAAAAGAGAGTAACTGCTGGCAAACTAAATTGTTTGTGTTGTTGGTTCTTAACCAAATAACTATGATTGTATCTTGTCTGAGGATTTACATATATTCTCAATCTCACTGTCGAAGATGCACAAATATTTGGTCAATAATAAAATATTTTTGGAGCAAATCTGCCATTAGAAGAGCACACAGTAGTTGTCAAATTAAACGCAGTAATACACTCATGCACATACACACTTTTTTTTTCTTTTCTTCCTTTTGCATATAGGCAATATATTAAATTGTTTTCATTTAAAAGAACTGGGAAAAACACAGAACGTCCTTCTACAGGAACCTAAAAAGCCTGTGATATTACAAAGGTGCTGTGAGAAGACCTCTCATTCTGCCAGGTCCATCTGAAAACCAGCAGCTCTTTGCTCTTTTGGTAAACACCAGGAAGCAGTGGCTTGTGCTATTGCTGCCACTCCTTCCTGAAAAGGATAGTGATGTGGTTTTCGTAGCTACCAGCCAGTGGTGTCCACTTGTCCATTGCTGTTTGTTACCTGCTGGCACCCCATTCTCTGTCTATCTCCCTCTCTCCCGGCCACTGTTCTTTCCAATTATCTAATGTTCTCTCTTCAATTTTTTTCCATGGTACTTCCAGACGTTGTTCTGGTTCACTGATCACTTCGTTTTGAAACACTGCATCTGCTTCACATTTTAGATGGTTTTTTTCCCCCATGTGTGACTTGACTAAGGCGATGGAAAACACGAACTTGAAGCCACATGAAACGATCAAGATTTATGGAGAAAGAGAAGAACCTGTTGTAGAGCTGCATTAACAGACCTAAAATGTACATTAACACATGTATGATTATGTATGTATTCCCTAAAAAAAAAAAATGATGTCTATGCATTCGTACATAATAACTCTGGTAAACCCTGCATGGCTGTTTCAGACTGGACTTTTTAACCTTCATTCAGTTGTTCCTCCAGAACTGGGAACATTTGAGAAATGTTCAGCATCTTGCCAACGACAGTGAGGTCTTGGTCCAAGGCACTCTCTTCCTGCTTCTTGAAGTGTTTTCGAATTTCAGCTGTGAAACAAGCTCATTTCTCTTGAACATTTGGGTGTCTGTCCTTCTGAGAGAAGATGAACTGTGTTGTCGTGCACAGATCGATACCAATCCCCATGATTGGCATTGGCATCTGCCTTTGTTTCACTTTTAATGTTAACAGGACCCAAAAACAACACAAACTCTGCTTGGCACAGCGGTCTCACAACCCTCTGATCAGGATTTAAAGTTGTATGGCTTTCAGGTGTGATCCCATCATGAAGCAGTTTCACCCAGTGACATGCTTGGTTACCCATTGCTTCACCTCTCAATATTTCACGGTCAGACAGAATTACACTTTTTGTTTTCTTCTATACAAACAGTACAGAGAATTGCAGACAAGTTTTGCCGAGGCTCTGTTTGGACACGTGACGTTACATGTGACTGTGTCAGAGGAAGACATTGGTAGAGCTGAACCTTAGAATCCACTGTGGAATCCCTACCAAAGACAGTTGTCAGTATGTTTGTAATGACTGTCACTCTCCCTCTGTGTCATTACAGACACTTTGTGTTACATGCACTGTTCCTATTTTAAACTGGCTATTTTAATATCTGCTTTGTATGTTAGTTTGTAAGTACAGCTTTATTTTGTATTTGACAAAGTATTTTATTTTGGCTCTAAAACCGCAAAGACTGTAAAATGTGGAGCTGATCTAAGCAGCTTGTTTTGGGTCGTTGGCATTGGCCAATGGCTTTGGAGTCAGTCAGAATGAGCTGGAACATTGTTGGAGCTGCTTTTTCTCTGCAGCAATTCAGTCCAAACACACCAGAGTTGTATACTGATTCAGCTTTTAATGTGGTCTGATGTACCCCCCCACCTCATACCGTACACAGCAACTTCTCATGATAACCCCACCCACTCCAGGACATCTCCACACACATCACATACTTGACCAGGTTTGTGGAAACAGCTGCATGTCTTTGCTAACAGAGGCTGCACTCGGCATGAAAAGCAAGAAGAGGAAAATTATCAAATGTACAAAATGGAATATAGACCTTTAAAATGAACGAAAATAAAACTTATGACTCATTACTGTATTCAGTTGTATTATTGAAAACTTTTTTCAGTTTGCAGTGTCTTGATGCTTTACAAAAGCCACAACAATTGAAGTTCAGATTTTTTAACATATTTTATATTTATATTTTGTTTTTATGCTATTTAATGAAATGCACATTTATAGAACTTTCACATCTGTAATTTTTATAATCAGAGGCAGTAGGCAATTTCACAAGAGATTACCTATAATTAACCAAAGTACATTGCCATCTCTGCCAAATATACATATTCATAAAATATTCAGTTCTGATCTCACTCCTGTGTTATAAAAAGTAACCTCATAATCTATGTACTATTGGTCAGTGAGGCTGACCAATATTTGAAAACTGAGAAATGTTTTGCTGGTCTCATTTGTCCTGTGGTGTAATTTAACGTGGCACCAACCATTGACCATTTGGCTGTGTCAGGCATAGACGATGTAGGAATAAAACATTGTCCCTGCTCATCTGAAACATCTTTGATTTTCTCTAGAATCAGTGTCATACATTGTAAATAGTACCACTTCTCAGCAGGTAGTACAGCTACTTTATGAGTGTGTGGGTTCGAATCCGACTACAAGGTTATGCATGGAGACTTTGCATGGTTTTTGTCTTTGTGTGTGCCTTCATAGGGTACTGTGCTATGCTGTTTTGAATTAAATTGCTTTCTGTTAGTGTGTCAATGATCCCAAGGACCCACTCTACCCAACACTTGCTTCCCAGAGATGTCCCTGGATTACAACCATGACTGGATAAATGGTTGCTGATGGATGGCTAAAGTAACATTTTATCTTATCGTGTTTTTTGTTCTATTACTTTTTTAACGTTTATTGACTTGAACATGCAACGTTTCCATTGAAGAGAGTGCTCGGTCTGTTTGAGACCTCGGCAATTTGTACAGAGGTTTACCTGAGGCTGTCTGCCACACAATGTCACCTGTAGGGGAGAGGAAGAATAAATAAACAGTGAAACAAATCAATCACAGAACCTTCAGCCCAGAGCACTGAGACATCAGTACAAATCACAGTGTTGTTTCCCCTGTCTCACATCAATGACATGAAAGCCCCAGAATGATTTCAGACCTTCTCTAGGGACCGTCCATAATTCTTTGTGTTTCTCACAGCGTAGAGCGCTTTGCTGGCAGCAGCGGTGAACACACTTTCGTCAGGTGTTTTGGGATTTTGTTTGCGTCTCACCTAAGCGGAGAATGAGTGTAAATCGGAAAATAACAAAGAAAAGAGACAGTTATGACTGGAAGAAAAGCCAGTGTCTCCAGGGTCCTTTTAGCATACAAATTCAGTGAGTGCCTCAGTGATAATGACAGGGCCTGGCTGGGTGCTGTGATTGCAGCTTTGTTAGTGCTGTGCTGGGGAAGACGCTTGAATACCAAATGCTTCAAGGTGTAGCTGGCTACAGAGCAGTGCGCAGATGGCTTTCCTGTATCATCGACCCATCCAGGGTGATAAGGAGCCCAGGTAAACTCCCTGGCCATGACGCAGTGAGGTTCAGAAGCATTTCAGTTTTTTTAAAATTTTAATGATTTACTTTCATTTGGATTAATAAAAATGTAAGTCACTCACATGAAAAAAAAATTTAGCTAATCAACAAATTATTACAAGATTTTTAATAGTTTTTTTATACTCATGTATGTCGTCCATTGAGTGTCTGTATTAGTTATAGAATCAGATACAAAAAACTAAACCGTTGACTCATTGTACTTAGTTGAAGGGTGAATATATTTACCATAGTAAAGAATGACATGTGGACTGGAGGTGTCCCCATTGCTGGCCTGTGGTGCTGTTGTGTGTGTGTATCCCCCCCAATACCAGTGTGGGTCCTTACCACATTGAGCACTGGGGGGTGTAAGCTGTCCCCCATCAGTAAGATTAGCATTATGTGGGTGTGTGGGTGTCCCACTGGTAATTACTGCTGTAAGCAATTTTACCCAATAGTGCAGAAATCTGTTCTAATTGCTATCAGAACATAATAATTACTGTCGTAGCAGTTAGAAAAACCCGTCTTGAAAAAAAAATTATGAAAATTGTTTTCAGAAGTATTTTGTCACACGTTTTCCTCACACATTTGTTTTGAGCTTATAATTACCTGCTGAGTCTCTTACGTGATCTCAGTGTTTGGAGCAGGCAGGCTATTTGCTGTCAGTACCCTCATGTCACCTTTTCTCAAAATACAATCTGCCAGACATTTACGGGGTCTGCGTCTGCTCTTACGTTTCAACCTGACATAAGCAAGGCTTCGTCTTCATTTCATTATTATGTTCTGATAGCAAATGTAAATGAAATGTAAATTTGTGATGTGGCCTTTACAACAAAAAGGCTGCCATCTAATGCATTCTGAGGCGTTTCCTGAGATTTCTTTGACTTCTATTCAGACATCTCTGCAGATTAATTAGATCTCTATAGAATACACATGACATTGTATTATTTCCTTACAAATGTTGACTGCTCCTGAACCAACTAGTTCCCCTGGATTGTAAATAATTTTAGCGTTCAATTTTATGACGTAGAAAAATGAGTAGAAAGCTGACTATAAATATTGCTCGTTCATACCTCTCAGGTTGACTTTTATCTGCACACACTACAGTTGATCTAAGCGGTAGACTAGTGACAGGCCTGAAGGCAACCTGTAGGTGCTTACAAAAAAAACTGTAAATTATGCTCTCCGTCAAGGTTAGCTCATGAGAGAGACCACACTTCATCTAGGGTCAGAATTTTAGGTGTTAGTTGTTCTTCTTGCCCATCATACTGAGTATTGTAACGATTAAGTGAATTGAGATCCACCCATAACATGTTCTCATGCACAAGTCTGTGATGTAAGAAACTGAATGGACAACAGTCTGAAGCAATAAGATTTTGGTTCCTGGCTTTAGGTACACAATCTGTAGCATTCTGTATTCGAGGTATTTCTGGTGTATGAAAATGTTCAGGTAAACTGAATTTATAGGTTGTTTCGCCAGGCCCCCCTGTGCTCATTGATATTGAATGCAAATGACCAACCCTTAGGCTAGTCGGCTGGTCAATGTCTACACAAGGTCAGGCTGTTATTAGAACTGTCACAAAACAATGTTTTAGAGTATCTTCCAAACAACACTGCATGAATTAAATATTTTTGTTTATTTTTTGCATATTTTCGAACAATATGAGCAATACTAAATCTGAAGGGGATGCACATTAATCAGAACAGGTTAGAAGTGTGCATAACAGAAGTGTGAATAACAGAAATGCAATCTATTGGTAGAGCTTTTGTCTCACTAACAGCCTTCCTACTTTGACTGTCCCCCCATGTAAATGATATAGCTTCACCACTGATGAGTAGGGAGTGGAAATAGAAGAGATTTGCATTTTGACACTCCAGACTGAGGAACTTGTTTACTTCCCCCAGACCCCTCCAGCCTGCCCCCCCCTGCCCCCACCAGACACCCTCCTGAGACAAAAATGCCAGAATTCTGGACGGGGTCGAAGAGGAGGAGATTAGTAAAAAGATTAGCGACTCATTTTCCATTTGTTTCTTTAATATAAACAGTTTCCCTTGAAATGGGGAATATTTAAATACGTAAATTGTCTGCAGGGTATTGAATAGCCACATAATTTACCAGCGTCCTTGTCAATGAACTGAGGAAGTCAAACTTATAAAAGTAGAAAGAAACACTGCAGGAAACTCAGTGCTGGGACTACATGGAAAAGATATGGGTGTTTGCCTTGGAAACTTGAGTGAAAATTCTCACTGTAAAAAGTTATCATTGGCCTTGGATACAAGTGTCAATTATACATTAATAAAAAGCAACATATCCTGATAAAATAATTCTATGAGAGTGGGACATTTACAATAGATGGATAGAATATACCATTCCAGCGTTACTGATTGGTTTGGTCTGTATGTCATGTGGTTATAAATCTGTAATAGAGTTGTGCATTTATGTACAGGTACACACTAATGTAGGTTAAAGAAGTGGCAATTCAGATCTGTCTGGGAAAGTCAGCATGTCATTATTTTAAAAGAAAGGTGAAGGGAGTTATTTTTTATGAGAAATCCTTTATTAATATTACAGGGATGTTTGGGAAATAGTTCTAACACAATGATGTTTCGTGCTGGTTCTTCAAACTGGGTTGTTAAACAGCTTCAGGAGACAGGATGTCTTAAGAACCTGTGATCACGAGCCGAACATTTTGCAACGACAGTCTTGAAGATCAGAGTTCAGTGCGCAATAGAACTTTGGCTTTCTTCATGTTCTTCAACACTGGAAGGGAGGACAGATAAATCAATCTTCCATAAAATCTGCGTGGATTATATGGTACCACTCATTGTCATTTCAGGGTCTTTTTTCTTGACCAAAATGTGATAGTTTGCGTGATTTTTCGGCTAATAAAGCATCCAGCATTTTAAACCATTACAAAACAGCAAAAGGCTGCAATAGTTTGTTTGTTTATTACAAAACATTTCCTAAATGAGGTTGATGGGACACTGGAACCCATTTGAGGCAGAACAGGGTGCAAGGTAGTGTACACCCTGGAGAGGGCGCTAAACTCGCGGCAAAAGGCTCTACATAGCTCAACAGAATGACAAAAAATAAACTCACAGACATCCATGTCATCTGGCTGGTAGGTGTAGTGGTGGTTACTGTATTTGCCGGCAATGTCGGCGCGCACTTTCATGGATGGATCTAGGGATGGAGAGGAGAAAAGTGAACTGTATGATGAAGCAGGAGCCATTGAGCCCAAGCAAGGTGTGTATGTCTGTAACCCTTTTCATTGTTATCGTCTGATTTATGCTCATTCTCTGTACATTAATGTGACACAAACAAAGTCCCTATAGGAAAGATGCTGTGCCACTGCTGACACACACACACACACACACACACACACACACACACACACACACACACACACGGGAGCGCTCACACACACAGCTGCATTACAGCTGTGCTGACAGGCACACATGCACACACACACACACACCCGTACATATACAGTTACTTTACAGCGGCAATGCATTGCTGACATACACACACACACACACACACACACACACACGGGAGCGCGCACACACATACACACAGGTGCTGACAGGCACACATGCACACACACATACACACACACACTCGTACATACACAGTTACTTTACAGCGGCAATGCATTGCTGACATACACACACACACACACAGGTGAAGGTCTACAAATTTGCATGTCCTCTGACCTGACTGATCAGGTTTTGCTTACGCTGCTGTTTCATTTATTTAAAACGAGCAAAGTAATGTCCGCTAGGAAATAATAAATACTAACATGTAACTTAAAGGTATAATTTCACAGTTCATCAGTGTGACGAAAGACTAACGCAGTGAAGAACAGAAGTGGAACAGGCTTTGAAACTAAAATGCATAAGCAAAACAGAAAATGGATGGAAGGTCTGATCAATGACAGTCTGAAGTAGATCAATCATTGCCTCTCTGACACACGCTGATCCACACTGACGTCTGAGGGACTCAGGTTGTTAGTATAAGTACTGTCCTCTACATAAATTCCAGGCTGAGCCAGCAGAGAAACAGGCACAGCAACATACAGGAGGCCTACTGTGGACATGGCATTGCACGCGGTGAATTTTAAACGAACACTGCAGACATGAAGCAACACGTTACACTTTGTTGGTTACGCCTTGACTCGTGACCAAACAGCGCAAATGTGTGGCAAAAGCGACTCGAAACCCACCAATGAAAAGTATGCGGGGAACGTACAAGCCGTCCGGAGCCAAGTTTCTGTCCCTCGTTTCATACTGAAAATAAGAAGAATGCAAGTTGTTACTGGAGCCAAGTGTGAATGTAAGTGATATAAGTTTGTGCTCCCTATAGAGCTAATCTGACAGATCTGATAACAAGTACAATCCAAGACGGTGCCAACCGCACAACACTGCATGTGCAATTCAACTCTACTACACATCTACACATTAAAAAAAACTGTGGCAAAGCTGTCATAATTAGTGTGTCACTTGCTGTTAAGTTGAGCATGATGAAGTCCTCCTGGGCCATCTTCTGAATATTTTTATCAGCTGCAAAGGCCTTTTTAAGTGCTACAAAATTAATATGAGAGCCATATTATTACTACAATTATGTTTTAAGTAGCATGTAACATTTAAGGAAGCTGTTTAGCTTAATAAGTTGCATTGTGGCTTCAGAGTTATGCTTGAACCCACTTCCTACTGTCTTTTAGGGTTTTTTTCCTGCGCTTTCACCAACTCCCTGGCTGCGCTGGTACGCTCAGCTGCTTTGACTGTGAATGTTTGCATTTATGCTTTTTGTAAAAGTGACCTGTGATTCACTGCCATCTTGCTCTGCAAATATCCTATTTCATATTTCACACTTTATTAGATGAACCTCATGTCATTGAAAGTGTATGGATGTGTAGTATTTTCATCCACAACATGCAATCTGTAAAAAAAACTGCTGTGTCCTCATGCAAATGTGTGGTGCTGCACTAAGGTATGTTAAGTACATTTGAGTTAGCAAAGACCGGCTAGCGGTATGAAAGGAGATGATGGAAGATACAATACCTTGGCTATATGGACAATCCTCTTTGTGGTGAATGACCATTAGTGGCTTCTGCCTTCAAAAACAGAGAAGAGCAAAGCTGTTTTAAAATTTTATGCATATTAAAATTGCAAGTGTGGCTTAGTGGTGTTTGGCTGTTTTCTGCCTGGTGTTATTCTGCGGTCTGATTTAAGTCAAGTTTGACATACCTCTCTCTCATTTTTATCAAACCTTCTTCATACGTTTGGACCCAGGTAATTTCATCTCCCCAGCCTGAAAGACACGTCAGTGTAAATACCCCATTAGCATTACAGGCCCAACAGTTATAATGGAATCGGAAAATTCTGAAGACATTTTTATGGTGAAGAATGAAAACAAGGTCTGCTCCTGCAAATGAGGTATTGAGGGAGCATTACTGTAATGCTAATAAGAAAGGAAATTACTATATGGGTATTTTTGCTTTTTCATTTACTGTACTTTTATGTTGAAAGACTTTATTTATTATTTCCACATATGTAGTTAGGACAGGTTGTGGCCTGTGCTGACAGTCGCTTTCTCTGGAGACAAAATTGGTTTTGAATGCAGAAATAGCGCCCCTCAGTGGGCATGTCCAGTACTAACTACTATGATTTCAAGTGTGCGGCATGTGTGTTATTTCAGCCCATAAAACATACCTGTAGAAAGGGTCTGGGGGGGCTTTTTTGGTTTTCTTTCAAAAGAGACACTGAGATTTGCTACAAACAGCAGGCCACAGAGGAGCAGACGACAGAACATCATCTGGAAACAAAAAAAATATGAAGCATGAAAAGAATAATTTAGCTTTCAGAAACCTTTTATAGCTTTTTACACTGTATATCTATGCACATTAAGCCTTAGAAGCTTTGCGTTTTCATTTAAAATTGAAATAAAGAAATGTTTCACTCAAATGAAGTTAACATACCATAACACATGATTTAATCAAGCTTTTGAGTGAACCATTGTCCTCTAGGGCAATAAACGAAGACTTGTCAAACGAGCTCTCTAACTCATAAGTGGAAGTGAAAAGAGGAGTACAGTGACCTGTGTTACAAGCTAAGTTACAACAGCCTGACAGAACTCTAGCGCAATTTTTAAAATCGTGAATAGCATTTTACCATATAATAGTCCGGCACATGCTACTGTAGTCAGTTTTATATATCCTTGGAAATACAATCATTTAAGTAAGGAACATTTCTCCTATGCATACAGCTGTATCTGAAAACAAAACCTCAGAAACCTGACTAAACAAACTACGTACACCACACCAGAACCGCAACAGGTTTCTGTGTTTAAATATACTGGAGAAGATCAGAAATCACTAAATCGATCTTTAGGTTATGTCATCCTTACCAGGAAGGGAAATGGAAAATTCCAAAACGTGAGCGATAGGACTTTAATCTTCTCCTTGCATGACTGTCTTGCCACCTGCTTCTTTATAGTCTTACCTTACACGTCACACAAGGAAAAGCCAGGAAAGCCATTTTACTGTGTGAAAGCTAGTTGAGCAGGGTAGGTGCAGCAGTCAGACTGGTACAGCCAGGCAGGTACAGCCAGGCAGGTACAGGTGTACATGTGCACAAACGGACGGACAGAAAATTGTGCCCATCTGTCCCTTTACTGGAAATGTATGGCTGAACATGGAAATACATAATCCATTTGTAGTCTTTATTTTCTCCAAAATCTTAGTATCATTAACAAATTGTGGATATAATTACTGTATTTGCAGGGTGCCTTTCTTTAAAGTTTTTAAAAAGTTATAATCCTCCATGTTTCGCAGATGTTGTTCATTGCATCCCCTTTCTCTCAGCTGGAGAGATGTTATAGAATTGTAAATATTTAAGTGGTGCTGTGCTATGGCATGCTCACACACACACACACACATACACACACAAAAATTTCCAATGTGTTTTCTGGTTTGTATTTCTGTTATGCTTTGCTGACATACAATGCTAAATATATTTAAGTTTTGGCCCCATTTTATTCATATTCACTACGTAATTGCTTTAAACACAGTGGTGAAAGGCTTGAGTGCAAATCATATGAAATTGTTAGAAATCACATATCATAATCATTTAAATTGTTGAAATATTATAAATAAATAAAATAAACTTATTTTTGACATCTGGGTGGCATAGTGGTTAGCGCTGTTGCCTTGCATCTCCTGGCCGGAGCTTAACATCCGCCTTGGGTCTGTGTGTATACAGTTTGCATGTTCTCCCTGTGCTTGGCAGGTTTCCTCTCTTGGGCCAAAGACATGTGGGTTAGGTTGATTGGCATTTGCAAATTACCCATAATGTGTGCTTGTATGTATGTGCATGTGTCCTCTGGTGGATTGGCGCCCTGCCCAGGGTGTCCCCCACCCTGCTTCCTGGGATGGGCTCCAGGCTTCCAGCAACCCAGAATTGGATAAGGCAGTGAAGAGGATGGATATTTTTGACTTCTGTGTTGCAGTTGTTTCCTTAACAGCACTTAAAAATAATTGTATAATGTAATATGATATGTTTTGACATTTGACTTTGCTGCCATCCAACTGGGTATGAAAATTAATTTTTATATTATGAATGTGAATGGATTTAGAATTACCTAATGCCAATACCGTATTTCTATTATTACTGCTGCTAACACTCTAGCAACTGAACTAAGGGTAATGTGGAAACAACAAATAAAGTCAGTTTGTCGTTCTCTCGGTTTATTACAACAAATATGACAGCAATTTTGTTGACAGTGAAATATGCATATGCTTTCGGTCATGCGTTCTGACAGTGTTTTCTGACAACGCATTGTTATAATACACTTGTGACCTTGTTTCCCACGATGCTGTAGCCATGTGAGAATCAGTCACATTTATTTACAAAGCACATTTAAGAACAAAAACCAAAGTGCTGCACAATCAAAAAGTGAATACCATAAAACAGTACAACAAGACTAAAAGACCAGTTGAAAGAATGGAAATGTTAACAGTAGTTAGATCACAACATGTCACACCGAGGTAAACACCAAGTGATAAAGATATGCCTTGATATGAGATTTATAAACAAGCAGTGTAGTCGTTCTTTCCAGAGTTTAGGGACTACAGATGAAAAACACACCTTCCATTTTTTAACCTTGATTTGGGGACAAGCTGTACAACAGACTCAAGTGACCTTGTTGGAATATAAATTAGCAAGAGATCAGAGAGGAGGGGTGGAGCTAACCCATTTACTGCTCTGTACATCATTATTAAAACCTTAAACTTAATCCTAAAACGTACAGGGATAAAGACTGGTGGTTATTTGTTAAGAATAAAGGTATGACTTTAATAGAAATTAATTTGCTGGTGACAAAGTAAAATTAATATGTACAATGTCTTGACTTCCACGCTGAGGAAGTACAGAAAGCTGCACATTCAAAACTTGCAACGTTTTGGTCTGAAGTTTATGTGTTTTATGGCCGTGCTGCCTGATTAGGAATATGTTGTGTATATACACAGTATGTCAATGGCCTGCTTTCTCTTTGCACATGCACTAGGGACTCAGGGCCACCTGGAAGTTTGTAAAATGACAAATGCCTATTGACACTGCAGCGCACAGAGGTCAGACTTTGCTTCTTCATCTTTGGCTTCTAGGGCTGCTCTCTGAAGTAAGGGAATGACAGAGTAGCAAGGAAAAGTGTGTATGACACAATGCTATGTGACATGCTCAAGGAGTTAAAATAAACAACATGTCCATGCCCTGTCAAATATGGGCCCCAATGTGTGTATCTCCCTCATAGTAGCAGGAGATCCCCCCAGGCCTGGCAACGCTTGACCCCATCCTTCTCAAGTGTGTTGACAGGACAGCTACACAGAAAATGCCCTACCCCCTAAAAAACATGAGATGTGGTACATTCCATTGCCTCTCCTTGACATTTTCTGACTTGACTGCATATGTGATACAGTGTCAGTGTGTGCAGTTAATTGGGCGTATTTTATGGGCTTTGAATTGCATCACTGCCTGCATTAACTATGCACTGATTGAGTAATTAAATTATTATTGAATAATGTTAATCAAATATTATATTAGTTCATGTAAATTCATATTAATGCATTAATTACACATGTATATCAGACAGGTATCCACACTAATTGATAGCTTTCATTGTTTTGTACTTTGCTTTTCTATGTAACTGGATAATTTGAGATCAAGGACACAATAGGTTTTCTCCTGACCCACTTGTAAGATTTGGCTGATAAAAGTCATCAACCTCAGCACTTACTGCTGCCACAATAGATCTATGTCATACAAGCTGGTCACTGGGAAACAAGTGCAATTAATCATGGTGGGGAAGAAAGATACTCTGTTATTATTGGACATGGTATGTTTTGTTGAAAAATCATTGCTAAATTATTGTCTGTCACCAGGTGGCGCTATAGTAATAGAGAAGCAGTAACCTGCAAAACACTATAGCCATAATTCCATACCAGGAAATTAAATTCTCGGAAATTACATATCATAGACTTGTTTGTGAAGTGTTTGCTGCATGAGGAAATCATGGCCTTTTTCCTAAAGAAAGCCGTCTTACTAAATGGAGTGTAAGAGTGTAATTGAGGGTTTCAGTCCTAAGGAGGTTTTATTACCCATTGTGCTAGACTACAACACAGAGAAGGGAACCAAACAGGAATGGAACTGTGGACAGACTGTTATAAGTTGATGTATTTCAGTGTGAGGTGCCTTGCCTTTTGAAAGGGTTGACTGTTTAATGGCACAGCAAGCTCGATGTGCCAACAGCAGGCTGTAAGTACCACGAGTCCATGTGCAAATGTAGCATCAGTGCCTTAATTATTTTCAAATGTGCGAGCTCAGTCTCTGATCCAGCTTCAGTGTCTTACTTGATCAACAATGAAGCCAAGTTCTACAGCACAAAAGAGCTCATTCTAGAAGTAAGCAGTACTATATTCTCTTTTTCTTTTTTACTTTTTGATATGACCGCAGACCACAGTTTTATAATTAGCAACAGTTTTATTTTATTTTGTTGTAGCCTGACCATTATGAAAAAAGTATGTAATTCCCCAAGGTCAAGGTTTCAGTTGGAGGGACCCATGGCCAGCTCAGGGTGGTCTTGATGGATTTGTTCTGCAACCCCCCCCCCCTTGGAATTTCTCTGAAAAAGGCATGGCCATCACTGCCCACTGTCATGCCCACCTCTCCTTGAAAACAGCGTGAGGTGCTGTATGCTGGAGCGAGTCAGCAGTCCATCGCCACAGTGTTACATAACATAAATTACAAGTATTGGGTAATTATATTCTGAAATCAGGTTACCCAATTTTTTCTGTACTGCTGACATGTCAGCCCTCTGTTTTATGTTGTTTCTCTTTGTAGACAGTCAGAAATAATGAGTATAAATGCATCAAGCATTCATATTTTATTTTTGTTTGGTGGTTTACAGTTCAGTGTTCTATAACCTTAAATGAGTACAATGATTATTTTTCTGTGATTAGAAATATGAACAGTTGGCGCAGTGGTTAGCTGGGGTTAGGTCTGGGGGTTAGATTCCCACTTCAGGTCTGTGTGCGTGGAGTTTGCATGTTCTCCCTGCGCTTCATGGGTTTCCTCCGGGTTCTCCGGTTTCTTCCCATGGCCCAAAGACATACAGGTTAGGTTGATTGGTGTCTCCAAATTGCTGGTGGTGTGTGGGTTGGCGTCCTGTGCCTCCTAAAACGGGCTCCAGTTTCCCGTGACCCTGAACTGGATAAGGTGGTAAAGTGAATGCATGGATAGAAAAATGAACATTTCTCCAGGTTTTAATGTTTAGTTGGCTGGTGACCTCTATAAGGTCAGTGGCAGCAGTTCAGCAATGAGAAGGAATTTATTTTTCGAATGACTTTCTATGTGAATTTCTCGATCACCTGTATGTTATTATATAATTTCAGATTTTGAAAGACAGATATATTTTTTATATTTAGATGATTCTGGAATTTTATTACCACCTCCCACGGTGATCACATTCCCTTGATGAAGGCATAAGTTAACAGAGTGGCAGACACGGGCTCCTGCTGACTGACAGGCCTGGTGTGGCACAGCCTAGTCCCCTATAAATAGAGTCAGCAGGTAAAATAAACACCTGTCCAGTCCAGCAGGAGATGTGTCAGGTGCTGGGATGCTGAAAGATGCAAAGAGTCTGATGTGAATAGCATTCTTAGGCATGAACACTTTTCTGGTGTTCTCAGGTACAGTGTTCACACCTGTGCTCCTCGCTCTGTTAGTCGTTATGGGAGTGTATGTGTGTGTATGTTTGTGTGAGAGACAGAGAGAGACAGAAAGAGAGACAGAAAGAGAGTGAGAGCTGTTTGTTTTTGAACTGGTAAGCTAACATAGCTATAACATGACTATGAGTAACATGTCCCAAAAATTTCAGCCTACTGATCTGCTACTATGTGAGTTGATGGCTACTGCAGATAATAGAGCTAATGCTGCCTCATTCTGTCAGACGTGCTCAGAACAAACAGATCTGTGAAGCCTGGGTTAGGAGGGAGGAAAACACTGACAAAGTGTTCTATAAAAGGGTGATTTATAGGAGACTCAGGTCACATGGTGAGAGCAGGTGACTCGAAACACACCGTATCAGACAATGTGGTCACTCGCATCCTTGCACAGCAGGCAAATGTGGTGCATGTGTTTATGTTATCAGGCTCTAAAAGGTCTTGAAAATGATTTGGACAACTTTCAAGGAGTGTTTACGGGACTCACCTGCATTGCAGACAGGGAAAAGAGCTTCAGTTCTACATCAAAGAACACCATTTGTTTTCTTTTGAGAAACAATCATGGAAATGTCAACCAGCAGTTATATTCAGCCAAATTACTATGCTCAGCTTGAGGGGTTAAAAAAAAAACGAGATGCCAGGCCATAATGGATACTGTGAAAATTTTGAGCATCAGCACAGAAACTTATCCATTGTGTGGTGATGCTAGGAGGCTGGGCTGATGACAAGTATTTGTAGGTCTTCTGTGAGAAATGTGGTCAGAGAGTTTTGTGGTTGGGACTTGTGTTTCACTATACACTTTCATGTGCGTTTGTGCACACTTTGCATTGGTGTGTGCTGTGTGTGACTTGTAGGCAGGCAGATAGATCCACTTGCTCTAGTCCATACTAAGGTATTCCCTTCCAAGTGAGCATGAAGCTGCTTAAATACTGCTGCCCCCTTTTCTTTAATTTTCTCATTTTAAACCTTATCACCTGTAAACCCAGACTGCTCATCACAGAGCAGTTTGTTCTTGAGTTTTGACAATATGCGTCAGGTGGTGATATTGTAACAGGCTGACCAAGAAATGTGATGTTTATTTAATTACATATAGCAGTTTTCACAAGCCCCACTGAATTCCCATCTCAGTTAATGATATTCTGTTATAGGACTATGTTTCTGCTTTGTCTGCAGAGTGCAAAAACTGATTACCACGGAAACTTGCTGCTGTCACACAAACCATACTGCTTATTTCCATTTTCCAACTTTGAATCAGGCTCTTGACACTTTGTGTAAAGTCTGTATTTTCTCAGTGTGAATATGTCATATTTACTTCTTGTGAAATAGTTTCATTCCACAATCCAAATACAAGCAGTACTGGGGAATTGGCAGTCCCACACAGCACCTGGTGTGTGAATGTGCGCGTGACTGCTCCGCGATGGGCGTGTCTGCTTTGCGCACTGTGTTCCACGAGGGATTGGCTGTAGGAGGCGAGCGACCCTAACCGGCATAAGCGGTTTGAAAATGAATGAATGAATGATCACAGCGCAGATGGAAACGCTAAGCCAAGTGGTGGTGACCACTTACTAACTTCACGACATAAGATCAGCCTGTTTTCCTTTTGCAGTGGTTTATTGTTTATCTGCTAAAAATGATTTGAAGTCTAAAGCCGCATGAAAATTCACACGCAAATTTCAAAAAATTAAAACTACGTGCTGCTGTAAAAACAACTTCTAGTTTATTTCGTCGTTCGAAAAAAATACCTTTAATATTCAATATTGCTGGTGACATTTTACAGGTTTTTAACTTTTGAAATAATATTTTAAGCATTTAGAAATCTTACAGGACCACAATAAATGCTTGTAACTTTCTTTCGTTTAGTTCAGGTTCCATTAATTTCATCTTTGCAGTTATTATTTTTCACTTTTATTCTGACTGACAGTAACGCTTTGCGAACGTTTTTCAAGACTCGTTCTTGTTTCCTCCGTCTCCATCTAGCGGCTGACCGCACCCAAAGCAATATTTTTTATTTCGGCAATCTAAAATCCGCGGATTTTGAAAAGAAATACCCCATGTGAACTCACAGAGGTCAGCGTTTTTATAAAATTACAAAGGGAATTTTACGCAGAGACACATTTGCTGGGCAATCTTAAACAGATGCCCCAAACGTACTGGGAATAATAATAAAAACCCGTTAAATCTGGATGAAGTGGGCTTTCTGGGCACTTGAGTGCACACCTGTGTTGTACACGTCTGATGGCTGGACGGATCGCATATGATACATATGTGTAACGCACGTGTTACAGCCTGAGCCTAGAGGCACATGCTGCCCTGTGCCCATCGCCCCTGGTCACCAGTCCGAGCGCAAAAATCAAGCACGCTCCACTAACCCGAGTCCTGTGCTAGGCTTAACGTGGCACCCAGGAGCTCTGTATTACAAGTGTCAGTACCACTGTCTTTGTAACAAATCAATCATTAAAAGCATTCGGTTTTACATTAATCAAAAGATTTAAACGGCTTCAGTGCTGGTGCGGGTGAAATTGCCATTCATCTCTTCACTTTAAAATGTCCCAATTAATTTTGGTGGACAAGACGGTTATTCATTTAAGAACAAACAACATGTGAGATTTTTTAACCACAGTCCCAAACTAGCATACAGCAAGAACTGAGCAATATGGGGGGGGGGGGGGGGGGGGGGGGGGGGGGGGGGGGGGGGGGGGGGGGGGG
>JABJVR010000031.1:1914257-1925007 GCA_025773905.1 Chitala chitala
CACACACACACACACACACACACACACACACACACACACACACACACACACACACACAGAGAGAGAGAGAGACAGACCCCACCAGTCTGCACACTTCATCTATCTCTGATGGAGATGGCACCCGTCTAATTGACTAATTCAGTCTTTGTCTTGGAATATTTATATAATTTGCCTTCAGCTGTTCACAAAGGTGCCCTCTGTGTGGTCCAAACTAATTAGAAAAACAGGAGAGTTAAATGATGGAATAGTTTGCGTTTATTGCTCGAGTAAAATGCCTCATTGTATTTTGTCTCCCAGAAGGCTAATAAAGACACGTTCGTTTTGCTGTGAGTGGCCAGCCTAAGCGTCAGAATATTATCAGACTAGAGTTGAGTGTCACTGCAGCGTGGGCAGTAGTTCTGGAGTAATTACCTTAATTTGTGCTTATTCAGCTGTTGACTTTTGAATACAATTTTCCACACTATTAACGATACTTAAAGTACAGTGAAGTATGAGAAAGGAATGAAAGGTTGACAGTAAAGGTTGTGTCTGAATAATGATAACCCTTTATGTCAGCCTGGGTTTAGACAGACCAGTTGAAATACACCACTGTTATTGATAGTGGGACAAGAGTTGAATGTAGTTTTCTTGATCAGCAGTTTTGAATTAAAGGACTTCCTGTTAGGGTGGGTCTTCGGATTACTTCACTGTAAGATTGAACTGAACATACTTCATCCAGCCTAGATGTCTTCACCTTGGTCATTTTTGGGATATATATGGAAATGTATTAAATTTCAAGACTAATACAGTCTGTTCCAACATCATTTTGCAGCTGTTTTATTGAATCGTGTCAGTGATGGGTTTTTGACATGATGATCAGTATGTTTGCAGAAGGCCTGAGTGACTTAGCATCGTATTGTGTGTGGTATGTTGTTTTTTTTTTTTTTTTTTGTGGTTCTGATATAGTTATCTGCTTTTTATTTTTTTAGCATGTTTCTAACATCACTGTCTAAAATGATCTGTCATCCGGACTTGCTATGTGGCACCTCAGGTTCTTGCTGACGCTGTGTCTCGCCTGGTGGTGGACAAGTTTAGCGAGCTGACAGACAACTTCACATCGCCTCACGCGCGGCGGAAAGTCCTGGCGGGGGTTGTCATGACAACAGGTACTCTGCATTTTCTGCAAAACGGCCACTCCATGAGCGCCAGCAGCGCGGTTCCCCCTCCGCGTCCCGTGCACAGACAACGTTCTTCCCTCCTTGACCCAGGCACCGACGTTAAAGAGGCACAGGTGATCTGCGTCTCCACAGGGACCAAGTGCATAAACGGCGAGTACATGAGCGACCGCGGCCTGGCGCTGAATGACTGCCATGCTGAGATCATTGCCCGCCGCTCCCTCATCCGATACCTGTACTCCCAGCTGGAGCACTTTCTCAGGTGGGTCTGCACCTGCACAGCACATAATGGGGGTGTCCGGTGACTGAATGACATTGCATTTCTGTCCTTCACTTTTCAGGAAAATCATGTACGTATTTGTGGACGTTCTTATAAACATACCGGTAATTAGAATTTAAAGACTGTATGAAGAATGAAATTAAATGTTCATCTCCAAAATCCAGTATCAGTTGTTTGGTCCGTGAATTAATTATGTATTCAGTTATGTAGACCCTGTTTTCAATAGTTTGTTCAGTTTCCTACCTTTTGTTTTGTGTCTCTTTGTGTATAACACCCTCTTATTTATCCATTAAAAATACAAAAAACACTTTGTAATACATATGTTAAAGTAATTTGATTAATGGGTTTTCAGAACACAAAAAAATCCAACTGTCCAGTTTAAGATTATATTTGTTAATCATACTTAATTCACACATCTTTATCAAACCCGCTGCTTCCAGACGCTGTCTGTGAAAGCACAAAAAAAAAAAGACTACTGCATAACATAAAACAGTTTTATATCCGCGTCATGTTTAGCGAGCACAAGAGAACGCATTTGAAAATAATTTTCATTTCCTTGTTGTAGCCTGTTGTGTTTGCAGTATAGTGCGCTAAAGCAAAATTGCAGAAAATGACATATTGGCATGATGGAACGCGCTGCTAATATTTATTAGGACCCTTTTAGCTTTTTTGCATTCATACTGATTATATGACATGCCTAACAGGAGCTTGTATCGAAGGGCACTATGCTAAATAAAGATTGATTGATGTGATGGCCCAGCGGACAGGGGCCACTCAATCAAGGCACTACTAAATGGCTGCAAACAAGGTTTGCTATCAAGGCCCTAATAGGTTTCCCCGTTTTCAATTAGTGCACTTGTTTAGAGGCTTATTAGACTGCCTGATTGAATTATATTTCAGGCTAATAAAACAGAATACAAACTTACACTAGTGGGAACATATCAGGGTTGGGTCTGTGGAGACAGGCAAAGCACGCTAGACCAGCAAGAGCGGCTTGACGTTCTTCCTCCTGCTCATCCTCCTCCTTTTACACATCTCACATGCTTTTCTTATGCCCTTTAGCAACAACAAAGAGGAACAGCAGAAGTCCATCTTCACGGGACACGACAAGCACGGCTACAGGCTGAAGGACAACGTGCAGTTTCACCTGTACATCAGCACCTCGCCCTGCGGAGACGCCCGCATCTTCTCTCCTCATGAAGCAGGCGTTGAAGGTAGGGAGCAGGCTCAGCCTGCTCCAGCCCCATATCTGCTGCATAATGCCAACATTTTTATTATTATTATTATTAGTTGATAAGTTTATCCTATTTATCAGTTTTCCACACCTGATTATTTTCATAACATTAAAAGAATCTGAAATGTGTTTCTTATGGACTTAAGATGTTATGCTACCTACTGCTGAGCTGCTCATCGTCTCATTACCAGCTAATGCCGAGCCACACTGTCAGTGCAGTGCCTCTGCCTTAACTGTTCTCTGAGGTGTGCTCTTGACCTTGGAGGCCAATACGGTGTTACCGTAGAAACACCGGCCTGGCTTGCTACTTGCTTTTGGCTTTGTCCTACCGAGAATTAACCTTTTCACATTGACTGGTGTTGAAGGAATTGTGTTGGTCTAGTGCAGGAGTTACCAATTTCAGCTTTTTCTGTTTTGACAAGTGTTATTTGTAACTCTTAACGTTTGGAATGTTAATGAATAATGTCTGCCTGGTTGATTTCTTTTTTGTAATTAAATGGATAGGCCCATGTCTACTGCATTTTTCTTTTTTTTGTTGGAGGTTTCCTAAGAAATTGAAATTTGCAGCATACACAGATTTTAACAGTTTAATTAGACGGGTGAATAAACTGCAACACTGACATTTCACACAAGTTCTGAATACTTCATTTTCAAGCATTAGCCCTGACATTCATATAAGATCGCATATATTAATTGATTTTTTGTTTGTTTGTTTTATCATTTCATAGACCAAGGAGACAGACACCCAAACAGGAAAGCACGAGGTCAGCTGCGCACAAAGATAGAGTCTGGAGAGGGAACCATCCCAGTGAGGTCGAGCAACACCATCCAGACCTGGGATGGCGTGCTACAAGGGGAGAGACTCCTCACCATGTCCTGCAGTGATAAGATAGCGAGGTCAGTCTCCAGTATCCCACTTCTGCCACCAATGGTCACAGTGACCACCAGACTGTGTTCACAGATGTGTAGCTTTTAATAACATGGATACATGATATTCAAAACATGCCTTTGCTTAAATTGGCCAATCTATATATTTGCTTTCTTGGAAAAAGGCAGCTGCTTAAATTTAATCACTTTCATTTCACAAGCATGTTTTCTAAAGACTAGTTGAATTGCCAAGAGCCTTGATAATTCTGTGACTGTCCACTCAGAATGACCTTAGGATTCATAGAGAGTCTTAACAATCTAAGACATATGGCCTAAGAATAATGTAATTATTAGAGGGAGTTTAACTGTAAAAAATTGGGGATCTGAAGCATCAATATAGAATGTGTTTTGTGCATAATTACCTCACAGGGTAAAATGCCATTACTAAGATTATACTTAGTATCAGCGTGACTCAAGGGCTGAAACAGCTTTGCTGAATTAGGAGTTTTTAACCTGTTTACCAGTCCCCATTAACCTCAATGTTAGTAGGCTAACACAATTATGTATTTTCATAACTTTTACATATTCATCATGTTGCAGACAATAAAACACCAGTACTGTTCATACTGTGGAGACTGACTGACTTTCAGTTGTACCATGTAGTATCATGCTGGAATTCTCAGATGGTTTCTGGCTTCCCACAAACAGGGAACATTCTCAGATGGTTTCTGGCTTCCCACAAACTGGTGCATCTTCCAAAGGCATTGTCTCCGTTGTTGTATCTGCACTATTTATTGATTTTTCTGTCTGTTTCCATGAGAAGGTCAGTGTATACTTCACATTCAGAGCTACTGCTAAGCTGGGCACCTTTGGGGAAAACTCTTCATTAAGGCTGTAGGGTACTTGCCTGGTTGTTCAAATTGCCAACCCGCTCAACCAAATGGGGTATACGAAGAACATTTAAGTAATACGTTGATAGATGTTGCAGCAGACTGGCGTTGGATATAATCGTTACGAAGACAAAGCTGTGTAAGAGCCAGCCAAGCTTAAAACTGCTCCTAACCTGAGACATTCCTAATTCTGTATCTCATCACTTCTCACTGAGCCATTGCCAGCCAGCCCTGAGTCATCACTTTTTCCCAGGGACGGTCGGAGCCCATTAAGGGTTTCTGAAAGCATGGAGAATGGCAGAGGCAGGTGGGCATGCTGTTTCCTGCTCCTAGCTGACATGTGAGAAGTGAAAACTGCGGCACGACAAAGGTCATTCGCTCTTCACGCCTGGCACAGTCCTGTTATCTAACCCACACTGATAGAAGGGGGTACAGGGTTGCAGTTGGTAAAGATTGGGCTCAGAGCCCTATGTATTGACTGTCTTTGGCTACAGTCCAAGTCGCCACCCCCTCCTGGCGAATTATTTACCACATCAACAATGTACGCTGCATATCCCAGGACAGGCTCCGGGACTGTCTGCCGTTCAGCTCAGCCGCCTCTCCATTCATTAGGAACACTGCCTGCAACAAAAGGGGGAAGGAAAAAAAGGTGTCCAATTTGTCACCTCCTTGAATCGAGCGTTTAAAATGCCCTTGTTAGCAGTAGCAGGTTTTGCCTGTGAGTGGGAGGGTGTTCGGTGAGGCTGATCGGGGAGCACACAGGGCCTCCGCTTCACTCAAGCCCCAATCACTTGAACGCCTGCAGCCGGATGTAGGGAGCGATGGCGCTTGATTACGCTTTGATTTGACTCCGCAGAAACTCCTGTCCTGCTGGGCCTGCCTGGGACTTTTTTTAAGATCCAAAACGTGTAGGAGGATCAAATGACTACTTGTTCTATTGTTCAGGTCAGGTGTTTGTGAGAGTTCCAGGCTATTCAGAGAGTACAATTCTCAGGCAGCTTGTACAGACCTGGGCTTGTGATCAGACGTGGGACTGTCGAACGTGCATAGCAACTGCGTGGGCCAGTGACTATTCCAGCACGTAGACCACGCATATGTACCAGTTTTGTATTGTCAGCTTGTCCAAAGGCAGAGAACATACACAGGAACCCTCAAGCTCAGACACATTTTCCTTAACATTGACCATCTGTATGTGTAATTGCTGTTTAATTCCAGCTTTGTGCCTGGGCCTGATCAGCTCTCCCCGCTGTCCGACAGGTGGAATGTGGTGGGGGTGCAGGGCTCGCTGATGACCTACTTCACGGAGCCCATATACTTCTCCAGCATCATCCTGGGTAGCCTGTACCACGCCGACCATCTCTCCCGCGCCATGTACCAACGCATCGCTGACATTGAGGACCTGCCCCAGCCGTTCACCCTCAACAGACCCCTTCTTAGCGGTGAGCTCCTGCTCCTCCCACGTCACCTCGTTTGTTTATTTATTTATTTTTAGTTTGTTGAAGCCCCTCCCCCCCCATTTTAAGTCCCCTGTCCCCTGTGTGTCTTAATCATTTCAGAAAACACATGCTAATCCTACAAAAGGTCATACTTGATCCGTGGCTAACACCATGTCCTTTTTCAGTATTGGAGTGAGGGTTAAAAAGCGCTCTTTTAATTTTCTTTTCAGGTTATATTTGCTCAATAACCATGGAATTTTTATTACTCTAATCCTTTTCTCATAAGGTCAGCCTTTTTAGATAACATGCTAAATCCTTCATTCCTCTTTTTCTCCCACATGTCCATTTTTTTTCTCCTTCATTTTGAAGTTTGGAAGCAAAACACCTCAATTTAGTTTGCGCCTCAGGTGAATGCCATCTTT
The DNA here is from genome assembly GCA_025773905.1 of Chitala chitala. NCBI lineage: Eukaryota > Metazoa > Chordata > Actinopteri > Osteoglossiformes > Notopteridae > Chitala > Chitala chitala. The sequence goes on from JABJVR010000031.1 coordinate 1,920,541, forward strand.
ATGATATACTTCTGTTAGTCGGTATTTAGTCATTCCCTCTTGTTTCTTCTTTTACATGAAAGTTTTTTTATTTGTACTTGAGACATAAAAGTTTGTTCTTGTTGAAACATGAAACTGTTTTTTTTTTTAATCTTTTTATTCACGTACTGAGGAAGGCAAAGATGGCAGTGCTTTGTAGAGAACACAGGAACAAGCGGGCTGCGCTGAAGAGAATGGTGTGGAATAGGCCATCGTTATTACACTGTGTGGGTTTGTTCAGCCGTGCAGCAGTACAGGGGTGAAGCAGAGCGTTAACTGTGAGTTGTGGTGGAGAAGCTGTTCACTTCCTTTCTGGTGCTTTTAACTGCTGTCTGACAGTCAGGTCAGCTGGTTGAGCCACAGCTGGTGGCAGGTAGGTGAGGTTCGGGTGCCTGTCACACTACCACGGTGTAGCATGCTCATGTTCAGCACCCACGAGTCCTTGCACAAGGTGGCTGTCGTCCCTCTCTGCCAGGTGACACCTCCTCCATCCTCTCCCCAAATCACCTTTAGTGATATAACCAAGGTAATTAACCTTTTCCGGTTAAAAAACTTTCAGAAGGGCTTACAATGTCCATGCACCGTTCAACCCATTAAAGTAAAAATTAAGGGTTCTAATGTCCCAATTGTGATGGCCTCTTAGGAAGGTCACCTACAGTGTGGGGGTTGAGGAGGGGGGGAGGGGTGTCTCAGCCTCTCACCTTCTCATGTGAAGGACAGTAGCCGTCAGTGGCATATGAAGACGAATGTCTTTCCAGCTAAATGTGCTATTGTTAATGCCTCAGCATGAAGGCGCTAATCTGGTTGAGCGGGCGCTAATCTGGCTGAGATGGATAGGGTAAAACCCTAGTCCCTCATCATATCCACAGTGGACATGATGGGACAAACTGCCCCAGTTGACCAGGGTCAGCGTATTTGATCTTGCATCTAAGGGTGCAAATAAAGTGTACTTTTCACTGTCCAGGGATCAGCAACGCAGAGGCACGGCAGCCAGGAAAGGCACCCAACTTCAGTGTCAACTGGGCAGTGGGCGACCAAGGACTGGAGGTGATCAACGCCACCACCGGCAAGGACGACATGGGCCGGCCGTCGCGCCTCTGCAAGCATGCCCTCTACAGCCGCTGGGTGCGCCTACACGCTAAGGTATGGCATGCCTCCGTGCCACAGTGTCACTGCCAGAACTTTGAGGGGTTACAGACCTCATATTGCAACAGCTTTTGGTTTCCATGTCCATGGCAGAATGTTTTTACTAAAGCAGTTTGTTACATTACAGGGTTCTACAGCAGGTCAATGAACCACAGACTAGACCTCTTTGCTAACCACCAAATGATATAATGCTTTTCATTCAGTAGCCCTTAGATTAAAAACTACTATAATAAATCCATGCAAATTGGGGTTGTTCTAATGACTTTCTGTACTAGAACAGCGCGTGTCAGTGCTTACGGAGAATCTTTCTTTATCAGCTTTCGTCGACGTTGCGGATCAAAGTACCAAAACCCAGCTCATACCACGAAGCGAAGCAGGTGGCAGTGGAGTATCACTCCGCCAAGCAGACACTCATCAAAGCCTTCCATAAGGCAGGCCTCGGGGCCTGGGTCAAAAAGCCCATTGAACAGGACCAGTTTTCCCTCAACTCCTGAGAGGAGGCCGGACTGCAGAGAGGAGAGCCACACGGCGCTAGACTACCAGCTGTCCAGACTTCATGTGCTGCACGTGTGCGTGTTTGCGTGTGTCCATGTGCGTGGTGTGGCTGTGCCTGTGATGGTACTTGACCTCCATCCATCTTACTTCTCCATTCCTTCTCGTCTTAACTGCATCCCGTTTCCATTTTTGTATAAAGTTGTTGTTTTTACTACACTTGCTGTTATACTTTTCAGAACTACAACATTTGTCTTACGGTCTGCATTACATTGAGTCTTTTAAACTGGAACACTGATATGTTCTTTATAGGTTATTTTAATTTAATTTTTAAAAAATCATAGACATTGAGTTTTATAATTAATAAGAGATAGAAATTAAAGAAATGAGCCAGTTACCTAGACAATGCCTAAGCAGCATAATTATGCCAAATATCTTTTGTGCGGTGTTTGGCCTGTTAGCTGTAATTGGAAGAAGGGATTATGGGTATTGGGTACAGCAGGTGAGCTAACTGTGGAAAACTACTGTGCTTTCACATATGCAGTGTTATTTTATTCAGTTGAAATTTTGCTTTACATTTCAGTTATAATACAGATTTACACACACGTATGTGTTGCTTATTTTTTCAGTAAACACTTCCCCTTTTAAATCTGATTAAATTCAGATTGTTTCAACCACAGTTTCAGCCAAATGTTTACAATGTCGTATCCTCTGTTATTTTTTTTTCCCCACTTTTCATGGAATTTTTTTTTTTTAGCACAAAAAAATGAACTTTTTGCCCTTTCAGGGTTTTGTTAGGATTGAAATGACATTGCCTGTTTGGACTATTAAGATATTTTGATGTTGACTTGAGTTAGGGTACACTGGAAGTGCTGTCTGTTTATATTAATGCCAAGCAGGAGCAGACCTGGACTACGTTTTCACAACAGCAATACGATTTTTTGATTTCCAACATTGCTGATGCATGTTTGCATGATGTATAAGAGAAAATTTGCCCAGTGTAGCTTACATTTTACACATTTTTGGGGGTTCAGTAGGCTTTAATAGATCCTAATTTTGAGGAGCTCTCTGTGGTTCTTTAGAATTTTGTCCTCCTTGTGCAACAACATCTCTGACTATGAAAGTATTCAATGAAAATATTCATTAATACTTAAAAGCATCAAAGTTGAGAGAAATCTGTCACCAGGTTTACAGAACGAATGATAATGTGTTTTTGGACTGTGTCTGTGTGTATTTGTGTGTTTGTGGGTACATACGTACATGCACACAGGCGTTTAAAATGTAAAATAAATGTACATGTATTATGCACACACACACAAACACTTTAAATAGGATCAGTTTAATTGGAAATGAGTTAAAATTATATTTTTAATGAGTGTGGTTAAATGAGTTTTTATGCATGCTCACTGTTGAATGAAGTCATCTTTCTGCATGGAAACCTAAATGGTTTCTGAGGGGATAATTCAGCTCATCTGCCGTTGTGTGCCCGCTTTTCATGTGATGGATTTTAACGCCAGCTTTTTCAACTCTGTCAGCTTTTTTTTTTTTTTCTTCGTCCAATGATAATCACGAACAAGAGCGTGAGGGCAGCCGCTCCCTCTCTCTCCTTTTGTCTCCTCCGACATGTCCCATCAGTATGAACTCCATTAAGGAGGAAAAGGACCCGTCGGGCTATGCTCTCAGTTGAAGGTCATGTGGTTTCTTATAAACGCAACTACATGAAGTGATTGCTGGAGATGAGAATTCCGAATGGGTTGTTGGCTAGAGCTGAACATTCCGGATGCTGTGTCAGTTGAAGGTTCCAATTCCATTCCTTGTAAATTCCAAGAAGTGCTTTCAATGTTATCGTACTCCTTCCTTTCCGATTCACAGTTTACAGTTCTTTTAAGGCTCTACAGTATATTACCCATCCAGTGAAACGTGGCAAACTGCTTGCATCTGAATTGTTACTCATTATTTCTCTGATGCGTGGCTTTGAAGTGGGAATATATACATGTTTAACATGTGTTCAGTTTTCTGTAAAATTTATTCCCGGCAGAACAGATTGTCCGTATTTTTAAATGTAAGTGCACGGTGTAGAGCACTAGTAGACAATTGCGTTCGTTGAGTGAGATATGAAATATGAATGAACTCGGCAGCGATAAAAGCCGTTCTCATTATCTTAGTACTTCGTATGCAACTATAGACACATCCATCCAATGGATGGTGATATTGCAGTAGTCGCATGCTAATTTGTTGTTCCCCCTTACGAAAGGTGAAAAAGTGAAATTCCATAGACTTGCTTTGCTACGTTCGGACATCCGTGGAAGACTGTTACGTATGAGGCAGGAGAGTTTCAATGAATTTTGCACATTGCAAAAAGTTGCACATTGAGGCCTAATTGATTTTTCAGGACTCCTGTCATGCCCTGTAGTTGGAATTCACATGTGCAAATCAGTGCAGATTTCTCTTTTAGCAAAGTGTGAATGGGCAGGGTTTTAGTGTCAGTTTTACCTTTCAGCATTTGGTGGATATAAGTGAGGTGCTGTCTGGTCAGGATACTTTCTGTTCCCACATGCAATACATCTCACTGCTGTGTGAATACAACCAATGGAAATTGTGCAGGGAAAAATTAACTTTTAATATTTAAGTAGTTGGACAGTTTGGATGCATATTTACAGCCAGCGGGTAGCTAAATGAAGTGGGCTGTTCTTATAACGCAAGAGTGTCAGGACTGTTTCATTTGAGCCATTCCTTATTGTGTGTGTGTGTGTGTGTGTGTGTGTGTGTGTGTGTGTGTGTGTGTGTGTGTGTGTGTGTGTGTGTGTGTGT
>JABJVR010000031.1:1926052-1958728 GCA_025773905.1 Chitala chitala
GCCCCCCCCCCCCCCTTCCACCCCCCATTAATGACTTCAAGGTTGACTGAAGTAGGAGGTGACGTGCGGAGGACTCAGTGGTTCACACATGAATGTAACGCTACCCCTTCCCCATGCGTACGCGCATCTCCTTGCAATATTGGATCAGCTTGGTTCATACATTGACACCAGCGATGGGCTGTGAGTGTAGATAGAGGTTTTTTTTTTTTTTTTAAAGAGTGGGGGGTGGTGTTGGTGGGGTGTTTAATGCAACCTGTTTGAAGACTTGGAAGAACTGGGGAGTTACAGAAGCACAGTGCAGGTGTGGAGACAGTACCGTCGCTCACTTGACTTTGTTGCGTACCGATACCTGCAAGACGATGCAGTCGGGGGCCCTTTCTTTCTTCCTCCTCTTCCTCCTCGCTGTGTCCTCTGTGGTATCCAGTCCATGGGCTTTGTTGCATGAGCTCTCACACTGAGTCTGCACCCAGCATGAAAGAAAACAAACAAACAAAAACTAATGTACATGTAGAAATGCAAAATAGATCTTTAAAGGAACATGTTCAATAAAAGAGAACTTAGTTTACTTTTGTATTTGGTTGTATTTCTTTATTGTGGTTGGTTGTTCTAAAGCTGTTCCGGATGGGTGACGCCTTTTCCTTCACTTCCTAGGTTTTCATTCAGCTAAGATGGAATTTTTGTGTGATTTTAACGGTTTGTACTTTCTTCATAATTCCTTTTCCTGAATGTCACCAAACAAGGGGAATAGTTAAATGCCAAGGTCAATTTATTCATGTAGCACATTTAAACACAACTCTGTCGTCCAAAGTGCCTCGTGGTATATTCACACATACAGGCATTAAAATACACATTATATATAGTCACGTAAATAATGTATAAACCACATGAACATTCATTGTATGGGTTTTATAGAACTATAGATTGTTTTTCTCTTTTCTTTTTTTCAAATTCCCATCATACCCAGGATAACCATTTAATTATAATAAGGTGCTGATTTTCTCCTTATTGGTCTGAAGGTGTCGTTTTTATTCCAATGCATTGTGCATATCAAAACGGTGGATTAATAATTAGGTGCCTCTGTGTCCCCTGTGAGCTGAAGGTTTTGTCCTCAGCTTAATCAAAGCTAGCTTGTTTACTCTTAAAACGGATGCACTTTGATCTTGCGGCAAAACATCATTACAGAAACTTCAAATAAATAAGTGCGGGGGGGGGGGGTCAGAAGTAAACAGTCACCCAAATACCAACAGGGAGGCAGGAACTCAAAAAGCCAATTCATCCATCCGTGTGTTCTTCAAATGAGATGTTGATACAAGATCCTTTTAGAATTCTAATTCTACCAGATGGTGACCTTTTATTTAGTTACTAAACAGAACAGCAAAGTACCTATTAGCAGCGTAGTAATCGTTGTGACTGGAATGAAATTGTATTTATTAGTGCCTGCAGGCCTCTGTGGATAAGATTGGTTTCCAGACATAATGCATGGCTGCCCCTGCCAAATTATTCTTTGTTTTGCGCTTTTCTCCAAACTGCTAGCAGTTTTCAAAGTGCGCGGTTTCTTAATCCTCTTACTGTGGAAAATAAGCGGTGCCACTATCTGCCAATCTGTAACGGAAAGTTTAATTTTGTAGTGCGACTTGCAGCATTAGTATGTTTTTGTTAATATTACAGATTTACAATAAACGCGTTTTAATGACTTTCAAATTATGTTGCAAATTTTGCATGTCTTAGCTCGTTTGATGTCGCGCGAAAGAATTAGCGACCGGGATTGTTTATTGACGTTTTTGGATTGCATGTCCCCATGTGTTCTGTCAACTGCGTGGCTGGAAACAAAACTGTGAGAAGCAAAGCAAAATACTGGACACGACTGCAGCATAGGCAAGAGGTCACAGTGTTTCTCGAGGGAGCGGTGAATAGTTTAAGAAAATCATAAATAATATACGGTTGCAAATTTAAATCCTTTCATGCATAATGGTCACTACAGTGGATAGCTATTCAAAAACTTTTTGAATGTGGTTTTAATTCATGCATGAAAGGGTTACGCGACAAAGTCTGTAAATCCACGCCTGGTTTACGGTTTCATTACATTTTGCATTGTTACAACCAAGAATTTATTAAAATTATATAAGTGCTTTATAATTTTCACTTCTGCAAAGAACGTGACAGATTCCTTCAGTATGCAGTCCAGAGTGACGTTTCAGAATTGCTGCTGACTGACTACTGTTACTTTCACAGTGAATTGGTGTTTTTTTGGACAAACAGTATAGTAAATTTCCAACTGGGAGTGCTGAAAATATGCATACCGGTTTCCGTGACAATGATCGTCGGCATTCCCTTTTACGCGTTATCTTGGCGATCCATACCGCGAGCGCAACGTGAGGCATCCCAGCGATATTGCAACATGTCATATCAGTGTCCGGCACCTGGACAACATGAAAAAATCAGTGATAATCCGGACATGGATTACCTGTCCTTTCAGATCACGCCTGAGAGCAGACAGACTGAAAAAAGAACTGTTATCTGCAATCAACCTTCTACCCCCATCAATCAGCAACTGTGTCCTTCACAAGCCTTAACAGCCGGGAAACTACAACAAGAAAATACAAAGTTTCGGCAAATATGAAGAGTAAGGATTTTTTTTTTTAGCAGGAAGTTTTGAGGGGGTTGCTGAACGAAGCTTCGGAGTCCGCCGGTCTCAAGGTGAAGTGGGATTAGCGGCAGAAGGGCCCTTCATGCTTCACACTTTCATGTTTTATCTGAAAATTGCGTTTCAGCAGGTTAAGTCCATAAAAGAGCGCTAGTGCGGTGTGCCCTTGAGGTTTCCACGTCCAAACTTTACGCTGCGAGAAGGTTCCATTACTTCTAAGCCAATGATACAGTACCATTTTGCAAAATGTGATTATTTCACATCTGTTTGATTTTTCCAAAAGAAAAGTTCTGTTATGATTTCCAAACATTTTTTTTTCCATCAGATTTAAAAACGGCCAGTGCGTGCGCCCAGTTTAATCTGGGCGAGGAGGATTATCTGCTCTGAAGTTTCTAAATTAAATACATTCTGACGCAAATCAGGAGGAAGATTTTTATGTTATTTTCCTTCCTATAAATTATGGTTGCTCAGAAATTAGTACCAATGAGGGCATTTTCAGTCTCCTGTAATTCTTATCATTAACCGGGTACGTAAGAACCAGTATTGTTCAAACCCATTCTAGAGGAACTGTTGATAATTCAGGTCGAGCGGGGACAGGACACATGACTGTGCCTGAACACTACACAACCCCCCTCCCTCACATTATTCCGCAAGGTACCCGATTGCTCTCTCACATTTAGCAGATGCCTTTATCCGAACCGATTTACAAAATTTCCTCATATGCATTACGACAATGTTTGTTCTCTGCATTTAACCATTTCCCTGGTGGAACAGGGGGCGAAACTTTACGATGCGAGAAGGTTCAATTACTCCTGACAGGTGGGTGGTGCCTGGGTCGCTAGCGGGGAGTTTTTTTTTTTTTTTTGCACTTAGGGATACACCTAGCACCTGTGCTCGGATTTGAACCAGGAGACTGTAAGATCCCAGCCTGATATGGTACCTATTGAGCCACCAGAACAACAGGGAGACAAGAACTCGAGTTACATTATTATTTATTTTTGATGGGGGAAAGAAATTCAACATCACATTTATTCTTTAAGCAAATTTGCTGTATCACATATTGTGGGCTGTTTAATAAAACCACCTACATATAGTAGATCCATTACAGATAATTTTGTCTTTCAGTGCAATGAAATGTTGATAGTTCTAATTCCATCGCACCTAAAAGAAATTTAGATTTTTCGGGCTTTACAGTTGGTAGATATAAATAACTAACCATTCTAGAAATATTAGACATCTCAAGCGTGTTTTTGTCTGGTTTAAAGGTAGGTAAAATTTATGTAAGACAGCAGCAGTAAACAACTAAAATAACAAGATCTTGTGTGTATATTACAAACGCAACGGAGACCGCATCATAATTTGCACGACTCATAAATGCAGGTTTCCACTAAGGAAGCGAGGAGTTATTCTCTGACCCCTAAAACAGTGTTTGCGTTCTGCGCATCGACACGTCGCTTTAGGAGTAACAATGAAGAAAGCGCCGGAGCTCGCTGGATCCACAAAATATTCAGAAGAAAACTTTGCCAGGGCCGGGGAGTTGCAGGACCCTCACCTGAGACTTGATTAGCAGCTCCGATTGGAGTGTAATTAACATAATCACCGGTACCTGGGGAAGATGTGGCTCAGGAAACAATGCAACCGCTCGTTAATAGGCGGCCGAGCGTCGGAGTGTGTAAAAACTCCCGGTACCTACAACAATAGCGCCCATTGTTTGTTTTGATCCTGTGGAAATGCGGTCTTCAATACGATCCCAGGGCTGTGTTGTGCGCCTGGTTGTAATTAATTTGGTAGATAGCTGGTTTGTGCGTGTTTTTCCTCATTATATTGCTTATTGGTTATTTTTGGATAACATTGATTTAATGTCTTATCGGTATGAGCGTGATGACAGACGGGCCCCTGGGACTGACTTTCTCGTGCTAAGCTTCTTGTACTCTTTAACGGGAAAGAAATAACAGCTCTGTTCTCACGCAGAAGCGTCTGCTTGTAATTAGCGAAGTAGATGTGAGCGTAAGCACAACGAAAAGTTTATTTGGTACCTGCGTTTTCCGATAGGAACAAATGGTTGAATTGAGTGGACGTGTGCTGAGCTGAGCTGGGTTGGGACAAAAATCAGCCCTGGCATTTGTGGTCCAGACGGCACACCGCTACAATCCAGAATCAGTCCATATCATAATAATACATTGTATTGGCCACTAAAAAGCCCAATAAGGTCCTCTGATTCTGATTACCATTCGAGCCCTGAATTGTTTAGTAGGTCTAATGGCTAGTCACACACAAGGTCGGCCGACCGCTCTGGCACTTGACAGAATGTCCTAATTATCAGTTTGCATACAGGCATATGCAGTGTGTCGGCATGTTGTCTGCAACGGGAGAAGTGCACTCTGGGAGCAGGCCGCTCTCCTCTGCTGGCATTTCTCCAGTCGGCCCTGCTTTTTGGGTTCTTTCATTTGTCACACACCGTTTCCCCTAGTGATCAGCCTCCATTACCCAGCTAATGGGGCTAAGAGCCAGATACGTTCCATACTGCTCCTTAACAGATGGTAAAGAGAGGACCCTCCTCCATCAGCACCACCCATCTGTCAGCCTTTTCATACACTGACTCACACACACACACACACATACACTCATGGTGGCGAACCACTGCATTGTGGGCTGTTTGCCTTGCAGCCCTTGATTAGACACCTCTCCCATACCTGTCCATCACAAAGATAGCCAATGAGCAGACTGAAACACACGGGTTAGAAGTGGCACGATTGGATAATTGGGGTAACCCAGTAGTATGTCCTGCACTTGCTTTTTGAGGGGGCCCTGAGGGGTCGTGAGAGCTCATTTCTGCAGACTCAGGTGTGGCTGCAGCAGCAGGAGGAGGGGAGGGAGGAGCACAGCACACCTGGCATTTCTCATCTCCAGGGAGCCAGTTAGTCACGCCAGGTGGTCCTGTGGCCCTGGGCTGAGCATGGGCAGAAGGTGCTTTATGCACTTCAGCTCGTACGTGGCCATGGCACCAGCATGGCTCAGCGAACCTCTGGAGTGGAGGTGTCTGAGTGTGGAAACAACGGTCCACTGATGTCCCAGCAAAATCTTACACTCAGCTACAGAGATGTCTGCTCAGCTGTACCAGCCCTACTACTCCTGTAACAGGCAAACCACCTTGCTATAACATCACCAATATGCAATCCAGGGTCATGCTTACAGCATTACAAAACTTGCAGCCCAAAAACTTTTCTAAATGCACTACATTAAAGGTGACCTTCGAGTAGGTATGCTGTAAGTGCAGATCCCTTTGTGGGTGCTATTACTGGTGTCATTGCCTCACCTCCCCTGCGGGCAGCTTTGCACCATGGGTGCCCTGTGTGTTTGTGCCTGCGGACCCCTGTCCATGCCCCCACCCTGTCCATCATTCTTACAGTTCCCACAGACCAGTGAGGTCGGTGCTCTCTTGCCGAGTGAAACCAGTTAAATACAATGGGGACCTGGGGACCAAAATGTTTATCAAAAGGGTGGGAGAGAACAGAGTGCCTGTGGCTGGCGCAACCTTCAGCACCGTGCGGCGGACAGGGACTTTTAACCACGTCAAGTTGTCTGCTGTTCATCTCCCCGCAGTGTTGCGTGTGTCAGCAAATGCAGCGGCAGCCCACCCTGTGGTAATCAGAATCCATCATGCAGCTTGGATGTTTAATTTGTAGTTGGCCCCAGAGACAATGTGCGGAACAGGGCCCTGTTCATGCAGCATAGCCAAAGGTGGGGGGCCATCAGCACAAGCACAGCTCCCCAACAATCATCACACTCATACGCACAGAAATGCTCATGCACACACACTGCTACTGTAATTTAGACTGGCTGTGGAAATGTCCCTCATCACTGAAGTTTGTAGACAGTCGGGTGTCCCTTTGTCCAGCCAAAGGTGTGTCCTGTAACAGTGGAGAGCAACAGCCCTGGAGGGTCACTGAGGCAAGCAGTTTTCCTCTTTCTCAGCTGAGAGAATGGGCGGAGCTTGGAAAATGAAAAAGGTAACAAAATGCCACATACAGGAGTTTAGCATCAGTCTTAAATGTTTAACAGTGCCTGTCCATGGCGCTGTTTCTGAGTGTAGTCTCGTCTTGCCAGGTGTCAGTGTGTTTGGCCAGGAAAGAAAAACAAACTGGAGCCAGTTCAGCCGCATACGAGTAAACGGACAGCCGCACAAGAGGAACATCTTGATTTGGCATTTCCATGATGTGAAAGCCACAGTTCGCAGAAAAAGCCGGGATCATTACAGCACGCTGTAGTGGCGTCTGCAGGCTCAGCTGAGAAGTTGCGTGGAGTCACAGCGTGGCGCGTGTGTGAAGCCCAGCGGTACGGCGGCCCGCGTCTGCCCAGCTCCCCTTCCTCATCAGAGGGAGGAGAGAACGCACGAGCGTTCAACAGAATCTTCCCCACCAAGCAGGCCTCGAGCTCGTTAGTGTCGCTGTGTCATGTCGCTCGCTGGCGCCTTCCTGTCCCCATCTTTTGATCAAGCCTGTTTTATTAAGGTTTGATCAAGTTTGGTCTTTTTTGTTTATTTATTTATTTTTGCCTGTTTATTCTGAGCTAAAAGAACTTTTTTTTCACAGCTCATTATCCAAACTCCCGTTACTGTCTGCGGAGACCGCGCGCTGAGGCACAATTACGGCTGCGAATGTCAGGGCCAGCATTTGAAGTCGGTGTCAGCAAGACTTCATTTCCATCAGGGACGTGGCCCTAACAATCAGAAGACTGCTGCTTAAGATGTTGCCTGGCATTTGAAGAGGGTTTCTCTCTCTGTGATTTCTCTGCAATGGGAGGTTAATTAGCTCTTCCTGGAATATATTAACTGCTCCTTATCACTTGATGGCTTCACTTCTGTGCCCTGCCAGCTGAATCCATTATTCTTATTAGTAAGGCTAGACACTGTCCCCTGTATGATTTGGTAATGCACCCCCCCCGACAGAGCACCATAGTTATCTGTAGTTTAGCTCAAGCGGTTAAACATTCATTGTAAAACAAGTGAACAAAAATCCCTAAGGGCCAAAAAGCCCTTATTAATAGCTATTAAGAGTCTTATTATATCTTCATTTTTGGTGGAATTCTAACAAGCTGTTATCCAGTGTATGTGAAAGCTATGCAGTTTACAGTCTGTGTGATTGCATTTACGGCTCCTTGTTCTTTTGTCTGTCTTCTTAACTGCATATACCCATTAGGGCATGTAAATGTAATTAATAAGGTGAGAGATGATGTTAATGGAATTGCAGACCACAAGTTTTAATAATAAAATAACGAGAATGCAGAAGCTGTGGTCAGGTACAAAGGCAACAGGGTCAAAATCCTGGAAAATATGCAGTTTCAATATTCAAATGGTAACAAATAGCCAAAAAGGCATAATCCCAACGTCAACAGTCAGGAACAAAGCATGGTTTGAAAAACCTGAAATGATTATCAGGAGAAAACAAGTGTTCAGGATTAAACATTACCTCATAAGGACCTGGCACAAGACGTCTGCTGTGTTGCACTGGGTGCTTTGTTTATCCATGTTCAGGCGTGACTCGCACACAGATGAAGATGATTGGACCAGGAGGGGTGTGTGGGCTGGTGGTCATGGCATTATGCTACGAAGGTGGAGTGGCGCCCTGTGCTGGTGTTTGTAAACTCTGAATTTGGATTCTGGCCTAGTGCAGATGTTACAATAAACACACGGTAAGAATTGCTCAGATTTTTTAACTGCATCAACTCAACCATGAGGGCTAGCTGGCTGCTTTGTACAAGTTTTGCATCACCTGTGAGGTGAGCACTGAAGGGTTCCCTAAGATGAATTAGTGGACACCCTACGCAGGGACAATGGGGTCTCCACCTGTTCAAGGCCTGGATTTCCATTCCAATTTTCTGCTCAGTGGAGTTGACATATGTGATGCTGCAATGAACCATATTCTGTCCCAGCTGCATTTGCTACCTTGGGGGTCTTGGTTACCCTGACTCCCCCATGACCACATAAACACATGGGCCATGGCTTTGTGACCCTGTGCAGGCTGATCAACATCCAATAAAACTCTTTTACAGTTTGAAGAAGTATAGATGTGCTGACACAAAGTGACGGCTAACTCAGGTCTTCTCAGGACAAAGGGTACTTGCTGTCAGCACACCATCTAATTGAAAAGATAACTTCACTGTTAATTGGCTGTGCATTCCGTACTGAAACTCAGCAAGGTGATCTGTTTAAGTTGCTATGGGTTTTAGCCTGAAAAAGTGAGGGGAGATGGGGTGTATGGTGTGGGAGGGAATGGTGTCAGAAAAATGGATAACATTTATCTCAGAGACCAAGCCTCTGTGTTTTAGAAACAGGTCTGACGGGTTCCTTTGAAGCTGACAGAATAATTTTAAAAATCGACCCACTTTCTATTCATGAGTAGGTGGGAGGGAGAGATTTGCATTGGTGACCTTCTCTATTCGCCCGTGCACCTGCCCTTTCTCCGGAGCTGTCCACTGGCTGCAAGAAGACATCAAATGTCACAGGCTTGAAAAGGCATGGGCAGAAAGAGCTGAGGGGAGAGATTAATGCCTCACTTTCCCCTCATTACTTTACTCTAAACATTTTCCTTTTAACAATGGCACATTTAAATATCTATATAGTCTGCCAGGTAGCGGAATGCCAGGTAATTACCCAGTGTCCTTGTCAAAGATCTTAAGGAGTCAAACTCAAACCTTTAAAATTGGACGCAAAATCTGCTGTGTAATTTCCCTAAGGTCAGTGCTGCAAGAACATGGAAATGTTAGTGTTTTGTTATTGTAACATTGTTGTGACATTTATACTGAGGCACTATGAAAGATTCCAGAAAAACTGGCCAATAAGGTTTAATACAGTAAAGAAATAAAGCCAGTTTGGTTAGGTTAAGTTTTTCTACTCTGTTCATAGACAAGAATTCTGTTAAATGTTATGCAGTTTTTTTTTTCTCTACTGAGAGCAGTAATTTGTTGAAAACCAGCATTTGCATTGTATAAATTTATTTGGTTCTCTTATGCATTCATGGCAATATACAATAAATGCAAATTAACAACAAATTACAGCCCATCTGCAGACAAGTGTCATTGTCATTAATTGTGCTGTGCTGTTTTGTATGAGGCCATTCAAGATCCAAGGCACTAAGAACTACATAATGAAATACAGAGTTTTAACAGGAAAACTGTGGCGATACTTACAGCTGTAGCCGAGCTCTGTGTAAAACGGATCTACCGACAGAGGCACCTTAGCTGCCAATAGAGCAACTGACTTCACAATTTTTACCCTTCTCTGATTTTTCTTTTCTTCACTATTACAGACATTGGCTGAGAAGAGTGATTGATGGAATATATGGCCAGTACCCCACAGACAGAGTAGCCTGGCTGGGCTGTTATTTGGTGATGTAGTGAGGCCTTGCACACGTTTCATATAGAGGGGCATATTCATTTGCTTGGCAAGGCACACACAAAAACATTCATTCTATCAGGTTGCTGGATGAAGAAGAACCCGTTTTAAACTGGATTGTGTCAGAAAATGGCAGTTAGAAAAACAGAGAAAGGTATGGCTTATTTGCAAATCCAATGACTGGAACCCAGCCGAGTAGCTGCATTCCTGGGGAACTGGTTTGGTGTACTTGTACAGTGTGGGTGGGTTTTAAAGGTGCCTTTGGTAGGTTAGCAATGAGGGCGTGAGAGAAAAGCCCTGCTTAAGGATGCTACATACAGTTGGTGTCTATGCCTGTGTGTGCGCATATATATATGTGGATATGTGATGTTTATGATACCTTCACCCTGGGGAGGGAGAGGCAATCTGGCCCAAATTCTGGAGCGCCTTGAAGGAACTGATGCTGTGGTGATATGGGCCTTTCAGATTACAGTAATGAGAGTGATAGAGCCATGCTCATGCATGTTTTTCTTGCCCCAGTCTGACAGAAGCCCGGATTACACTGCAGTGGATTGTTTGGCTGCACAGGCTGGGCAGCACCGCAGCAATGATAATAATTAACATGACAAGGACCAGAGACTTTCCTTTGCCACAGAATCTTTTCCCAAGGTAACAAAAGCAGAGCAGTGAGAGCAGGGGGGCATGATGAAATGGCGAATGATTGATTTTGGTGAGGGGGCTGATGTCAACAAATTCTGCGAAACATGAAACACCTTTCCACTTACCAGGTAGGCAGTGGGGAACACAGTGGATAAGATTGTCACCAGGCTACAGGATGGTGTGGAGTGTCATTACTCTCAGGCTGCTATACCTCTCTGTGTGTGCGACACACAGGTGTGTGATTGCTTACCTGCCAGTGTAAGTGGACTCCACGACCATCACTATGGTATCCAGTGGATCTATTTTATGTTGCTGTAGATATAAAGAAATAAAAGGCGAGAGGATGGCAGTGAAAAAATAGGGAACATGGTTCCATGGTGAATTGTATAACCAGACCAGAGGCCAATAAACTGACCATCTCAAGCCTTGGGATAGAAGCAGTGCCTGAATTCTGTTCTCCAGGAGGGTCTGTTTGTAGAAAAGTTACCTGAGCCTTCCCTTTTTATTTCGGTATGTATGTGGGTGCCTTGTAGGTATAGGAAGAAACTATTCATTAATCTGTACAGAAATTGCAACAATAAATCCATAATGCAGTATTTATATGCAAGGCAGGCATTATAATAGGTTTTAGTATATTAGAAACATCTAATGCATTCATTTAAAAATGTTTTAAAAGGGTCCAACTATTAAAAAGTTAGCATGCCCTTGATGCTGAATAGTGAGCTTTGACAGGTTAGACTTGTCAGTGTTTTTCAACAAGCCCCTCTCTAAGAAGAGAATCTTTGTTTTGTAGGCTTTTTGTATAAGCCTAAAGCTTTTTGTATAAGCCCTAAAGTCAGAATCGCAGAAACATGCACAGTACAACAGGACCACGAGTCAGCATAATGTTTTTCTTTTACTTTTCACACTGATGAAGTCTTTCTGCATGTCTGTATTCTCAGCTGAGTTATTTTAACCCTGAAGATGGAAATTTCTTCTGCACATCTTCTAAAGCATGGCACTCTGTGAAAAGGTATCAACCCTTGAAAATGGAAACTGTGTATAACAGTTGTAGAATTTCAAAAACATTAATAAGCAGACTTAAAAAGGGTCAGTTTTGAATATCATTGTTTGACCTTTCAGAAGAAAGCAAATTGTACTGTGACAGTAAAGGGAAACATGGTAAACACACTGAAGGGCCAAACGTCCACTGTAGCTGTCAGCAAAATACCAGAAAATGGTAGTTGGAAAAGGCCATTGCAAAACACTGGTGGTTTTTTTTATTTTTTAATTTCAATCAGACATTGCTTTTAAACACAGTGTGGCAGGAAATCTAGAACTCAAATCATGAAAGGCTTCCAGAAACACTTCAGAAAACCACATTTGTGAATCTCTAAGTGCTGTCAAAACACAAGCCAGACTTTGGTCCTCGAAATACGTTTGAGAGCAGCTCCAGCAGCCAGAGAGCGCAAGCAAAAATGTTAATAACGATCATTAATCAATTCACTTTGAATGGCTGTGTTAAGGCTCATCATTTCTGGAGTAGGTCTGACTCTCCTACCCTGCAATTAGCTTAATTTTCACACCACAGTTCTCAGTACAGTACAAAAAAGAGGAAAACATACATTTATTTTTTCCATTGTATGGTTATTGGTACATTAGTTGTAGTGATGTTATGGGAGCACTCTTACACTGTCAGTCACTTAAAAATAAGCGCATGTCTTTCACGGAGTAGTTTTCTGAACATGTTTAGAAAAATCAGAGAACTTCCCCTGTTCCTCAGTATGGAGAAGGTTAGACAGCATCATTTAAAGATTTCCATTTCCTTTGTTTTCATTGGTTGTTGCCATCTTATGTCGCGTTTTTAAATTTGCTCATAGATCTGCACGTCTTTCCATGTGATGCAGTTGTGAGGTCATGACACTGCAGGGTTTGGGGAGGACAATGCTGCGGGAAGTCACTCTTGACCCCGCCCTGTCCCAGAAGGAAAACAGTGAGAACTGCCTCCCATTGGACGCAGGATTCTGCACGATGCACCAGAAACGGGACAGCTGCCCTCACTACTCAGGGAGGTTGGAGTGTCACTCAAGAGCAAGCCTGGTTGCACATCCACACTGAGGGGACCGATCTGTTTGACAGAGTTTGTTCATATTGCAGCAACACTGTCAGTGTGATGTCCCTGTCCCTGTCCCACTCTTATCATATGTGAAGCTCAGCTGTTGCTAACCCTTAACCCAGATATATCAGTCAGTTATAACCTGTACATCTCCCAGGCAACTTTTTGCAAGTGTAAGTGTCAAAGTACATAGTAAATGTGCACAGTACTTTGTCAGTTTTGTATACTGGTGTGTTATGGGATTGCTTTCTGAAAACATTTGTGTAATTCAAGCAACCACAGAATAATTAGTTTCAGCTGTGGATGTTGAAAATGTTCAAACTGACTAAATGCAAAACTATGCAATGCCTGTGGTGTGATTGCCTCAGGCCCTTAGTGCCAAATATTGCAGTTACTTCATGAAGAAACATAACTGCAAGTTAAAATATTAAAGACCATTACTTTTACTGTGACAAACATCTATACACCAAATTGTTTAATCAATTTGGGTATAAGTTATTTCCCGTATTAGGATAAATCACTGCAACATTGCCATCGGTCAATATCGCCATCTAGTGGACACAGTACTTTGTTACAGTAAATATTGAAATTCCATGAAAATGATTATGAAAATAAGACATGGGTTTTGTTAGAAGCATAATTTATTTCTCCACTATCGGAATGTGATATCACACCAGAAACAGCAACAAAAATGTGACTCTAGACTTTTTGTAGATGAATTATTCTGATTCCACGGTTCTCAAATGAACCTCTTGAATGTGGGCTTTCAGAACACAAGATGAAGTTCTACAGATACAGAATGCAAGACGACACACCAAGTAAACTAGATCAGCAGTTTATTTTCTTGTGACACATTCTGGCACGTTTCATTCCGGAGCTTTCCTGTTTTATAGCACAGACATTTAAGAATCTTTTGGTGTCGTTGCTGCCATGTACTGTTTAAAATAAAGACAAAGTAAAAATATGTTGTGTACTAAATTTGTTTACTTCAGCAACTCGAAGCGGTGCACTCTGTCACCAGTAACAGACTCCTCTCTCATCAACTGTGGCATCTTGCAAACAAACTTGCCAAACTGCTTTTAACGCCCCACGCCACCCCACGGAGGGTGTGCCTTGTTTCTCTGCTCATAATTGTCACTGAGTACAGGTCCTCACCTGCACCATCACTCTAATGTGGAGCGCCCTTACAATGCTGTTACACTACCTGGAAAACTTTACACATGTACTGTATGCTGGAAAACCTGCAATCGTATGAAAAGAAAAAAAAAACGTGACGTTTACACGCATCTGTGGCGTTTATGAGCCATTAACCGCTTGTGAGGAGTGAATTTGAAATGAACTGTAACTCTCCGACCTCACGGATGGTGTATAAATATCGTAAAGTCCTGTTTTTCATTACCACATTTGATATTCATTATAAATGACAAATTTGAAACATACGATCTGAAAACGATTGAATAAAACAGTCGCATTTCACTGAATGAGTGTACACGCCACAACGGCTCAAAGGTAAAACAAGGGACTGCATTGCATGTATGCAAAATAGATGGTTTAGCCCAAGATTAAATAATTAAAGTGTCATTACGCAGCCTTTGAATTAAGTAAGGACCCTGGAGCTGTCAGTACCACTGTCTTTGGACAAAGTAAGTTTAGGCAGAGCTCATTAAAGTCAAACCTGAATGGAATTTTTTATGTATCTGGGCAACTATAAAAAAAGAGAATGAGAGACGTACCATTGAAAACAGAACTATAAAGAGAATTTTTCAGTCACCCACAAGCTACTTACTTATGAACTGTAAGTTTGTTTCTTTAGATGAGAAATTTGTTTTTTTTTTTTTTTACTTGTTTCCTTAAGGTTTATATGCCTTTGCTTTGAATTAGCCTGTGAAAAATAGACTAGTTTGTTTGTATTGGCTGTATATTGAATAGCAAATTATGTGTAAGAATTATTTCATTTATATATTTCCTGTTAAATATGGACTTTCCTTGTGCCCTGCAACACATGATGAAGGTAGGTTTACAGGCAGAATTACGCTCATAAATCCGATCTGTCTCTTTTATTACCAGTAAATGAAAGCTCAGTGTAGTCCTCGCAGTCCTGGAGCTCTGACTACAAAATCACAAGGCCTAAGGCTTAGTCTTCAAGGTCCAAACTAAATTCTTCAACTCCAAGAGCCAGTTTATCTGTAGGTTATTTTTTTCTAGACACAAATTTTGTTGCTAGAAACATCAGGACAGTGCTCAGTAGTTGATTTATGAATATTTTGAAGGTTTATGTACAGATATGCTGAAATGTGTAGCCTTTCAACAAAATATAACTTCACATGACTTTTTATTATTTAATTTACTGCACTTACTTTGGAGGTTCATCACATCTGTTTTAACAGCTATAGCCAATCTATATTTAAAATTTTAGTTGCAAACCCAGTTGGTCAAAAATTTACAGATGTATAAACATAGCAGTGGAAAGAGAAAAGACAGATACAAACTGAACAGATACCAGTTTATTTTTATGGGTTTTGGGCAGAGTGACTAAACTGAATGTTTTTTGCATATCTGACTTCATTTGTCCGTGTTCCTCTCTGACACTGAGATGTTAGGGCAGTGCCTGTTTGGAATCACAGCTCAGTGTGGACAAGATTCTTGGCCTTTTTCATGTTTTCCTTCACTGAAAAAAAAAATTTGACATGGTCACTCAAAGCAGCTTTGTGATGCCCAGTGTTAAAAAGATGGATTTATGGCACTCGGGTTTTTTTGTGTAGAAGGTCCCCAGTACCAGAGCCATCAAGCTCTTTGAGATAACGTTGTGTCTACTCTCCTTGTGTCTCTTGCAGCACATGGGAAGAATTGAGGAGGGGTACTTACAGACATCCATATCTTCGGCCTTGTATGTGTAAAGGCTGTTGCCATACTTGCCGTGGATATCATTTCGCACTCTCAGAGATGGATCTAGGGAGGAAAAAGATAAGGTGTTAAACAGAGTCCAGTCTTAGAAGAACAAGGCAGCTGAGAGAGTGAGAAATACACAAAGGCAGGGAAAGAGAGACGGGGAAGGGGGTAGAGAGATGCTGAGAGAGAGGGATAGAGAGACAAACAGAGTAACAGACAGGATGAGAGTGTGTGTGTGTGTGTGTGTGTGTGTGTGTGTCTGTGTGTGTGCAAGCAAGCGAGAGAGAAACAGCACTGCCAAATTTTTGCTCTGAGCAAAGGGGGAAACATGCTGACATAGAGAATGTGCTGAGATGTGGGGTTATTACTGAGTGCTGATGTTGTAGCTGACACAACTCACTGAACATCGTGGGCCCATGCATTGTTCAGCTTGGATCAATTTACATTCACCACACAAAATACAATCATGGTATGTCCTTCATTTCTATACACCTCCACAAATGCACCACATATGAAGAAGAATAGAGCATATTGCAGATAGTACAAATTTAAATTAACCAACCTTTCTGCAAGTATCTGAGTACAGAGATTGTGGAAAAGAATAAAACATTACCCTTTAGAATGACTGTGTATCAATTTGTTTTTGTTAGAGTTGACAAATTAATGATTATCCGTCACGTTTGTATGCTGTTTAACGTTATAATAATGTGTGTTTTTGTCCACTGCACAGAATAACAAAATAGCTAAACTCACCAATGAAGAGGATTCTTGGAACATACACTCCATCAGGACTCAGGTTGTTGTCTATGGTTTCAAACTAAAAATAAAAGCGTTACCTTAGAGATGGTTGTATTGTATCTGTTGCTACTTTTTTTTTATTCACAGGATACAAATATTTCACTGTACATATCACTGTTTGAATATGGTGCTGCTGGCAGCTAATTCAGTTGTTTCTGAATTCAAGTTTGTTGCTGAATAGTCACAGGTTCAACTTGTGGATGGGTAATATTATTTGAAAATAAAATTATTTGAAACACAGCCCGATCTTTTAATAAAGCGGTGTAGGATTCAATTACACGCTATACAGAATTTGTTGTATTGAGCTATAAGATATGCTTAAAATAAAAATTCATTGACAGAAAAATTATATAATTAATTATATTTTTTTTGTCACTTGCTGTATGTGTAGCTGGTAACATACAACTCACAAGTAGATTTAGCATGATGAAGTCTTCTTGAGCCATTTTCTGAATTTCTTCATCAGCAGCAAATGCCTTTTTAAGAGCTAGGGAAAAATGAAGTGATGTCATACACCCATTAGAGGGGCAACCCCAGGCGCATGCTTGCAACCTCACAGCCCACACAGTTACTAGACAAGACAATTAGCCCACTGACCCAAGCCTCTCGCTTGGGGGGCTAATCGTGCTCTACTAGAGGATTAGCATTTTTTTATATTCTGCTATATATTTATTTAAATGTTTGATTGATTTGTTTGTACAATATGACATCATCACATTAGACCAGCACAAACTGTATTGAGTGTGAGAATAAGCTTTACCTTGGCTGTGTGGGCAATCTTCCAAATGATGAATTACCATGAACGGCTTTTGGCTAAATAATAAAGTAGTAAAATGAACAGCAGCACATTTTACACAGACATTTTTTATGATTAAAAAAGCATTAATGCCAGGTGCAATACCTCGCTTTCGTTTTTGCCAACCCTTCTTCATAAGTTTGTACCCATGTGATATCATCTCCCCATCCTGGAATAGTAGAAACATTTCATCAGACAGTCGATGGAAATATGTCAAGCTGGTGAAATAAGACAGCTGTCAATACAACACCATGATTGAGAGCAACAATGAACATCGGTTACCATTTTTGTAACTCAAAATTTGGAATCTGGAAAACAATGCAGAGGTTTATATGCACACCACATGCATATTTATTCAGTCAAATTGAACAGGGGTCTGCAGGATGTAAAGTAACATACACACCTCTAGAAAGGGTCTGGGGAGGTTTCTTAGATTTTCTTTCATAAGATACCTGTAATCCCACCATGAAAATCATGGCAAAGAAAAGAACCTGGAACTCCATTTTACCTAAACATTAAAATGTGATAAAAGTTACGTTAATGGAACTGAAATAATGTATTCTTAAACTCATCAGATAAATTTTTAAGTGTCTGTATAATAACACATGCACAGGCAGTATGTGAGCAAAATTTAGCTGTAACTGCCTTCAAATAAAGTGTGCAGACTATGGAACACTTGCTCAGAGAAATTCTTTAAATGAATGGTCATTTGTGACCACAGTCATATTACAAGCCAAACCTGTCTGAGCAGGGTAATTTGCATTGCATCGTTTGTCTTTCCTGACAGTTTCAATCAATGCAAATGGGAAAAAGCCATAACATTTTCTAATATCTGCAGTTTCTGCATGAAAACTGTAGTGTAGACATAATATGTACAAAAATTGAACTGGATACCATACGTATGTGAACCAGCTTTTAAATTGAGAATACACGTACATTGCACATTTGCAAACAAATTATTTGCCTTGACTGTCAAGTTCAATAATTTCCCAAAAATCTTGTTATACAAGAAGTCTACATGACTAAACTGCTGTAAAAATTTGGATTTTTACCTTAGACTTTAACCCACACACTTACCTTGTTGGCTATTGTATGACAAATATCATGAAGTGCAGATGAAACCTTTTCAAAGCTCTTTACTAAAGTGCCACCTAACTGGTTTTCTTGTGCTTTATGTAGAATCGAAGACTCGCCCTGATTGCACATCCACGTCATAAAACCGGTACGCCAAGTATCTCCTGTTCATTACATTATCTGTCAAGCCTAAATCGGGAATTATCATTCTGACAGAAAGGCGTTTACGTGAAATTGCTTCAAAGATTACCGGCTGAGCTACGTAACTCTTCTGAATCTGAGCCTCATTAAGCAAGAAAATCACTTGAAACGTCTGCTTGTTATCCATTATTACTGTCAGACACTTCTTTAATACTTTGCGAGAACTCTGTACAAAACACGAAGTTACTTACTTTTAATCACTTAAAAAATTAAGTTATATGGGTCTTATGCACTCTCTTGTTTTATGTGGACATTTTTTTCAAAACCTTAGCTCAGTCTGGGCCTTTGCTTATTTTTCTGTTAAAATATGACTGTGCACCCAATTGACGATGGCATGATTTGTCACCATGATTTGTCTGATCAGCAGCAGTGACCAACTACAGGAGGAGAATATCAGAGTTAGCCGAATGGTCTTTCCAAAAACAACCTCTCCCTGAACATCAATAAAACCACAGAAATAACTGCTGCACTTCTAAAACACAGGAGGAGAGGGGAGAAGGTTACACACTGATCACTGGGATGACACATCAGAGGAAAATGCCAATAACTTTTTTGGCCACTACATGTCAAAAAGGTAATCTGACCACTCATTCACAAAACTCATAAGAACTTTCATTTACTGCAGTTTAGATCAGATTATATTAAATTAGATCAGATTCAGATTTAGTCTTATTGTACAAAGTACATGTACAAACCAATGAAATGTGGCTGGTATACATCCATAAGTGCGCAAGTCGCATATTTTCAAATACAGGACATGAGAGGTGAACAAGATGACATGGCCGTGATGTTTGCACAGAATATTGTCAGGACTAAGCTGTCCATTTATTAGATAAAAATTGACTGACGTTGTTAACACAGCCCAATCTACATGACGGAACCACAGGTTGTTGTCCACCTAGAGGCCTATAGGAGAAATGCAGCACAAGAACTACATGCAAGGCAAACTTCTACTACCATGCAATCTACTTAGAGCATATTTTTTCACAGGGAGCAGTTTTTCCCTCCAAATTGGGGGTGGGGGGGCATCTATATAACTATTTATAGCTATATGTAGTTATATATCATAACTAGGGCAAGTGTGCCCTCTTCATCTCCTCTACCATCTGTGCCCCTGATTTTTCATCCCTCTAATTCCTACTTGCACTGCCAATATGCTTTTTATGCTTTGTATATTGTAACCATTCATATTGCAGTAATGTTTACAGTCCAAAACCTAAAAAAAAAGCGAAAACATACTCGAAACCTATGACAGCACAAGTTTCCAGTAACACAAGATGCTGTTAATCATCTTTAGATTCCCTTCAGGCAAATAACCATCCACCTGCTCCCTCGGTTTATCATGCACCATACTGAAAAGTGTGAAGACTGGCGACAGGAAGGACCTCCACTTTGTTTTGGTATCTATATTCATTTTATATGCAGGGATGGCTGAGTTGTTTGCAAACAAATGTTAATTGCTGCTATCTGGTTACACCAATCAGCTCCTTTCAGATGTAATTAATATTTAATAATTAAAGATGTCTTTGTTTACTAATGTGACATAAATAATTGCATTTTACGTAGTTCACACCTCTTGAATTTGTTAGACTATTATCATACTGTTATTGCTCATACTGTACAGTATGTTGCAATGTTTGACGTTTTGGGAGAAATCTGCAATTACAGCTCCGATTAAAATTTATATTAAAAAATAACACACATTTTAAATTAAAATAAATAAGGTGTGATGATATATTTGGTAAGTGTTCAACTAGCTTATTAACTCCCTTTTTAGCTGTTCTCTTATTGTTAGCTGTTGCTATGAGCAACAGAGCCACTTGACAACCTCAAGTAGATCGCGCATGCGCTGTGAGGCCCAGCAGTGCATTATGGGATTGGAGGAGACCGATTTACTGTAAGGGTAGAGTGATAACGAAATTTATCGGTAGTACAGTTTGTTGGCCCTGCAGTAAAAAGACCGTTATTTTGATAGCTAATTCGTTCAGAGGCATCAATGAATGCGTCTGTAGCCAAGAAGACCCAGGATACCTTGGGAAAAGTAATTAAAAAACCGCCACTTACTGAAAAATTGCTCAGCAAACCGCCGTTCCGATACCTGCATGACATAGTCACAGAGGTGAGAAAAACTATTTTTAAATTGGCACAGTAAGAAACACTGGGATTGCCTGCGAAGTTTTATTTTCTAAGAGTTTTTCTCAGTTAATATTTCACCTGCTTTTTGCGCGGATATACGAGTTATCAAGTTAGTTAGCTAACAATTCTGAGGCGACGAAAAAAGATTTTCTGCGTTAATTCCGTTTATCTTCTAGTAAGGTAGACTTTACAACTTTTTCACATTACAAGTTAACGTTACAAAATATAGCTTGAGCTCAGCGTTTTGTAAACTGCGTGGTTTATTTTGGCCAGAAGCAAAGCGTCGTTTGGTTGCTAAGCACTCATATCTGCGGAGGTAAACCAAACTGCCAGGGACAGGTTATAATGTTAAACCTGTGAGCCATCAAAACACAACTGCAAATATAAAAAGCTATCTGATATCCGCCTGATTACTAGTTGATTGTTACTACTAGTTTAAAAGTGTTTAGGAAAATGTTTCCGGTGTTTTAAACTGACTTATGTTTATAAAACAATGCTCCTGGACTACTACTGTAACTATAATTATAGTTATAATAGAGCGTAATCTGGTTTGTTAAATCCCTTTACGTCACCCTTCATGCGTTGTTCTGTCAGGGTGTCCCTAATAAGGTTACCAGTCTCTTACCTGTACCTAAAAAGTTTTTATTTTTAACAGATCTTTTTTGCTTACAGAGGGGATAATTAATTTAGGAAAGCAGATTCCTGTAACTTTAAGTGAAACATTCCATGATGACATTTTACTTAAACTACTGTCGTGACGGTTGAGAGGTAATGGGTAATTACGTCTCAATACTATAATATTGGGTAATTACGTAATGGGTAATTACGTCTCAATACTATAATATTATTTACTTATTGATTTTCCTATTTAAGGAGTTTATTACATTATGTTTTTAACTATTTGTCATTTTAGAGACAGACACCTGGTGTATGTGTACACAGTTTGCTGTGTGTATTTAAAGTTGCCCTGTTCTTACAAGCTCATACTGGAGGTTGTGATCTGCTTGGAGCAGCTGGTTAAACTAATGTTTGAAATTCAGCAGAGCAGAGGTGATTATTTAGGCATACTTCATTTTGTGCCTGTTGCCCAGTAGTAACCAAACTGCAGTGTCAAAGAGTCTGATGAATACTGATAAAACTATTTGGTATGAGTTGCAATTTGGGTCAAATATATTGCTGAGTAATAAACTTTAAGGTTAGACTTGCATTGTTTATTAGATGCTTCTTAGATATAGGTGTACATACAATGAAATGTCCACCATGAGAATATATTCACCTTATTTGGCTTGGTGCCTCAGTGGGATGCAAAAGTCTCCTGGTTTGAATCTCAGCCCAAGCACCAGGTGTGTCCTTGAGTAAAACACTCAAATGCTAGCTCCCTGGGCACCACATGTGGCTGCCCACTGCTCCACCCAGGAGTATGGGTTAACATGTATGTGAAATGTTGCAAGTTGTTTTGGATAAAAGCATCTCCTGAATGAATAAATGTAAATGTAAATAAATTAAAATGTTATTTTCTCTGGTTTACTGTGAACAGCATGACAGCCTTATGTTCTGTGAGCCTGTTTGATTTTACACAGTTTGAAATGAAAGCATCTGTTCATTTGTTATGAACGCTGTTCTCTTCTACCTGTCAACACAGGTAATTCGGGCCACTGGCTTCATGAAGGGACTTTATGAGGACGCAGAAATGAAGTCCGATAACGTGAAGGTAACCTGCTTTACAAAATTTTGCTTTTGGTAACCAGGGGTGTAACAGCAAATTGCAGCATTAGCACAATCATCTTGCAGTCTAACAATACAAATGATGCCAATTATGTAAGGAATGTTTTGTATCCAGGGTTTGTCTACAATTTTTTAAAAGATATACATGATATAGATTATTGCTGTTCTCCGCATCAGATAACAACATAATCATAACAGCATAATCAGAAATCTATCGAAATGCATGCTGTGAAGGTAGAGAAATGTTCCAGACACATTTTATTTTTGCTCTGTTGCACAGTAGAGGTGATGTTCACAAAATTGTCATGTGATGTATGTACAGTAAACAAACTTGACCAGTAGACAGCAGGCAGAAGCCTGTAATGTAGCAGTGCAGAATCATCACCACAGTGCACAGGATGCTCGGTTACACCTTAAAAGGTGCTGAAGATACAACTGCTGTGAGAAGAGAGTAGAGCACAAATGTTTATATACAAATATTACAAATATTTAATCTAAAAAAAGCAAGAGAGGAAATTATATTTAAGTGTACTTTTAAGCACCCCACTTCCTTACAGAAATAACATTAAAAAAGTATTCAAATTTCCTTCCTCGTGGTGTTTTTATGTTATAGGTGGAATTGTAGGTAATGGCAGACAGTTAATTCCACAAACTTAATTTTTTGTAGTGTATCATGTGGACAAAAAGTGAATTTCATAGTGTACTGTTATACCATAAAAGTGGGGTTTTTTTGTGTTATCATGGCACATTAACATTTCTGTGCTTACCATTTTGCTGATGAACCCTTTCAGTGCACCGTTGTAAATCGTATAACATGTACTGGCTTCAGTCTTCAAGCATTAAGACAAAACTGCTGAAAAAGTGTATAAAATTTCTGCTTCATAGTAACAGCCTGGATCACATCCAAAACACTGCCTACTGCTGACATTTTGTGTGAGAAGTAATTAATGCCACTGAATAAAAATCAAGCATCATGATTTCCTCCAAATGCAAAGAGATGACATACATTATGACCACAATTTTGGCTTTCCATGTTTTTCCATCTTATCAATACTTTGCAAGTCAAAATTGGCCTATGTATTGCAAGGAGTCATCAGTATACTGTCTTATTCCTTTAATGATGTTATTAGGGATGGTAGAGCTTCTGTGAGGGTAGCATAGCAGGTGTGACTACATTTTTATGTCGTCTGACTCTTAAGAACTGATGGTGGGAAAAACTCAGTCCAATTAATTTGAGGTTCCCTGGGAGGTTTTAAGCAGTGTACAGGTGTCAGTATCTTATTTATCAAGAGGAAGCATGTGGCAACACACTCACCAGGTAAATATAACCATGAAGGGGACAGGGACTCGTGCCCTTGGCATCTGGAGAAAAATAGGGAAACTGTGGCCTCTTTCAGTGAGACGTGTTTGTTAGTGTATCAGAGCATTCACACCTAATGGTGTTAATATGCAGCGAGCATAGAGCCCATTGATGTGGAGCATGCATAATGAATGTGCCCCCCCCCCACACTTGCTAAAATGAAGCAGGCTATTCTGAGACCATGTGCTGGTGATGCTAGGAACCCAAAGAGGGAATTCACAGGCGAGTTTCTCTGAAGGCTTTTCTCATGCCAGGAATATTTACAAGAAAATAGACCTGAAGTCTCTTTCAGCTCATTTGAATTGCATAAAGGAAAGAGCATTTGGGGGAAGAAAAGATTGCAGATTTTATTGGTTAGAAGGTTAGCGTGGTGAATGTGGACTGTAGTACATACAAAACACGATACTGGCTCTAGATCTTTTTGGGAGGTAAAATCACAATATTTTTTATTATTTTTATTATTTACAGATTTTTCACACATGATGTAGGCTTCTTCTTTTAAGAATTTCCACTATTCAGAAGATGTCCTGTCGGTTTAATTATATTCCCCTTTAAGAAGTAATTCCTTTAAATGGCATTGGCTTTGTAAGCTGTGTTTTTTACAGTATTTGTTGGTTGAAATGCCTTTTTCATTATTTTGATGCTGTCAAAATAGGTGTCAGTGTTGCTCACAAAATCGTTTGGAAAGTTTACTTCCCCCTCCCAGTCCCACCCACGTGTCTCAGAGCCGCTCCCATCGCCCTGCAGGACAAAGACTCGAAGATCGCGTTTCTCCAGAAGGCCATCGATGTGGTGGTGATGGTGAGCGGGGAGCCGCTGTCGGTGAAGCCAGCGCGCATCGTGGCGGGCCATGAAGCCGAAAAGACCAACGAGCTGCTCCAGGCCATCGGGAGGTGCTGCCTCAGCAAGGTGAGCGCGGCAGAGCCATGGCTGTGGTGCAGACACCCTGCCACACCGCAGCTGGGACATTATACCACTTACATTCTTTTAGCAAGTGGAGCTGCACCCAGCAGCCTGTTACACTGCACATTTAGCTAATGAGCCAGAAAAAGAGCTTCATTTATGTCCTTGTGCGGTGTAATTGGCCCCCTTGGGCTTATATGGGAAGATGGAAACCCTCCAAAAGTGAAACCAGGGGAAAAGAGGGAGATGCTGTTTTGAACAAACCAGCACATATCAGCTGGCACAGTTCTTTGGCCTGTGTGCAGGTTTATCGGTTTGTATTTTTTTTTGTGAGAGGTGTGTGTGTGTGATGGCAAGTTCAAGCCATGTTGGGTGACGCTCTCTTCTGCTCAGCTCTCCAGTGAGGAGGCTGTGAAGAGGGTGCTGGCAGGGGAGAAAGCCGACCCCCGAGGGAAGCCCAGCAGCTCCACCTCCAGATCTAAAGACAAGCAGAACCAGGAGGGCAGGGAGCGCCATGGAGACAAGGAGGTAGAGTGTGGTCGCTTTGGGGCTGCTGTGTTTAGTCTCACATGTGCACCCCTTGTCTTTCGCACAAAGTCCCAAACATTATCTCAGTTGCAGACTTAACATTTGCGTCAGACATAAAGCACTATGTAAATGGCATGGCTTTTCTGACAACAGTTGTAACAAATACAGTGATACCACAATACACATGTTCATGGCATTAAGCAGAAAGTTTGTGCTCAGGAAACATGATGGTTTGGCAATGTGTAGACAGAGCAAGCGGTTCACCTTAATAAACATTGCAGTGTCTGGTCATACAAACTGCGGCTATATGCTGATTGAACATCACCTTTTGCTGGGTCGCCTTCCAGCCACAGAAGGAGATCAAAGAGCGAAGCTCCAGCAGGGACAAGAAGGACCCAGACACAGCAAAGGACAGTGAGGGGAAAAAGGCAGATAAAGACCGGTCACGAGAAGGTGAGAAGACGGAAAAGGTGCGGGAGCGTGAGAGGACAAGGGAGCGAGAGCGGGACAAGGACAAGGAGAAGGACAAGGAGAAGGACAAGGAGAAGCCTAAAGAAAGGGACGCACACAGAGGCAAGGACAGAGAGAAGGAACGGGATAGACGCAGGGAGAAGGACAAGGACAGGGAGCGTCACAGAGAAGCGGAGCAGACAGACAGAAAGGTACGCCCTGCAGGCTGTAGTGCGGCACTTTGTCATGGTGGCACACATCATCATCCTGTGATCATGGGTGCTGTCACATTAGGTACACGTGCCAGGCGACAAGGCAGGCACAAAGAACCAGGAGCAGCCCGTCACAAACGGCACACAGGACACCGAGGTGGGCCTCCTCCTCTTCCTCCTTTTCATTAGCGCACGTTCTTACATGTTGCTCTGTTTCAGATAGATTAGCTATGAACAGAACAACATGCTTCCTTTTTGCATTTGTTCACCGTGTCATCAGTCAGCAGTCCTGACAACTCTTTAAATTGTTCCCCCCCCAAATTCATGCCTAACTTGTGCCAACACCCAAGGCTGAAGATGAGGTATATGCAAAGACTTGTTTTAGTTTTTTGGCTTATAGTAGTTCCCACTTCTCTGTTTTGCTGCATTCTCAATAATACGGTGTTGATATACTTTCTAGTTGATCGCCAAGTCACCCACAGAGGTGATTTTTGGTAATTTTTCTCCATGGAGTTGCCTTGTTCAACAAATGGGTAATTTTAATGCAGCAAAAGAGGGAGGGTTGTTTGGATCTGCCATTAGCTGCGTACTTATAACTAATACTGGGCATCTGATCACTAGTAGCCTGGGTGGTAGTTATGGGCTTCTTCGAACTGGCATCTTATTGCATAGTGATAATTTTTGTTTATGGTGTGGGGTTGTGTGCATGCCCTGTGTGTACAGGTTCTGTTTTATAAGCCAGTGTAGCTCAGGGTAATTTCAGTACAGCTGTAACATGTACAGTGTCATGTAAGCAGCTGTGATTGCCAGTGACAAATGAGGCAGAAACAGAAAGTGTAGGAATGGTAACATGAATGTTGTGTTGTGTGTTTGTACAGCCAGCAGATGTCTCTCACATTCAGGTAGCTCCCTGCTTCTGAATATGAACTGCATGTACTACCCCTACACAGTGTCAGGCTTTTGAGTCAGTTGTCAGGTAGTATTAGTGCTGACAGTTAACATGTTTGCTGTCATCAGTTCAGGGTTAGGTGGTTTCTTTTTCTTTCACCTTTCCTTTAGATGTTTGAATACATTCTGAGTTTTATTCCTTCAGCCATGGGCTCACCTGTCAGACAATTTCCGCCCCCGCTCCCCTGGACGCTGCTGTAGGCCTCTGACCTGTGAAGTCCTCTTTCTGATCTTCCTTGGCTCTAACCTTTGTGCCTGAAACACAGCGTAGTTTTTAGTTTTCTTTTACTCAATAGCTGCGTGCCCTCTGGACATCAAAGAGTCTGAAGGCTAAGCTCAGAGTCCTTGTTCTTGTGTTTCCCCATGCTGTGTCAGAGAACAGGCTGTAAGAGCTTCTCATAGAGAAGGGAAATGAGCTTTGTTCATTTCTTTTCCCCCTGCAGCAAAGTCCTGCAAGACTTCCACGGCCCTCCTCCGCAAAGGGTCAGAGGAGGCTGCTTAGACCCGGGGGGCAGGGTATGTGTGCTCTGTCTGCGTCATGCTAAAATGTTAACTCCAGCAAGCTTTCATACATTTTTAATGGGCCATACTGAGGACTTCATGCTGAGGAGTAAAGAGTGCTATTTCCACAAAAGATCACAGTTCTGTGTCATTGGTTCTCAATATCACTTTATTGTAGTCAACTATAAATGAGAAGCTATTAAATATATTTTTTGCAAATTAAATTTTTTTTTGTCTTTTTTTTCCCCTCAGAAGAATCCGATAGTGATGGAGGTGAGTACTTTTTTCCAAGACCTCTTTATTTTGCTTTCTCTAGATGGCGCTGTTGTACTGAAATGTCTGAAGAACCTGAGGTTATAAAATGCCATTAATCCCAATCTTGTTCCTGTGTGTGTGAGCGTACTGTAGCTATTGCATTGTGGCAGTGTAGGGAATTTGTAGGTACCCACTGAATGGTTACAGGTGTTATGCTTGTATTTCAGGGCCAGACACACACTTGGAGAAGGCGGTTCCTATAGGAAATGGGGATGTGACTGACTCACAAAAGCCTAGCACCACTTTGAGGTTAGCATCATGTGTGTGCGTGTGTGCTTGCATTTGCTTGTGTCTGTGTGTGTGTGTGTGTGTGTGTGAGAGAGAGAACCTCTGCTTACGCGGCAGGGAGAGCCTGAGGAGTTATTGTGTCTGGGTTACAGCATGGGTTAGTTACAGTGAGCTGTAACAACCCTCAGACCTCTACCATGCTGACATTCTGCCAGTTTGGCCAGTCTCACCTAAGCAGACTGAGAAAAGAGCACAAAGGCTCAAATGTGCGTGAGTCTGTGCACGTGCACCGTGGCCTTTTTCTTCCAGCCCCCAGGGACTTGGCTTTTGGAACTACTCTGGAATTCATTGATAAAAATCTTTTTTTCCCCCCTTTGCTTTTTGTTGTTTCAGAACTACACGCAGCAGCAAATCGGTTGGCTTGCCTGAGTCTCATTTATATTTTCAGTAACAGATTAGCATTTCTCTTAACATCACTCCAGAAGCATTCTTGTGTGCCACGGCCAGATAAAGCCCTGTTAAGTGCTCTCCTGTGAGGGGGAATTGGTCGTGTTCACTTGTGTGCTGTGGGAATAGTAGGTCTGGTCTGTTCCCCCAGCAGTGAGCGGAGGATCCCACGACCCGGCAGTGCACGACCGGCCCCTCCCCGTGTGAAGAAGCAGGAGGGTTACACTGAAACAGTGCCCACAGAGAGGTGAGAGTGACTAGCAGTGCTGCGTGCCCTCAGAAAGGCCACAGACAACAGAATCTTCCCCCAGAGCAAACTGTTTCATGCCCCCTCCCCCCCCACCCCGTCATCAGCTGTGTCCTGGACTTCTGGGTATTGATAGCAGTGCTGTCCACCAAGCACCTCTGCTCTTCTGCAGACTGGTCAGCGCCAAGCCGCCAACAGCCGTAATTGTGGATGGGAAGAAGCTCTCAGAGGATGAGGAGGATGATGACCAGCAGTTTGTGGTAGAGGAAGCTGCACCTCTGCCTACTGAAGTGCCTGAGCTGCAGGTGGTGAGTCGTCATCTGTCCTGTGAATAAGTGTATCAGCTGGATAAAGAAACAGCAGTAATAAAAATAATTTATCCTGTTCAGAGGAAGCCTAGGGCACAAGTAAGGGTGCACCCTGGGCAGGGCACCAGCCCATCACAGGGCACACGACATGTACACACACATATGTTTAGGGTATCCAGTGTCCCTTGTCTAACCCAAATAACCAGCATGACTTTGGACTCTGAGAGGATAACCAGAGAACCCAGAGGAAACCCATGCAAGCACAGGTAGAACATGCAGACTCCACACACAGATGTGAGGACATGCAGACTTCACACACAGGTGTGAGGACATTCAGACTCCACACACAGGTGTGAGGACAGGCAGATATATCACAGACAACAGTGTTTGAGTTTGCTTATATTATATTTTCTTTAAATGGCACCTGAAAGGTGGAGTCACCTTGGGTGGGTCAACAATGTGCAGTTGCACAGTTCACAAGGGCGTCAGTTCTGTAAATTTTCAAGGAAGCAACCTTGGCCTGCATTTACACTTGAAGCACTACTGAGGAAAACTGTTTTCCCAAATAATGATTTCACTGAAACATGAGCTGTGCCCTGCGATCGGTTGGCGCCCCACCCTGGGTGTCCCTTGCCCTGCGCCCTTAACAAGATAAGCGGTATGGAAAATGAATGAATGAATGAAACATGAGCTAAAAGGCTGTGTTGAAACGGTTCAGGCCCTGACGTGTGTGGCTGGGCCCCTGTGGAGCATAAGTCATGATTTCAGTGTGTGAGTATTTCACTTGTGGAACTGAGAACTCTGTGAACACAGTTTCTTTTTCCTTAGGACCCGGCGGTCGAACTGCAGGAGAATGAGACGCACGGTAAACCTGTTTAAAATTTGTCATAGGTCTTTAGTGTTCTGCTATTTATACAACAGATGTGTGCACATCAGTACTATTTACTAGCAACTAAAATGCTTTGCAGATTACGATTATAAATAATAAATCAGAAATCTTAATCTGTTTAGTCTTCAAAGTTAAATATTTGTCCAGCTCACATTTTGCTAGTTCACCTCTTGTGGGACCCTGTTATACAGAAATTTATTTCAGCAAGCTCATAATTAGCTATGCTGGAATGAGCTATAACAAAATACACATTCAGATGTCACATCTATGAACCTTTTTTTGCAATTCCTCTAAATTTTACAGGTGAATTTACTGTTTTGTTAAACATGTTGCTCAAACAATTTAAGCAACATTATTTATTAGTGCAATATCACTATGTAGGGAAATATTTTTTGTTTGTAGGTAATAGTGAATGTGACCAAGTTAATGAAGACCAGCAAACACAAGGGTTTTTTCAGTCAGAGCAGGAAATCCAAATCAAACTGCTTTCTAAAGTTATATCTGAGGGCTGGTTATTAGCTATGGAAAGCTTTTACCTCTGCCAAAAAATAAATTTCTAAGATTGGGAATGATTAGTGAAGGGTCTGGACATGAATGTCACTTAAAAGTAAAACTCAACATTTTTCAGTGTAATTGTATTGGCTGGCAATGGTTATAATACATCATGTTATCGAAGTAAAATATTGAGCAATATGTCTTTGGCCTTATTTAAAACATTTCTTTCTTATTACTCATTTTTCCAGGTGGGCTGGTGAAAAAAATCCTGAAAACTAAAAAAGAATATGAAACCTCACCAAAGTCCACAGAGCAGGTGAGACAGAAGGTCCCTGGTGGTGAAATGGACTGAATTTAGCATTTTGCTCACATGAAACATCACTAGATGGCACTGTGGTACCATTGGCAAATTAATGTCTTGTGTTTGAGCACACACCCGGTACGATAGAGTTCCTAAAAACCACACATTTACAGCGGCTCTTTTTGTCAGGACATGCTGATGAAGCGAAAATTGCAAATTGGGACATGCATGCTGAATCGTAACAATGGACCTAAAGATCATATTGAATTTAAAGTTTGTTTTGTTGTATGGGACAAAATATGAATTATTTTGCTGTATCCCATGGAGTCATTATGGGGGTCATTATCTCTACGTTCTTAAATTTTGTTCTTTTAATTCCAGTGGAGAGTAAAACCACTCGGTTTGTCTACGTGGTTTTGTGTGAAAATGTAAGGTTTTTGTGGACAGCAGATGTGAACAGCATCTTAATGTGTGTGTTATTTTCTTTTCTGTGCTGCGGTTTGTTCGTTCCTCGCGTCTTGACAGGAGGCAGCGTGGTGTGTGGGTGTGACAGAGTGTGAGTCTCCCCGATGCTGATGAAGTGTTTCACGGCAGATTCACACACACCTGCCTGACTCCCTGACACCACATGGCACATAGTTCTCCGAATCACTGCAGTTAGTTTCAGCAGCACCAGCGATTACATTTACGTCCTTCAGGAAGGGCTGACAAGAAAAGTTTTTCTTGCTCTATCGGCTCAATAAAAAATACGTTCTGTAGGAAACCCCTAATCATGGGTAAATTTAGTAAATTTGCCTCCAGTAGCCCTTGCCAAATAATGTACCCGCCACCCCCTGCCATCATTTGCTTCTTTACTAAAGTATGTTATGAACTCTGATGCACAATACAGTATGTATCTCATACACACAATGAAGTTTCTGTGGACCCTGAACAATGTTTTGACTGGTTTCCTAACGATCGTGTGTGTGTGTGTGTGTGTGTGTGTGTGTGTGTGTGTGTGTATGTGTGTGTGTGTGTGTGTGTGTGTGTCATGTGCACTTTTAATAGAGATCAGGAAATTTCTGTCTTTCTAATGCTCTCTAATCCTCAATTTAAAGTAATTATCTTGTATGATTTGAAGTAGAATGATACAGAGTGCATCTTCTAAAGGGTCAGTATTTTACCAAACTCTGTCTCTGACCCCTAGTGCTGATCATGTGTGTTACTGATGTCAGTATGTGTACTTGGCATATTGAGACGTTACTATTTGGAGATGCTTACCTTGTAGGTTGGGATGTTCCAAGATTTTGTCAAAGGGCTACAGGTTTACCAAAGTGTTTGACTTCCTTTCCCCTGCAGCCCCTTCCCTCATATCCTGCCATTTAAACAGAGGGCTCTGTTTAAAAGAGTGTAATGACTTCCTGTTTGAAACAGTCGGAAGTCAATATAACAAATGAAGCAGTAATCGCCCATTAAAAATTATGATAATGATAGAAGCACCAAGCTTCCCCATGCACTTTGGGACCCAAAGTTTGGGTAGGTGTAATAGTACACAGCCAGAGTACTATCTAAGCAGTTTAGCAGTATGCAGTCATGGTGAGTAGAATATTTTCTGTATGTTAAAAGTGTCGGTTCTTTCTGAGTCCACAATGGAGGCCTTGGTTTAGTTTGGTATTTCACTGTTATTTCCCTTCATTAAAAGGGGCTGTAGAAGTGCCTCTTCTGTCCCTGTAGTCGCTTCAGGTTTGCTGTGAGTGAGACTATGAGGAATTTGCTGTATATTTTTGGTGTGACCTTCTCAGCGACCCTGCAGAGCGCATGTATATTATTGTAGCATAGTTCTCCGAGGCCGCCCCTTTTATTTACACACGAAAGGGGCCCTGAGCAGCTGCCTTTCTTGCCCTCCTTCCTTTGCACCATCAAATTAGCCCTGATGAAGGTTTGCGGCAGATAAATAAACGGCTGGGCCCAAACAGAGCGCTGCTGAGTGAGGCAGGAGAAAGGCCAGGGTGCCCTACACAGCGTGTGCGGCAAAATAAACATGCCTCCTCTGGAACTGCTGCCCTCAGCTGGGCCGCAACATGAAGATCTGCTTCTGCCCAGGCGTGCGCTCACTCCCTCTCTCTCTCTCCCGGGCCCCCCCCCCCCCCACACAACAATGTGGCCAACTGTGGT
>JABJVR010000031.1:1972109-1995478 GCA_025773905.1 Chitala chitala
CCCCCCCCCCCCCCCGGCCCCCCCCCCCGCCCCGCCCCCCCCCGTGTCGGGGGGCGGGGGGGGGGGGGGGGCGCCCGGCGGGGGGCGGGGCGGCCACTTTGCATGCAATACGGCACACCGCACGGCTTCCCGCGGCGTTTGATGGTGGGAACGTTGCCAGGGAGGTGGTGTGTTTGTAAAGTCAAATGCGTACCACATGTGATAGCGGACCTGGTGCTGCACACGGGTCTTCCCTCCCTTCGTGCAGCGCATCTCGATGCTAATTAGCCTACCGCCCATCTTCCTTCCTGACAGGCCCCTGTCAAACGCCCACTTGCTTCTCCAGTGATGGCAGTGGGATTGCAGCCACGCAGGTGTCAGCCCACCACAGTCGCAAGTAAGGAGGTGAGTTGAAAAATGCTGGCAGAGCCGTTCATAGTACGGCACCCATATGAACTCCACCATTATCCTGATTGATCCAATGGGAGCCACCATGACTTGTTACTGCTTCCTATGGCCAGTTACCGTGTTCCATTTCCATTTCTGATTACGACCAACCACCGCCTGACATGAGACAAAAGTTAACCCAGTTAAATCTAGTCACGCAGGATTTTCACAATGATGCCGTACTGAGTGATATTAGCAAAGAAAGAACAATTACTAAGCCATTTTTATAATAAAGTTTTGTGGGCAGTACGGTGCGTATGTTGTCAATATTGCCTACATAGCCGAGAAAGATTTGTAGACTGTCGGCTAGCTAAAGCTAACATTACGTACATGAAAACATTTGATAGTGACTTACACAACAACCTAATAAACACAAACTTATATTAAATGCTAAATGACTGTTTCATTTGCTTAGGTGCTCAGCACAGACTACTATGATTCAGGGTTTGTTTTGGTTGGCCAACACTTTGGTTAAGCTCTACTTCTGCTTTCAGAAAACCCAATGTTGGGTACTTTTATAATCTGTGGTGGGTTGGCGCCCCGCCCTGGGTGTTCCCTGCCCTGCGCCCTATGTGCTCTGGGATGGGCTCCAGGCTTCCCCGCGACCCTCACCAGGAATAAGCGGTTAAGATAATGGATGGATGGGTACTTTTATAATTTTCTAACTCTTCGCCATCAGTACCATTGCAGAGCACAGTGTAATAGATACCAATGCAGCCAATGTCAGGCTGTTGCCTCATATTGTCGTCCCAGTCCATTAATTTAAGTGGACGAGCCGCTGTCCCCAAACATTTGTCAACACTTGTCAAAATGTCTTAGCTGCGTAACCGTCTTGGGCATTTCGGCATTATCAATTTTTAATACCAATGTATCCAGGTTGTTCTATAGCTACGTTTACAATAAAAACAGATGAACAGCAGAACACACAAACCAGTTTCTGCTATGACTCACTGGAGAGGTTAAACTTCAGGAAAGTTGTGGGCATTACACTAATTATTTGTATGCACGTGAACATAAGCGTGCACTCAGAGTGACACGTTAAACTTTATAATGTAATTAATAATATGAAATAATAAAAAATATAATTAGAACTCAGGTTTTATTCATTTTGTAACACATCCCATAAATGCACAATGTCTTACAGGATATCAAGGTACCTATTTTTTTCCCTCCACTTATGTACTGTTTCAACACAGAAGAGCTCTCTTCTTGCCAGCCTTTTGGTATTTTACGAAATGATCCTCAACTCAAATATTTCATTTCCATGTTCTTGGAGGAAAGCTCTTTATTGAGAACAGGCTAAGTCGTGGACTTATTGAAAGCACCAGGAGATTGCAGGATTTCTTCCCGTTTTGACAAGACCATAAACCAGACTGTCATGAAGCTATGAGAGCACAGCACGTCACGTCACACAGAGATCCAGGTGAGCAGGGGCTCTAACGCTTTGATATGGCCGTTTAGTTATTCTGTGCTGTGGTACTCTGGAACTTTCAGGTAAGGCAGAGTTTGTGCTTTGCTGCGTTGAATGTTTGGCTGAGACACATTAACCGGCTTAATGAGGTGTACACCTAAGGCCTTGCATGCGCCACCCCATCGCACGGTAAATGAAACAGGCCAACGAGAGAGGGCAGCTGATTCAGGGGAGCCATTGGTGTTTCAGGGGAATTTTCACTTTTCAGCCTCTGCATGCAGCTCACATCTGTGGGGAAAATCTTTCGTTTCCTCAAAACACACACACACACACACGAGCCTCTTTCTTGGTCTGCTCCAAGTACCAGGGAAATGGCATGCAGGGGGGGGGGGGGGAGAAAGAATATTATGGGTCCAGGAAAAAAAGTGTGGAGAAGTGAAAATGACCATTTGATACTAAATTCAGAAAAAAATAAAACCTACAAACCAAAGAAACAAAGCATGAGCATAACACTGGGTAGGTACTGCATGTGATCACAAACCTGAGATATTACATTACAGGAGAGTAGATCCAAGATGAAAGGTTTGGTGGTGGAAATGAATCCTTTGCGTGAGAGTCACATGACAGCAGGGCGAGCTGCACCTGATGAGTGCATGGCAGCAGCTTCAGCTTCAGAATTGTGCTGAGCTTCGGCCACGTGGCAAGGATGAGCAGTACGTCAGCGCATGTCCATGTGCCCGGCGTGCTGCCCATCTCCTCCGCGAGCACCAGGCAAATGCCATGCGCTGGCCCAGAGCTAATGCAAAGCATCTTTTGTCAAGCAGGGCACTGAAAAGGATGTGATGTGGCTAAAACAAATAAAAGAATCATAAAAAGAGGATCAAAGCACGCCCTGCAAATCTGTTCCCTCTGGCAAATCGGCTTTCAACCTAGAAGGCAGCGGGGAGGGGGGGCTGAAACAAAAGTGATTACACATCCTGAAAATGCATCTCACAGAACAGGTCACCGACAACACTGACACGCTTCTGATTGATTAAGTGGACATCAAACGGTACCCGCCCATTCTTCCTCTCCAGTCCATCGAAGTCTGCAAGAAGTCTCTTTCATAATACAGTCTATTTATAAAGTGAAGACTGAAGGGGAGGTCTGGGGGGTGGTGGCTGTGGGTGGGGGGAAGGGTGCTCAAAGGCAGCCGCAGATGTTGGCACGAGCGGATGACAATTATAAAACACAGGCCACCAGGAAGTCAGTAATGCTATCAAGGCCCAGGCGCTTAGGCAAAAACATTTGGTTTGCAGAGGCCAAAGGGGCCTTATGAAGCCATATCCCATCACAGCTGTGTTTCCACCAGCCCCCCCTCTACCACCCCACCCCCAACCCCAAACATCTCTCCCACCCTGCTCAGCCAAGGGACGTGGAAGGTCAAAACACTGCTACATTCACGCCTACAGCTGAAAGAGGTCACAGAATGATGCTAAACTGCACACCAGCAAACCAGGCAGCTGGGTGAGGTCCTCCCCACAGGGACAATACCCACAATGCACTCTTCAACAAGGGGTGTCCCAAAGCCAAAGCCATGGGGCGTTCTCGATAAAGAAGCAAATTACTATTGCATGAATCACATAATTACAGAATAATACACAACCCTGTGGAATATCACAGTTTAACAGTAAAATTAAAGCACTTCATGTAAATGCAGAAAGTAGATGATTGTCTTTTCAAAATCAAACGAAGCCACAGGAGGGTGAAACTACAGCGTTATTTGATTTGCTACATTTGTTTCACTGCACTTCAAAGGCTTCAGAATTCTTGCAAAACCACGCAATGACAAATGCTTCAAAACAAATGTGTTTTTTTTTCAGAGCTACTCACAAGAAACAGATTCAGCATTCTGGTAAATACATATTCCAGATTAACCTTAGAAATTCTAGCACCCTTAAGTGCAGATCTTTTGTTTGACTTTATAAAAGCAGGCTGTCAGGCAGGATTGGCATATTTGTGAGGTCTGTTAGTGAGACTGTATACTACCCTCTCTCTCCCCACCACGCTTGCATCTCCAAAAACAAAGGGGTCACTATGTGACCATGAATGAGGGGGAAAGACATACTGTGTAACAGTTTACACTGGCAAACAGAGGCCTTTGTAATTACCACAAAGGACATACCAGAGTAGCAACCCGATAATTCATCCAACAAACAACGTCTGATGTCGGTAAATGATCCAAGCGCCTTCTACAAAACCCTAACGAAACTGCTTGGTTGGTGTCCTGCTGAAAGTAGGGTGACTAATGACAATGTACGATAACTTCCTGAGCCTAAATGACAATCACAGAGTC
Organism: Chitala chitala; assembly: GCA_025773905.1. NCBI lineage: Eukaryota > Metazoa > Chordata > Actinopteri > Osteoglossiformes > Notopteridae > Chitala > Chitala chitala. The sequence goes on from JABJVR010000031.1 coordinate 1,976,282, forward strand.
ATGAAATCCCCGTACCATAAAATCTGTTGTTCGGTTCTCATAGAACTTCGTACATGCTTCTAAATTTATTTGTGAATACATCGTCTATAAATCAAGGCAAAGTGTTGATTAATCTATAGGGAATCATGTGATATGGAGGCTGCCCTTGACAACCAGCATTCCGCTGCTCCTGCAGTGATGAAAATAAATGGGCAGCTTTGAAAGAAATCAATGCAGAAATGGAGGGACACAGTAATGCAATAAAGTGCAGAGAAATGAGAAAATGGAAAACATAAAAAAAACCTTACCATCATACTGAACAATGGACGCCGAAGATCAGTACAATAAAATGTCATTGCACAATAATATTGACCCTCAAGAACCCCGTTGAGCAACGTCTCCCCCCGACTCGTTTGAGAGTTAACAAATCGCCTTGAAAGAAATAGTTTGCTGCCATTAAAATACCTTTTAAAATATGGTAAGCTTATCAAATAATAAGAACCACATGCCGTTATTTTCTGTATCTTGGCGGGGGCTTTGCGGGGGAGAGCTTTTGCTCTGTAGCAGACTTTGATCTGTGTGACACAATGTGGCCCTTGCACGGACTCCTTTTGGTTGGAAATACTGTTCAATTAAAAATCACAGGAAGGCCACTGACACTCACTGTTGACTGTTGCAATGTTAAAAGGCTCAGGTAAACATTGCTGCTTCGGAGCAGGTAAACTTGAAAAGCCAACTCACACAGGATCGCCGCCTCATGACAGCAGCGCAGACAGAGAGGCGGCGCCCTGAGGTCCCTCCGACTGGGCACGCTCGGGGCTGCTGGCTACCCGGTGACATTTCGCTAAGGAGACATTGCGTCAGCATCAGTATGTTTTGCCTCTGCATGCAGAGAGTCGCTACTGCTCCATAAAAATGATGATCAAATTCCATCCTAATGGAAAAAGATGCACCAAGGTTTTCACAAGCAATCCCACATAAAAGATTTTCCAAAGTCATGTTTTTTTATTTTCCAGTTCTGAGGGGTCCTGCTGACTTAACTAGTGACTGAGGCTCCACAATGTTTCCCTGGGGAACTGGGACATTATCTGTCAATAACAGACAGCCTTACCTCTGCGCTTCTTATTAGCACATTTTCATGCTATACAAAGACAACACAGCGGTAGACCCAGGAGGCGCATTGGCAAAACAGGCTGAAGGAGGCATCCTGAGCCTCACCTGATAGCTTTACCACTCCTGCTTGTGTGGATGATGAGCCTGCAATAACATGGCTATGGATGACAGCCACAGGGTAGTGAGTTGTGTTCATAGCCACAGCTAACAGCAGTACAGCAATACACATGACTGCGGTGCCACCATCTGTTTCAGGAGCTCTGCAACAGAACCATTCGCTTCACAATTACATCACACCCCCAGCATGCCTTGCAACAGGAAATGCATGCAGCCAATGTGAATGACAACAGGTACTAAACCCCATAAATCCCATGGATTATCTATTGCGTAGGTCCTGTAGAATATATAAATAAAATAAAATGTGTGGGATTGCTCCTTTGGTGAGTATGGGCTTTGTAAGTTATCTAAGCAGGATGCAGACTGGGACAGGTGCTCTGGGCCAGCCTTGACGTTCAGCCCAGTGGCCGGAGCCGTCTGCGAATTCCTTTAGCGTGGCTCACATTTCTCTCGTTTGGCCCAAGCACGTGTTTTCGGACTGCTCCTTTAGTGGGGAAATTACTTTTCACAGCCCCCGAAGGAGCCGGGCTGGGCCGGGCCAGGCGGTGCTCTCCAGCAGGTGGCCTGCCAAGTGTGCTGTCCTACGGGGCTGATTACAGCAGCGGGTCGCTCAGGCAAGAGGACAGGTTCATCATCTCCAGCAGAACTGAATCGCTGCCTGGAGGCCTGACCATCCGGCAGAATGCAGTAAGGCTGTATTTTATCCTGTATGCACCATACTGTCCTGAACAGTCTGACGGCCCTATGAATCTCCACGGTTACCACACACGCTCATGGCGCACATGCTGACAAGCTCGACTTGGCAGCCGAGGGCAGGGGATCGCGAACCAGAACGACTTGGACAGACCTCAGCTTCTTTGGGGGTCTTCAAATACTTGCACACAATTAAACAGTCTGGGTCTATCCAGTATCAACAAAGCCAGTAAAAATGAAACTAAGGCGTATCAGTATTCTTTGGGTATTACTTGGAGGCAACATACAAATTTTTTTGTGATTGTGTAACTGATGAAACTATGACAAAAGCTGTTGTTCCTCTGTCTTGGTTTTTACACATTTTGCACATTGCATGTTTAGTTCAAAGCACAATGAATTGCACTGCAGGATTAAATCAGGTTGTGAAAAAGACCATATTATTACATGAAATGATTTATGGTAAAATGTTCCATAAACACAAAATTGTCTTAAAATTAGCTCACAAAAGAATGGATTTGGAATGAAGAAGACTGCTGTGACAGACTGGGGAACTCCTAATGCTCTGGGACTGTAACATGTGAGTTCTAAGCTTTTTATATGATCAGTTTAATGTAAAATGTTTATGGCATATATGAAGGCAAAGACAAACAAAAAAACACAACAGGAATATTGGACCAGTGATGGTAACGAAACAGTGACAAACTCCTGTACCAGGTAATCCACGCCTGGGGTTCCTAAACCTTTTAATTGTAAAACCAAAATGAAAATCCTAAGACTCATTTCAGGACCCAATAACACAGATATTTCTATTTCTTATTCTGTTGTTTAATTACTTTGGCAACCCATATCAAGCAAGTCCATGACCCAGAACGGGTCACAACCCGTTCCGAGCTGTGCATTGCACCAACATGCTGACCTGTCCATGCGTGGACTTCACCATGCTGGTGATGGTCAATCATGTGCGCTAATCACATCTTGTGCTGAAACTCATGGCACTGCGATGATTTAAAAAATAACAAAGAATTTATCCATATAGAAAAAAAAAAAAAACACTTTGAGATGGATCTTTGAAGCGCTTTTTTGAGGCTTGATACAGGCACCCAGGCTTGGGAAGAGACTCCCCGCAGGAAGTGCATCGTCCGTGGGCTGAAGGACGCGGCCTTGGAATGTCAGAGCCTGTTTGGCTCCGTTTCTCTCGTCTTTATGAAACACAGTGACTCACTGATCCTATTATTCTTTCATGGAAGCACTTTATAGGACCCACGAATCCTATTTCCTATTTCCTCTTCTTCTGATTAGTGTTTATGTTTAGTAATCTGTTTCATATAATCTTCTGTGTTTGCATGTTCCTTCAAATGACATCTTCCCCAATTACCTAATTATGTGGATTTAAACCACTGGCAACAGTGGAGGCACGCAGGACATTGCAACACCTTTTTGAACTGGACAAAAACACCAGTCCAGCTGTAATGAAGAAATGTGTGCTGTTATGTGTATAAAGAAGCTTTTTTAATGGTTTCACTATTCATCTCAGTTTTTGTGACCTGTAAATACATGCTATAAATTTTATTAAAGAACGTATTAGTTGTTTCATCTGACACGGCTCATCCTTCCTCATGCATCAGGTGTTGCAAACAAAAGCATGAACTAACTTTTATTTTAATGCAGTCTTTATAACTATGTAAGGCCCCTGTATACTTCCATAAAATAACTATATAGCAGCAAAACAGCTTCCTCTTTTCAAAAACATACATGTACCAGTCAAAGCTCTGCCCTATGTCTGCAGTCAATAAGTCCACATACAATGTTGGGCCTAAAGGGAGCCTGGAGAAAAAGTTTGGAAGTCAGAAGGTTGAGCCGTGTTGCCGTGTCCCTTAGCAAGGTACTTAATCAGCACTGCTTCAGCGAATGTCCAGTCACTCGTTAAAAAAATGGACAAAAGCAGCTGCTGAGAAAGTTAACGATATTTTGACTTCAGGCTTCACCACATGATGGATTCCCAGATGGACAATAAGAGGTGAAGCCAGAATGAGTACACGTGTGTGGCCACGCATGTGGGTTCGCGTTGCCCTGTGTGCCTCTCGCACGGCACTCGCGGGGCACTGTCACTTCCTCTGCAACGCTGCCAACACGGTTTTTTCAACGCCTTTTCACGTTGCGTGTTTGATCGTAGTTACTTTACCTTTGCGTTATTTGTGCTTGCAAGTCCCTGCTGCTGCCCCGCCCTGTACAAACATCTCCATGTCACTGCAGAAGCCCCAGAGCACTGTGGGTGCCTCTCTCAGATCAGGCATGGGCACCCTGCCAGCGGCCTTCTTCACAGAGACCACACTTAATTGCTTTCAAATGTGCGTTTCGGCAGGGGAAAGCGACGTCTCTCCATCGAAGGCTGAATTAATTTATTGCCGTTTCTTAACAAGGCTTTAAAAAGCCTGTTCAGGCTGAGATGTGTGTAGGCACAGGGGATAGATCCATCTGTGAGGTTTAAAGATGCGGTGTAATGCAAAGATGCACAGAAACATTACCCATATTCTCCAGTCTGCATATTTTAACCTCGGCACTTATGTCGATCCCTTTAGAGATATGTCACTAACTACACATGCGAACATAATGGCCATCTGTGAAATGACAACTCAACAGCTTAAGAAAAACCACAACTGTACCCTGAAATACATTTTGAGATAATAGTATAACTGCACATTTCAAAAGAATGTATGGTGTTCATAGACGGGTAAAGGTCAGCAAATGCAGATGAAAAATTATATCAATTGCAATTTTACTTCTCCTGGTATGGAAAGGAAGAAGTCAGAAATTATTGTGTTCCTGATCTATAACAGTATATTTTAAATACTTCTCATACATTTATGAAATCCAGTTCAAAATGCAAGTGGTGTATAATTTACCTTTTTGATATGCTTACTATGAAAGCCAATGAAATTTATAATATATACTTCATAAGTTTTCTTTGAAAGCACTGAAAAACTGAAAGTATTACCTATTTATGATATGCACCTTTGTTACTTGGCTTTGGGTTATGGTTTCAATATTCAAGGGGAAAGATATGAATGCACAAAAATTTCTTCAAAAATTAGCTCATTTTAACTTGTGGCAACCTTATTCCCTATTTGAGGAATGTTTTTTCAGATGCCCACTAACCAAGGCAGAACTTCTGTGCTGGTTAGAACAAAATGTTTTCAATTTCTTATTTGTTGCCAGTATAAATGTGTAGAGTAATAACTATAGCGTTAAACTTTTGGATTTGATCACAGAAGACAGCTTGCGTTTCATCTTAACACACAAAAAACATAAAAGAACTTCAGTGCATTAATAGTAAAAATAATCAGTCAGGCAATACAGTTGATTTTTTCTTATGACTTAAGATCGTTTCTGGCCACAGAGTTTCTACAGTCTTTAACAATCTTCGCTACCAAGGGTTGCCAGTTTATATGAATGACAATCACAGAAGACAAGAGACTAAACAGTCCAGACAACATATTATCTGCAAAGGATTTTGGTGCTTGACCTGCTATAACTGAACTGTGACCCGGCTGCTAGGATTGAATGAGGTTCCCGTCCAAATTACCTGGCATCTCAGGGACTGACAGATGGAAAACATGCACATTCTGATTTTGCCAAGAGATTTGTGTTCCTGATTCAACATAAGATGCGGCAGGTATTAAACTGTCTAACCAATCAGTCTTATGGAATGCCTACTTGTCTTCAAACCAAGACCCATAATCCCACTGACATTTAAAAAGCAAAGTCAAGAAGGTGTTTCAATAATGATAAATTCAGAAGTTGAACATTATCCATTTTATGTATTTATTTTAATTTGTGTGCTGAAATACATCATGTATGTCATTTGTTTCATTTTGAGGATCAAAATGTTGCCATATGTTTGTAAGTCAAAATGCATTTGCTCATTTTCTAAATGTAATTTGTATATTTTTTAAGGAGTTAGGTATTTACAGCCTTTGCTAATTAATACAAAATTTTGACAGTTAGATGATGTTTTCCCTCAAATTTTAGTTGGTGTAGATCCTTTACCTTACTTGCTAAATTAAATAATACATTTTACATTGTGGGACACAAGTTTAGTTTATTAGAATTTTGCTTCAACCTGTAAATATTAGGGAACATGATAAATTTTCTGTTAATCTGTTTTATATTAAGTAATTATTAATTTATTATTTTCTCTTTGCAACAGGTGATTATAGGTTGCAGAATGAACTTTAACTGTATCCATGTGCAGTTCAATATATCTCAGGAAATATATACCTGCCACACCCTATTTTGATCCAGGAACACCAGTCACTTGGTAAAATCAGGATGTGTTGGAAAATATACATTTGGAAATGATGTGCGTAGCTCACCACATGCAAGAAGTCCAGTGTCTTTCCTTAACTGGTACTACCATACTGGCTATGTAATCCAAGCCTTGTGGTGTGAATTTTAATTCCTTGTACAGATAACTGAAAAGGTTATTTGACCTTTTCTTCAGTTCACCTGACGTTTCATTTTTTTGTGAAAAGAGTGGTCTTTTTCTTAACCAAACGCTTTCCTTTTTGTTTACCCTGTTGACAAGTCTCTTACCTTCTGGTACCTATCTCCGTTGAGGCATAGATCATACTCTCTGCACTCTGCAACAGTTTAACTTTCAGCATTGGTAGGGGCAAAATCACCCTCCAGCTCTGAATGTGAAAACATTTGGAGATCAATATATATTTTCTAGGTTGGCTTGGTTTCTCTGCTGCACTCTGCTTCTCTGCCTTACCTGACCTGTACTGTACTGCGATGTGTCAGACAGATCTTAAAGCAAGTCCAAAAGTGTGCTGGACTCCACCCTCAAGAGACTTGACTATGTCACAATTATTTACTACTGTGTTTTATTTCTCCAATGAAGTCAGTCTAATTATTTGTTTTCTTGAAAAGATGGAAATCATACAAAACAAGCAGAACGAACAAGTGCAGGTGCTTTTAACTGTTTGGTCGGAAAATAAATTACAGCACAACAGGGAATGGTCGATCAGGAAGGAAAAGATGTTTTGGGATGTAGCTGTAAAATTGCCAAAAACGGGGGTGTTTCGTACAGAAGAACAATGTCAATATAATGGAGGCGACCCAGGTTCGAAGTCACAACCTCGCAGCCTGCATAGAGATCGCAGACAAGATGATTAGCCACTGAGCTAAAGACCTGGATCCATCACTTGAGGGACTAATCAGACTGTTGCCTGGACTACCGAGGGATTTCTACCATTGCACTTCATATTCTGTTGCACCAAGAGAAAGATTTTTAATGTAGCTAATTTTTTCCTGAAACGGTTAATGCCAGAATGGAGTATCCCAAACTACAGAAGAGATAAAACCTGACTGTCCAAAATACAAGTGAGGACATCCTGTAACTCTGTCACCATGGGAAAAACAAGATACACATTACTCTAATACAAACCTCGTTACAGCAACTTTTGAGGAAAAGATTAATATTTATTCTTTGTAATGCAGGTAATTTATTTACAAATAAATTCAACAAGCATCTTCTGTTACAAATGACAATTATATACTAATAACAGTTGGAAACACACAGGTGGAAATGCTGCATCTAACTTAGCACATGTACAGAATCCAGTGTCTTTCACTCACTGGTACCACCGTATTGGCTACTGAAATCCATGTCTTGTGGTATGAAAGTTCATTCCTTTCAAGGATGACTGAAGATAATATTACTTCAGCGCCAAAATTTAACATTAGGAGCCGAGCTATTAACTTGTTTTCCCGCCTATTCAAATGAAAATGATAGATTCCTGAAGGAAAAACGCTTTTCCATGTGTTTAATGGGGCTTTAAAGCCTCGCGACAGCATTTAAAGCTTTCCGCTTTGTGGTTGTGCACCGTTTTTGGCTGTAGCTCGGACTGTCGTTCCGTTTCGGCACATTATTGTTTTTTTTTTTCCAAGTACCCATGTGGAATGTGATTCATTGCATTATTGCATACTTTGTTAAATTTACCGAAATTACAGCGAAATATGTTGTAAAAGCTTTCCAAGGAAACGTGTAAAAAAAGGAAACATATCAGACGTTTAGCCGTTGACTAATACCCCTGAAAGTAAATAACTGCTTTGAAATGTATAAATGTTTAAAATATACTGGATGTTTTATACGTGTCAACATGTGCAAACTGTTTTTCCATTCAACATGATGATGTTGATGTAATAACAACAATGACGACGACGACGTCAACAACAACAACAATAATAACAATAATAATAATTAGTCGAATTCATTTTAGATGTTCAGTCGGACTGGAACGAAGTTTGAAAAAGTTTTAGAAACGGGTGGTAGAGTTCCTGATCGAATTTTAAATCTCACAGTTCCCATTTTTCACAGTTCCCATTTTTAAATATGTTTCTTGCTGGTGAGAAAGGCCTGGCTGATTTGGCAAGACTGGATCTGCTTCTGACAGCGTCCCGCTTCTCTGACTGATGTCAAAACACGGCTGCGTCAGCTTTTAAGTAGAAGCAGAAGGTTGTGACAAGCAAAAGGTGACTACATTGTTTATCTTTTATATGGCTTTGTTTTGCCTGTGAAATCCGTCGGCATGTTTAAACAAAGATCAATGGAAAAAACTTAGGAGTGCTCTAACGAAAACGGAAGGCTCTCTAAAACGTAACGAACAAAGAAAAACGAATAGCGTTTATCAATATATTTAATTATGGTAAGGTTCATAACTGAAAACGCGAACAGTCCTGATGAGACTCAGACTGAACTCGGTGCAGTACGCCTGTGTTATTTTAGTGATAAACTGAAAACATGGAAAATTAACGAGTCAATTATCTAGTTGTTGTGTGACCTAAATATATTAAATCAAAATGTAATTTATTTTTCAATTTCGCTCTCAAATACGAAGACTATAGATAACAACATTACACTGGAAAATTAATAAATGGAAGGGGAAAGCATTTAATCGACATGTTAAAAGATACTGGGGACAACTTGCGTTTCATGTTTTGAAAGGAGTGTTTCGGAGTAACAGGAGCAAAGTGTATACTGAGAAAAAAGGAAATATTTCAGAGACTGGGGGGAAATGCCAGTACTATATACACATTCACGTTTAGTTTCCTTGATGTTCAGATACCATACGGTATGCAACCGTCGTGTGTTTAACATCTGTGAGCATTTAAACAGAAGTAATTAGCCTTTTTAAACACCCTATTAAACAATGGAAAGCCCTTAAACTATGTTTAATACATAGATATACTGTGTAATAACCACTGCTTTACTAATACCATATCGGACTGCCCTGCTTAAAGGACTTTTGATAAAACTTTTACGACGGAAAATTTTGACGCATCTAACGTGGATTAAACTCGTGGATTATAGCGTTATTTAACCAGTGGTAAAATATTTCCTGACGCAGTTTACTTTGATATTGGGCAGGCAGTGCCCACATTTTTGTTTTCTTTAATCAGGCCTGCAGGCCTTTGTCAGTATGTAGTTAAGATTTTGCTCTGTCATGACTGCATCACCAAAAGCATGAAGTAGACTTGCTAAAAGATGTAATAATGCAATGTAATCCCAATTGGTATACATACAGGAGCGCGTGATAAACTTTACTACAGGTCTTGAACTCACAGCATCTCACTTTATATTTCTTAATTGCAGACACTTGCAAAACGTTTGTCGTTCTGTGAACGTAATGGAAACCGTATGTCAGGAAATATATACAGATTTACTAAATAAGAACGTTGGCCATCTTGCCTAACCCGTCTTCAAAACCTGTACAAAACATTTAATTAAATGGTGTCTAATTAGAGCCTGTGCCTGGATACTTAGCTGTCACGTTACCAGTTTTGCTATTTACAAATTTGTGACGCAAAACCATCTGACCATGCAACAGCAACTATCTCTAGGTTGCTTACAATCTTTAAAATATTGACTATTGAAAATCAAATAATAACGACGAAAAGAATTTATAGTCCAAATTTGGGTGAGACAGTTTTAAAAATCTATTTAAATTAAACTGGAACTGATTTGAACTGCTGTAGTATTTCCGCCCGTGCTACATGCCTGTCATTTTAACTATTAGTTTACCTTTTATAAATTGAATAAAGTAGACAAAGTGTTAATGAACCGGCTGCTGTTCTTTCACAGAAAGATCGCATTGAGACTGGTAATTTATTTTAATCAATTCAATACCTACAAATGTAACCTTGTTTTAAATTCATGTTACTTAAGCTTAGAATAAAGAGGTACTATCATATGTTTCTGACAGTATTGTCTGGTGTTTCTTGCGCTAATTATTTTTTAAGCGTTCCCATTCATATACCCTCTTGCCCGCAGCACTGCACCATGTAAAGGGCTGCACGAACTGAGACTGGCAAATGCGACATGCTGTTCTAGATGTTACTGGATCTTCTATGTGTTATTGTCGCACAACTGAGACGGCCTAAATAATTGGACACGTGGCTTTCTCCGCCGCCGATATCCCCGATTTCCTTTGTACTGCCCAGTTTATTAACAAGCAACGAGTGATGTATTATGAGAGGGCACATGTACTAATGAGGTCTTTTTCAATCAGGTGAACGGACCCATAGGAGACCTGGACGCCCTCAAAGTATATAATCACCAAGATAAAACCAAAGCAAGTCAGTTACGCACGATGCGTGCCATGTAGCCCGACGCCTTAAGGCCTTTGTTTAATCGTATCCTGTTAAACTGGCTAGCATACGAAAGGTAGATTTTAAAAGCCAAATATAGGTGATCAGAAACTTAAACACGACAGGAATATTCAATATTTTGATGTAAATGATATTATAAAACTACACTGAAATGGAAGACATTCTTTTTAACTTTGATCAAGACGTTGCATCAGATTTTACCTTCTGGGGCCAAATGGATCAATCACAAATAGACAGTTTATTCTTTGACTGCACGTCAGGACAGCTGTCCCCCTGGTCTGGTTTCGGCTGCCAGTCAGTATTCCCCGATGCGCAACTGACCGTCACGGATTTGGACTCCCACTCCCCGCAGCTGGGAGCCGGTGCTGAAGTGGACAGCTCCTGTGCGGGCGAACCCCACGAGATCGTCAAGCGCAGGCAGCGCCGGGTGGCAACGCAGCACCCGTACAAAGTGCAGCGACACGCTGCCAACATTCGAGAGAGGAAGAGGATGTTTAACATTAATTCTGCTTTTGAAGAACTTAGATGCCACGTGCCAACATTTCCGTATGAGAAACGCCTTTCTAAAATAGACACCCTAAGATTAGCTATCGCCTACATTGCTCTTCTGAGAGAAATCTTGACATCCGGCTGTGACCCTAAGTCATACGTAGATGAATGCGTGAAAAATGGTTACAAAAACAATGCCAATGCCATATGGAACACAAGTGGTAAGTAATAATAAGCAAACGAACAAGTTTAAGAAAATGTGTATATCAAATAGAAGTCCACGTGCGGCCATAAATCGAAGACTGTGTGAAACTTCGATTCAATTTTGATTGCAGTTAAATTACATTCGGGCACGCTCGTGCTTAAATAATCAAACAAGGTGGATTTAACAAATTATGTTTAATATGTCATGAAATATAGCTAAACCACATTTACTGATTTGCATGTTAGCAAAAACAGTCATTGTATAGACGTATACGCATTTGACGTAAATAACTATATATGCCGTGTACTATTCATTAATCTTAAAATTTAAATTGAGATTTAGTGGCTATGTACAATAGTTGAATCCAGTGTGATGTTATTAATTTATGTGAGCTATGAAAATATACTAGCACTAACGAAAATTTAGCAATATGTATAAAGAGCAATTACAATTATTTTAATATAGTGTGTTAGCTTTAACCAGATAACTTGATAGAATAATACAAGCACTGATTTTCTGACTGTATAAATTGAAAAGATAAAGTGATACCTACCGTTTTTTTTTTTTTTTACTTTTTTTGACTACTTTTAACAATATTATATATACATATTAAAACCTTTAAGAAACCGGGGTCTTTTCTAAGGAACTGACTGCGATCTTATCTTGCCGCTTTTAATTATGTTAACAGCGCACGATCCGATGAAGCGCTTCTTTGAAGTGCTTTTAACAGCTATTGAGTTAATTTCTAAGCCATGTTGGCACAGAAAACACTTTCCGAATGTGAATCTGGACTTTTATGTACGCGTGTCACATTAAACTACCATTTAACAAAGAAAAAGATGTTTTTTTCTAACACTGTAAAAGGGGATATGCAAATATTTCATGCAAAACATAAGCTGATTGGCTCTGAATTGCACTCAACTCATTTAAACAGGAGATGCTGTATGGTCTTAAACAGTCCTTTTGTTTACTTTTCTTCTCTGTTTTACTTCCAGCTGTCGAGCGCGTGGCTTTGCTCTTCGCAGCCTCTTTGCTGGAGCACAAGTGCTTTCCTTGTCCTCATTGGTGCACTGCGTGTTTTCATTAACCAATTCCCTTATTGCCTCACCAAGGCGGGAGAGCTTTAATGAGTACGAGGGTCTCCTTCGTGGAGCCTTCAATGTGCAACTTGTTAAATGGCCATTAAAGTGAATTCAGTGCATTGTGCTTGCCTCGCTTTGTCTCCCGTTCATTTCAGATCTGACTGCCCGACTCTCCTGGATAAAGTGGGATTAGGCACACACTGATAGCCCGTGGGACAAGACAGCCAATGCGCATCTCCTCAGCCCCTTTAGACAGAGGGATCCTGTCCTGGTCGTCATCTGCACTCTTCCCATAATGCTCATGCTCCGAACTTTAAATTTGAGTCCCTAAAACTTTGTTTAAATGGTTCTCTGATGCACTGATATAAAAAGGAGTCTGGCTTTGATAACTACAATATGTTTCCTGTGTGCACTTTGTGTTTTTAATGAATAAGAAATGAAAACTTGTACAGGTGTAGTAATTAAATGCCTGTAATTCATATGGCTGGTGTTGATTTTAAAATTTTGCATGTAATTATGTGTGTTAACATTGTCTGCGACTTTGACATTTCTGTGACCATTTAACACAATCTGCACCCGCTGCAATCATGGTTCAGAAAAGCAATTTATTTCCAAACTTTTAAAAAAGATCTGAACACCAAAAACCCAGTGCACTTTGCCCTTGATCCCTGGTGAGCCTGCTAACAGTTTCTGTGACTTCTGGGAGCGCTGAGTAAATGGTTACCTGCTTTAGTGCGCTTGCAGGTGTGAGCAGTGATCCCGGTGGTGACACTTTGCCTACAGCTCTCCGTCTCAGTGCAATGAGACAAAGCAACTACTATGTTTGTTTAACCCAGTTTCCCTCAACATAAAAGTTCCACTTATGGAAAATTTTTAGTGTATTTTTTACTACCTATGAACCGTTGCACAGACATTGAGAGAATAAATTATAATGCTTCAGTCATAACTAATCACTATAAACGGTCATTTTTATACTTGGAGATGCTGTTGCCTAAAGTAAAATTAAACTTTATTGTTATTTTGACATTCCCGAGTGCTCGTTGCGCTGGACTTCATGTGCCGTTGAGCAGAAATCAGGTGGCCCTCTGACCTCTGCACATGTGAGATCTGAGCAGCTAACGATCCTCAGTGGAAACAATTAAGAGGAAACAAGGTGAGGCATGGGAAGTGCATTTACACGCCCGAGTCCCAGGGACATCGGTGACCCTTTCGAGAAAAAAAACAACCACGTCGGCGTGCCTGCATTCCTCTCACACTTCCAATTTCCATTCCATCATTCGTGAAATGCAGTCTCCATCCCACCTGCGGATGCAATTACTTCCCTCCTTACCTGCCGAGGCCACAGTCCAGGTCAAGTCCGCGTTTTGTTCCAAGTGCATAGTGTCCCCTGACTTCTCTCCCTTTGGTGTGATTTCACTTGCATTACAAAACCTCTGGCCCATGGATTCTGTTCCCTTGAGCGAGATGCTCAAAAGTTTTCATGAAGTCGCTTCTTCTCTGTAGAGATGTGCGACAATATTATCCTTTTAACCATCCCAGCCGGCAGCATTAATGATGGCAACACACTAATAGGTATGTGAGTCCCCTACAGCTATGCTGGTACTGCTGTCAATGATCATAACACAAGGCTGCATTGGTGTTGGCCCTGAAGCATTAATCCAGCCCATTGTTTTATATCATTCAATGTAAGTGGCATGTCCTGAAAGAGGTCAGAGTCTAGGAACATCAGCAGCACTTGCAGCACCTATACAATTGCCCTAAATCTGAAAGCATTTAAGCAGCGGGTTTAATGTGCCTGCCAAAGTACAGACTGGGATTGTGAATGTGTGCAAAGACAATGATTCCATCCCTTAAGGAAGAAGATAATGCATCATGATGTCCGTTAGATGGGCCACAGGTGGCATGGTGAGAGGATGCAGAGTGTATGCGGCTCAAAATAGAATCTGGCAGAAAAACAACATTCTGAACTCTTGGCTTGGCTTGAAATGGCATTGGCTTGATTTACCTAAGCCTATGTGTCTTGCAGTGTTTAAACAAAATCACGTCTATTGCCGCTGTTTTAATTCAATCAGCATGCACAGATGTAGGCCTCATGGTTGGCAGCTGAAGCAGGAAGCAATAATGAAGGCCTTTCTAATAGCACACTCACATGGCAAATTGACCATTGCTTCCCTCTAGTGGAAGATATTATTCCAGGTTTAATTTGTCAAATCCTAAAGGAGAACCACCCACCTTTATGTATTTTCTCCTGAGAAATTTAATACAAGAGCACATTGAAACAACGTGTTGGCTAAATATAGAAATTAAACTGCAGTGAAAACGTGTCTAGTGCTCTTATCGTTCTTTCTGAACTGCGCAAATAAACATGTTCGGCATTACTCTTTTTCGTACACTTTAATATACTTGAAATGATTTAAGAGAAAATATTCTTGCCTGTACTGTAGAAAAAACGTGACTACTGTTTATAAGAGTAAATCACAATATAACTGAAAACCAATATTTTCACCCGTTGAACTAATACTTGTGTTTATAATTTCACACAGTAAACGTTACAAACAATAAAAATATTTATTTTTTATTTATTATCGTTGTTGGCAAAGTCTTTACTCAGAGTTCATTTTTTTCTAGTTTGTTTTACAAATATTAAAACTGACATTGTATTTCTTGCAATGGATTCAGTTAACGACTTAATAGTTCTTTGAACTCTAAAATAATACTCAGACTTCGTGCCTATCTAAATTGACATTTATTCCCTGACTATTCTGTGTTAAAGGAACAATCAGATACACAAAACGTGTAAGACGTGAATATCGTTTTATATTTATCAGTATATAAATTGTAAATTTTAATTTACGAGTTACTGCATCTCATCCCAGGATTCTTTTTTCTGAAAATATAAATAGTCATTCTGTAAGACTGGTTTACTTGAACAATATGTTATAGTACAAATTCATTATTACATGACATTATTACAGTACATTATATCGCAGACGAAACAAATTAGGTAAATCTACACACCTGTTCACCCACGCTTCCGTCTAGTGGACGATGTTGGTATAAACAGGTTACCATGAGAGAATATGCGAAATATAAACAGACTGAAGCGTAAATACCGGAGTGCAAACTGTAAGTCCGTTCACGAAATATCATTATTTAGCATTTCTCGTTTGTAAGGTGTGTTGCTGCAGTAAATACAGACCGCAAAGCCAGTTAGTATGCAAGTCACGGACAGTCACATCGGTAGGCTACAGATTTTTTTGTCGGATTTCATTCAAGTAGCCTACTGATAAACAATCGAACACTTCACCTTTTCGTTTTCTCGTGCGAATTTCGTGTTTTTAGAATTTAGAATACTTTTAAACATTCTAAGTACCCCTTATCAAAGGCTCTATTTATCAATCACTAGATCGCGGCAGTCATCTCGGTGAACAGTCCCACAACTGCTTTAGTGAGTCTGTATTAAAGGACGTTAAAAGACAGACCAATATGATGAACGTTTGAGTCTCAAAACAGATTTTTTCACAAAATAAATTACAGATTAATCATATATGCCGCGGGACGTGCATTCGCCGCTACAATATGTAAGCTTGTTTTGCAAATACTAAATATATTGCAATAAAATGTAGCAACTGCTTGTGTTTAGGTCACAATGTGAAAGTTGTAAATGCAATCACAAACAGATACCACGTAATTGGCTTCTAATTGTGTAATTCGTCGTGTCGCTGTGCTGATAACAGTTTGTCGCAAATTTCTGAACGCAGCACTTTGACCGAACATTTGGGGATAACCGCTGAAATGGATTGACAGCGGTCAGGATATCACATCATAAAGAAAACGCTTATTAAATTCGAACTCGCTTTGATTTAAACAATAGGCTACCTCTATGCAAGCAAGAAACCACAAGCTGCCTGGTTTTTTTAAACATCTGTTTGTTTAGGACATTTACAGTTTATAAATCAGGTTTTGTACGTAACATGGACTTCAGATTAAAGTTTTTTTTTTTTTTTTTTTTTTAACTTTTGAAACTTTGATTAGTGCCTTTTTCTCGTGATGAAGCATTTTCTTGAGGGGGTGGCATAGACTCGGACAGTCCCCTTTTGAGGTTGAAAGTTGTCCTTTTTAATGATAGCCTGGAGAAAGGTTTAAAAAGTAATCTGGTTGCACATCAGCATGTAAAATTAACGTTGTAATAAAACACAACCTGTTGCATAAGTACATCGCTTACTTCGACCTCGCAATAAGAGCACTTATTTTAACATTTTCAAATATACACACTACGCTTTGCTTTATTTTGGCTTGTTCTTCTTAATTTATGTAACATCAGTACCAAACTACTCATTAAGGTTATTGTGCAATGACACAACAGGCCCAGGAGCGGTATTCTGTGTTAGATTGCAGGTGTGTTTACAGCATTAACCCCTGAAACCTTCTGGGATAAAAGTAACAACGCGGTGTTTTCAGTATCAGAGAACCCTCTGGTTCATTTAAATATAAACACGGTGTAATTACAATAGTAAAGATCTCGTGTTATCTAAAACCAGTCCTACATGCATGCTACAGTGAACGTCCTGTATGAAATTAATTCTGCATTCCTGATTTCTGTTCTGACTGGAAAGTTAAATTAGGTTGTTTGTGCGTTTTGCCTGTGCACTGTAAGTAGAACTCATTTGCGTAACTGTAGCTACAACACAGCCAGGAACGGTGTAAAGGTGTGACCCTTTACTATAAAAGTAATAGATCGGCGAGTTAAAAAGAAAAGGAAAAACTGGTGTTGTGCAGCGAATTACCAAATATTAAATGCTGCGGTAAAACGGCGAGTTCCAAGAAAAGGACACTGTCGTGGATACCCTATATAGATACCAGTAACAATATAGAAATTATTTTTGAGATGAGTTTTGAAGGTATAATATCAGTATGATATGTCTACGGGTCGAGGTGAGACTGTGCGAGCGACCTCAGATAAGACTGCACACCAAACGCTACAGGTGCCTCCGAGGGAGGAATGAGTCAAGATGTCGCCTGGAGCCCAAGGGCTTCAGGATTGTTTATTGGTGTAAACGTGAAGTATGACTGGAATGGAACCGCTTATAATATGGCCAGTTGTGCAAAGGACTTTCGTGAGATGACCCAGGATGTTTCCATAGAGACAGCATGCTGCTGTCCTGGATAACTATTTGCCCTTACAGCGCAGAGAAAAACGATGCACCAGTGCGGAGGAAATATAACTTCGCACGAAGGAAGCTTGGGCTAATTAAAACACTCCTCACAAATATTGTAGTGAAGTTATAACACTTTCCAAAACACTTATAATGAACACACACTTTTATAATACCACACTCGAATTTGATACTGACAATAAGTATGTGGTGCATTGTTTACATTTCTACGTATGCATTGTAGGCTACTAAGTACAAGACAGCATTAACATTGTTACAAGACACAGGAGAGTGAAGCTGATTTGCAGGATGTGATATAAAAATAGCCTAAAGATATATTTTTAAAACACCCAAAAAGTATATCCATTTTATTTAAAAATCTATCATCTGAAACGTCCAATTACATAGAATATGTGCTATATATGTGTTTATAATAGATACACACAGTGCTGGAAAGTGTGCTGTTGAAGAACGTCATATTTCCAAAAGCTGTAGGCAGATACTCCACTGGCTTCTCCTCACCTGCTTTTCTCATTACTGCGTTCCCTCAGAAGGGCTTGGTCTGCCCCCATAGCTAATAACTCAGATTAGGCTCATTCAAAAATGTTGTCTTTGCAGTACATTTTGGAATGCTGACGCTCAGGACGGCAGGGAGACCCAATCTGAAGCATTCTCAGACTAGCGCTGGGATTTTCAACAATTTCCTTCTCTACTGAAGTCGTAGGTCTCTTGGTGCCCATAGCAGCTACGTGCACAGGGTCTAAACAAACAGGGCCTGCTCAGCTGTGAGTGACCCCAGGCTTGGGAGACAAGGGAACACGACTGATAAAAGCCAGCGGCAGGGTCAGCATTCCACCATTTGTGAGGGACACAGGAAATGGGCTCTGTTGATTACACAACTCGTAGATTTATAGTAAGGAGAACTCTGTGAATAAGGTTTTCAATTACACAATATATCTTCCTAAGATACTTCTGTGGAGTAAAAAAAGAACCAGTAAATCTTGAATATGCACAGGACCAATGTTTCTTTAATAATTGTTCATAATATACATAGTTTCTACTCATGGTTCTTTAGAGGTGAGGATTGGGCAAACCATACGAGCAGGTTAGCGATTGGTAATTTTGTCTTATGCACTTAGACCTTTGCATATTGTGCATAGGCGTGTCTTATCGAGTTTCGAGTATTAACTGTCACCCCCACTCTCTTGTCAAATTCTTGGTCTCAGCTTTAGTGTACCAAAGAGCTGAACGATCTGGTCAAATCTGTTGGAAGGTTGGTCACTGTGTGGGTTTGACAGTTTGCTGCAAATGTCACCCCTGTGTTTATACCACTCATACTCCTCAATCAGAAGAATAAATAGGCTGTGTTTGCCAACGGTCTTCTCCTGGGGGCCTGACCACCCAAACCTGGGCACGCAGAACACAGAGCCGTGCTTGGTGAATCTTAGCACTAGGACCACAAAAGCCACTCTGATTGCACTGAAGTGTTTGTGTTGCGTAGAACTATCAACCCCCAGCTAGCTAGTATAACTATGGCTGGCTGTTAATTCATTTACTTAATTAAGTAGTTCTACCATCACTTGCACCTGGGGGATTTCGTTGTCTCCTAAAAATTGTATTATGGCATAGGTTGTACTGTAACGGCAGTTTAATAGTTGTCCAATTTTAAAGTATTAAATTAAAGGTTACT